>JARFIZ010000009.1:0-456654 GCA_036325965.1 Sinopyrophorus schimmeli | reverse complement strand
AGATAGACAGACAGCCAGAGTTACTTTCGCTTTTATAATATTAGTTAGGATAATTAAATTTTTTTAGAAAATAAGTTAAGTATTGTGAATCGTGCTTAATGTGAAGTGTGCACATTCGAGCTCAAAGTGGCACATTCCAATCTCGGGAAAATGAAGCGCGCCGCTCCGCGTCGCGCTTCATTTGCTTCCCTCGCTCGGAAATGTGCCACTTTTCGCTCGAACGTGCACATTCTCGTATTTATTGATTTGCCTTAATTAATCTTTTCACTTTCAAATCAAAAAATTAAAAGTAAATATGAATTTTATGTTCAAAAAACGTATTTGCCGTAGTAATGAGTGGAAGTGGGCGAAAAGATACGAGAATTTAGTAGATGCGGGTGAGAGCGAACGATTAAATTATTTATTTAATTTTTTGAATAATTTATTGGCCTAAATTTTGTGAATGGTGCTTAAAATCGAGTGTGCACATTCGAGCTCAAAGTGGCACATTCCGATCTCGGGAAAATGAAGCGCGCCGCTCCGCGTCGCGCTTCATTTGCTTCCCTCGCTCGGAAATGTGCCACTTTTCGCTCGAATGTGCACATCCTGGTATTTATTTACATTTATGGTTATATTTAATTTAGTTATGCCAAGAAGTATAACTTCTCACGGGCGTGCATAAGTACACGCACCTTTCTTTATCATTTAACAATTGTTGTAAGTAGTATGAAAATTTTCAGCTTAACCACTTTAATAAATTTTATGTACAGTTAAACCATAACAACGCCACAACTCGAATTCTTTGATAACTCAAGTTGGAAAGGGTTTCTCGACAAAATGCCTATTTCAAAAAGGTAGAATTGAAACTATTCTAATATAACTATGGTTACGAAGTGATTAACCTTTCTGATTGGTCAATTAGCGAACGGCCATAATGGTGTATCAAAAATGAGCCAATCACAGTGACTTATTTAAAGCGGGATTTTTAAAGTATGCTTTACACCACTTACAGTTCTAATTACGTTATATAAAATACCATTTCACATAAAAGATATATACATACACAAATATATATTTAATTTTTAACCTTTTTTTAATAACTCGAATTATTGATAATTCGAATTAATTTTGGTGTCCCTTCGACTTCGACTTACCGAAGTTCGACTGTAATTAGTAACCTTTCTAAAAATATTTAACCAAAAATTAAATAAAGGCAATGGTAAACCCAAATTTTTCTGGGAGCTTACGTTTTCATTTTCAAATTGAAAAGATTAATATAAACAAATTTAATAAATACGAAGATTTGCCACTTTGACCTCTAATGTGCGCAATGGGTTTTAAGTACGATTCACAACGCCCAATTTGCTTTCTAAAAAATGTCAATTTAAACAATTACAGAACCGTATTTCTCCCAAAATCAAAATCTCCGATTAGGCGCCTTTAAAAAAAATCATTTACAATAATAAACGCAGGTTCACAATAATTAATTTACTTCCTTAAAGCATTTTAATAAAAAACCAAAGACCCCACGTCAGCTGCAAGACGAATTCCTCAATTAAAAAAAAAATTGAAGATACATTTTGAGACGTACCAAAAATAATTTGTGAGCGCGCCACTGCGAAGTACACACCTACAAAAATCCACAACTTAGAAAAAAAAACATAATTAAATACAAACAAGAAGAGACGAGCCCAAAAGTGATCTCAATTTGTCTTTAAAAAAAATATATATAATTGTTTACCGAAGATTAAAACTTGATACTTCAAGAAAGCGATTGTAGCCATTATTGTGCATTATTATCGCGTTTGTATAAATATTTAAAATTAAACATTAAACCTGCTTCGCTCAGGTCCGTTTTCAAACAAAGCCTAGAAGTATTTCTTCGGCCGAAGTGCAAACAGCAAAACGCCAATTTAAAAACCATTTCTAGTCGATCCTTTACATTTGCGCCAAATGGATTTATCGAAACGCAAATGTTATAAATTCCTATCGCTTTATACCCATACAGAAAATAAAACATTTTCGGAAAAAGATCCAAGTGTTCGTCTTCGGCCTCGATAAAATAAATGGAAAGCGCAAGCGGGCTGTGCAAATTATTCAAATTTTGCGCCGCGCGTGGACGTCGACGGCGTTATTTTCCCAAAAAAAAATTAAATAATAATAAACGGAGGGACGCCCGATTTAATTTCGCGAGTGAATTCGACGAGTTGCCCAAAATCGAAAAAAAAAAACGTAAAAATTAAGGCGTAACTCCCCACTCTGTAATGTAAAGCAAAACTCCCTTGGTCCCCTCCAAAAGCTTCCGATTTAAACTCGAACTGTAACGCACAGCAAAGACCCCGTCTTTTGATGTAGAATAATTTTCTACGACTAGTGCTACGGGCTTGTAGTAGCTGTTGATAGCAGTTGATAAGAACGATAATGGCGACAAAACCTGATTATCAACGAACATACGGTAAGTAGATAACATTTTATATACACAGATTACGTTATCGCAAGCTGGCCGCCCGCTTAACGCCGCGCGTTTTTCGCTTCGGCGCCTCCATTTTCCGGTAGGCTTTCCGGCCGACCATTTTTCCAAAATCTATTCCGAAAAAAATCGGCACCGAAAGTCGCGGAACTAAGGGGCGCCAAAGCGAAGCGCCGAGGAACGTAGAGCTCGAAACGAAAACTGCGAATTACACCAAAAAAAAACGTAATAAAAAAGTGTGGTGCCCCTTTTTGGAGATTTCGCATTAAAAGTGCCGTTTTACTACTAATTATTGCCGATCGAGCTCGGGACGAGAGATTTTTGAGTTTTGGTGTCTCCCCGCGCCTACTTCGCGTGCGATTTTTATTCTTTTTTAAAAGGTGTTCGATTTTTGAATTATTTAGAAGTTTAGAAGTGAAATAATTTTTTTGGGCAAGCGCCTTTTTGAGTTCGAGTTAAGAAAGGCGTTGAAGATCGATTCGCGGATCGATAACGGCTTTATTCGATTTAATTCCGCATGAATCTAATCTTTGGCTGTATTACTTAGATAATTTCTTTGAGAATTTGAAAGTGGGGCCCCGAAGAGCTGAGGTACTTTGCGTCGTAGGAATTGTCGGACACGTGCGAAAATAATGCGCCCAAAACGAAAGGCGAAAGGCTCTGGATTTGTTTTGGAATCGAAAAATCGCGCGGTTTCGCAAAAAAATGTTTTCATTAATTAAACGTTTTTCGATAGGGTATCGCTTATGGTTAATTACCGAAGGATAAATTTTTTTAAAGTAATAAACAAACTTATTTGTTCACACTTGAATCGCGAAAATTTTGAATTTTGTTCAATTTCGAGGGTTGCCTTCAATTTTTGGGCAACAAATAAAATCGCAAATGAAATAGTGTTTAGGTTTTGCAATTTTTTACAAATAATTAAATTTAAAAATGGGATTGGGGGAGTTCGAAATTAAGAAAAAAAATACCACCCAATTTTCCAGAGTTTTACAATTTAACAAAATTATTTTGGGTTATCAAATTTAATACAAAACAAATTTTCAAAAAATTAAATCGCTCAATTTTTATAATTAATGAATCGATTTTAATATACTAATTACTATTAAATTCTCAATTTTTTTACATAGACTCCAATTTAAGAAGAAAATTATTTTTTTCTGAACAACATTCGAGGAAAAAAAAAAAACTGCCATACTTGGTGGGGTTTGCCATACCACGAATATAAAATGAAATAAATTCCAAAAAATTGTACTCTATGACAGTTCAATGATAAGAAATATATTTTAATAATTAATAATGAATAGGTTTAAGTAAAAAACATTGTATCGTCTCTCTCCCTTCCACTCATTGATATGGTAAAAACGTTTTTGGAATATAAAATCGATATTTACTAAATTAAATTAAAATTTTTGATTTGAAGGAGCTTATGGTAAATTATATAAATGTAATAAATACAAGGATGTGCGCATTCGAGCGAAAAGTGGCACATTTCCGAGCGAGGGAAGCAAATGAAGCGCGACGCGGAGCGGCGCGCTTCATTTTCCCGAGATCGGAATGTGCCACTTTGAGCTCGAATGTGCACACTCCGTTTTAAGCATGCTTCACAATAATTTTGGGCGACGAAAAATCATTAATTAGTTTTTATCGTTCCCTCTCACTCGTACTTATGAGTTTCTCGTATCTTTTCGCTCGCTTCCACTCATTGCTATGGTAAATACATTTTTTGACTATAAAATCGATATTTACTACATTAAATTAAAATTTTTGATTTGAAAGAGCGCACGGTAAATTATATAAATGTAATAAATACGAGGATGTGCGCATTCGAGCGAAAAGTGGCACATTTCCGAGCGAGGGAGGCAAATGAAGCGCGACGCGGAGCGGCGCGCTTCATTTTCCCGAGATCGGAATGTGCCACTTTGAGCTCGAATGTGCACACTCGGTTTTAAGCACGATTCACAATAATTTTGGGCGACGAAAAAACATTAATTAATTTTTTATCGTTCCCTCTCACTCGTACTTATGTGTTTGTCGTATCTTTTCGCTCGCTTCCACTCATTTGCTATGGTAAATACATTTTTTGAACTTAAAATCGATATTTACTAAATTAAATTAAAATTTTTGATTTGAAGGAGCTTATGGTAAATTATATTAATGTAATAAATACGACGATGTGCGCATTCGAGCGAAAAGTGGCACATTTCCGAGCGAGGGAGGCAAATTAAGCGCGACGCGGAGCGGCGCGCTTCATTTTCCCGAGATCGGAATGTGCCACTTTGAGCTCGAATGTGCACACTCGGTTTTAAAGCACGATTCATAATAATTTTGGGCAACGAAAAATCATTAATTAATTTTTATCGTTCCCTCTCACTCGTACTTATGTGTTTGTCGTATCTTTTCGCTCGCTTCCACTCATTGCTATAGTAAATACATTTTTTGAACATAAAATCGATATTTACTAAATTTAAAATTTTTGATTTGAAGAAGCGTACACGGAAGGCTAATTAATTGTCAAAAGATAATGCTTAGAAAAAAAACTAAACCCCAAATTCTAAGCACTAAACAAAAAAAAATTGAGAACCCAAAAAACACATCGATCCAAACAATTAATTAATTAAACGACCACAAATTCCGATTAGGACCATTATCTCAAAAACGCAAGCCAATAACATTTTTGACAAAAAAATCGAAGCCAAAAAAAAAAAAAGAAGCGAAACAAAGATTGTGTAAGAGTTTGCACGACCCGGATTCTTCAAACATTATTCCAATTAATTCGGTTCGTTTTCTCAACTTTAAAAAAAAAAACAAACAAACACATAAAAATGATAAAAACACGAGATTAGTGCGCTGTTACGTATGTTTTTATGTCCCCCCGTACGATCGCGGAGATTTCTCTCCCAAAATCGATCGGAAAAGTGGCCAAGGAAAAAATCGAGGCTCGCGCGCCTCGTAATTGTTAATAATTAATAAAATTTTTGATAAATGCCACGGTTTTAATCCTCGAAGATAAGTGCCTATCTCTATGTAGTATTACTATTAGAAGATAATCGTACTTTTAATCCTTTTTATCGACTTGGTTCGTATCTTTCAGTTTTATTCATGGTTTTGAGAGAAAAGCGAGAGGCTCGCGTGCCTCTCCGTTCGGGCGCGCTTTTCGCCGCCTATTTTGCGAAATTTTTCGGTTTTTTCCAAAGCTGAAAAACGAGTAGACGATTTCGTATTTACATAGAGAAATTTATGAAATTACTGTAGCCAGTCGTTTAAGGAGCAAAGTCTAAGTAAAGGTCAAAAAGTTCACTTTTGAGACGACAATTATAATTTCTACAGCTCTCAGGAGCTTTTATATTTTCAATATTGACTCTTCACAAATAAACTATTGACTTTCGTTAGTCACAACAGTAAATTTCGTAATTACGGAGAAAACGCCCTTTGCTGAGGCCCAAATCGATTTTTAATCGATCTGTTTTCGACGACTAAGGTCCTCGTTATTGGACGAACCGCCACATTAAGTCTAAAAATGAAATATGAAATTGTTTATACATTTAATTGACATGAATAACTTTTGACCTTTATAACATTACAACAGTTTTATTTTAGCCATAAAATTTATGTGATCTCAATTTAACTGCGTTTCAGTGATGGTACAAATTATTATAGGTTTGCACGCACGCACCTTTATTTTCGTACAGGGAATGGCGATGTACAGTGGGCGCCGCTTAACGGGGTCGCTTCGGGACCGGCAATTTCGATTGCGGTGTCTGACGATTAAAATAATCGACCTGATTGCTTCCTTCGTGCAATTCGTTTGGTGGCACGCCAACTTGACGAAGAACGAATTAATGTTTAGAAAAATTTATGAATTTGTTTTTTGTTAATAACTTTGTCTAAAAACACCAAATCAATTTTTCAAATTGAATTATTTATTGTGCATAGGTACGAAATCAGCATAGTAATTAGGGTTGAAGTTGTCGGTTGATTTCATAATTCAAAATTGAACATTAAAAAAATCGTAGCGCTGTTAGTGAACGGACCTTTAATAACTTTACAGATTTGGAATGCCCGGTCGTTTAAACCTAAAGAATCATAGGCGTGCCATTCGAAATTTTTGAGAAAAGCAACATTGAAGGTTCAGGCTCGTGTTTAATTTTTTTCAAAATTTTGACATTGAAAATTTGTAGCTCGGTCATTTGTGAAGATATCTTCAAAAACCGTTCAGATTGGCAAAAAAAGCAAGTAGAGCCCAACGTTAAGTCGTTGAGAAATTTGCGTATGAAACGTTCGAAATGTTAACCTATGGAAAAATTTTAATTTTCAAAAAGGTATAACTACATAATTTTGAAAATTTCTCAAAATCCTTTTATTTCTGAACGTATTGGACCGCAACACGCCAGAAATCGGTCCTAACTCAAAATTCCCAGAATCGAGAACCAATTTTGGAAAAAGATTTTTTTTTAAATTTTTACGGGACGTTTCTACGCACCCCTAATGTCTACAGCCATAACTAGTTTTCTGCTCCCTTCCAAACCACAATTTTTTTAACAAAACTAAAAATATCTCAAAATTTACACTTTGACTGGAAAATAAAGTCGTAATTGCCTTATTTTTGGTCCAATTGTAAAAAAACTTTTGTACGCACGTTAGAAGTTATACTTCTTTGGCGTAACTAAATTAAATATAACCAAGTAAAAATTAATATAAACAAATTTTATAAATACGAGGATGTGCGCATTCGATCGAGAACCAATTTGCAACTCGGTTATTTGTGAACAAATCTTTAAAGACTTTACAGAATTGGATTGTTCGACTTTTTGTCTTCGGATAAGCCCAAAAACCAGTGCCGTGCTATTTGGGCGTTGGGGATAAAAGTATAACTTGAAGTATTCATATTTTGATAATTTGTAGAGATATTTTGGAAAATTGATAAAACCAGAATCTCCCGACTTTATCAGAAATTAAAATCAGATGGAATACGCTAATGTAATCACGCTTTAAAAAAAACAGGTGTCTGTACGCGCGTTAGAAGTAATACTTCTTTGGTGTGACTAAATTACACGTGTAAGAATTAATATAAATAAATTTAATAAATACGAGGATGTGCGCATTCGAGCGAAAAGTGGCACATTTTCCCGAGATCGGAATGTGCCACTTTGAGCTCGAATGTGCACACTCGGTTTTAAGCATGATTCACAATGATTAATTTAAATATTGCTTAAATGTACACATACGTGCGTCGTTTTCTTTTTAAATCCAAAAATTAATGGACATAAAATCGGTAAATACGAATATGTGCGCATTCGAGCTCAAAGTGGCACATTTCCTTCACTGGATTACAACTTAACGAGGTTCCACTGTATTTAAAATTCGTTAAATAAATTTACGAGTGACCTTACCTGAAAAAAACTATCACTCCGTTTTAATTTGATTCAACTTAGAAACAAATACTTTTGGGGTTAGCTGTATTCAAATTATTAAAAAAAAAATGTTCAATTAAAATAAAAATGGTCAGAAAAGCATGGTCCCCTAAAGGTGTGCGCGATAAGTTACGCTCAAGCAATTATCGCATATCTACTTTATTAGGTTGCAATTACCGCAGCGGTTAAAGTCGATAAAATTAGCTAATGACGAGTACTTATATATATTACTTATGCATTATGTAGAATATAGTAAAAAAAAAATTGTACAGTCCATTTACCGAAAGATCCCCACTTGACAGTAAATTTTAAAGTGAAATATATGAATTTTTAAAAATTTGGCAAATCGACCGTTTTTATTCTATATAAATGTTTATTGTTAATTACTATAAACCGAAAAAATAATAAAAAAATTCTGGCATAGCTATCAAAGCAGGAAATATTTTTTCATATTGGATTTGCTATGTTATTAAGTCCAAAATTTGTGATTTTCGAAATTTGCTAAATCGGACGGTTTTATTCCATATAATTGTTTATTGTTAACTACTATAAACCGAAAAAATATTTAAAAAATTCCCGGATAGCTATCAAATCAGGAAATAATTTTTTTCATATTGGATTTGCTAAGTTATTAAGTCCAAAATTTGTAATATTCGAAATTTGCTAAATCGGACGGTTTTATTCTATATAATTGTTTATTGTTAATTACCAGAAACCGAAAAAATAATAAAAAAATTCCCGGATAGGTATCAAAGCGGGAAATAATTTTTTCATATTGGATTTGCTAAGTTATTAAGTCGAAAATTTTTGATTTTCGAAATTTGCCAAATCGGCCGGTTTTATGCTTTATAAGTGTTTATTGTTAACTACTATAAACCGAAAAAATAATAAAAAAATTCCCGGATAGCTACCAAAGCGGGAAATAATTTTTTTCGTATTGCATTTGCCAAATTTTAAAGTGAAATATATGAATTTTTCAAAATTAACGAAAGATCTCTACTTGACGGTAAATATGCAGCTTTTGCAAAGCAGAACGTTCGATTTCGCTTTGACCTCAATCAGAAACCGTAAAGATCATTTAATAAGAACAATACGATTTTAATAAGCATGAAAACTGTAGGTTATTTGCTTCGTACAACTCTTACTTCGCGTTTCATTATATCAAGGCCCTTCTGCTATTCATTTCCTATGTGCATCCTTCCATTCCGCAAAAATAACGTTAACACGTAACTTTTCTCTCTTTCTCCCTCCCATTTCATGTGCAGCTTCGTTTTGAGAAGCACGCATAAAAAAAAATATTAAAACCATTTTTTTTTAAATACCCAACTCTTTGTGCAGTTTTCTTCTTGCATAGCCCCCAGATCGCAACTGCCAACCTACGCTCCATGCTCTTTAATCAAAATATCGGCATGAATCATTTAATAAGACGTTTTTAAAAATCTGTTCACAAATGACCCGGCTACGATTTTTTTAATGTTCTACTTCGACAGATCCCATGCGCAGATAGACGAGCTTTTCGAATCCGTAGCGTTTTTGAAGATATCTTCACAAATAGCAGAATTACAAATTTGCAAAGTTGAACTTTTGAAAAAAAAAAATAAGAAACAGGTCAGTCTTCGATCCTGTTTCTTTCAAAAATTTCAAATGGCACCCTTATGGTTTCTTAAAGCCAAAAGGACCGGGGATTTTAATTCTGTCAAGTTTTTAAAGATCCGGCCACGAACGATTTTTTCAATGTTCTATTTTGTGTCGCACAAACGACCTAAAAAAAGTATTGATTAGTCGAAATTGCGTCCAATGCCGATTTTCTACGTGTTTTATGGGAAAAACTTGGGCAATTCTTAATTACAATTGTTTAGAATCATTGTGAATCGCGCTTAAAACCGAGTGTGCACATTTGACCTCGAAGTGGCACATTCCGATCTCTGAAATGTGCCACTTTTCGCTCGAATGCGCACATCCTCGTGTTTATTATATTAGTATAATTTACCGTGCGCCTTTCAAATAAAAAATCTAAATTTAATTTAGTAAATATCGATTTTATATTCAAAAAATGTATTTACCATAGCAATGAGTGGAAGCGAGCGAAAAGGTACGAAAAACTCATAAGTACGAGTGAGAGGGAACGATAAAAATTAATTAATGATTTTTCGTCGCCCAAAATTATTGTGAATCGTGCTTAAAATCGAGTGTGCACATTCGAGCTCAAAGTGGCACATTCCGATCTCGGGAAAATGAAGCGCGCCGCTCCGCGTCGCGCTTCATTTGCCTCCCTCGCTCGGAAATGTGCCACTTTTCGCTCGAATGCGCACATCCTCGTGTTTATTATATTATATAATTTACCGTGCGCTCTTTCAAATCAAAAATTTCAATTTAATTTAGTAAATATCGATTTTATATTCAAAAAATGTATTTACCATATCAATGAGTGGAAGCGAGCGAAAAGATACGACAAACTCATAAGTACGAGTGAGAGGGAACGATAAAAATTAATTAATAATTTTTCGTCGCCCAAAATTTTTGTGAATCGTGCTTAAAACCGAGTGTGCACATTCGAGCTCAAAGTGGCACATTCCGATCTCGGGAAAATGAAGCGCGCCGCTCCGCGTCGCGCTTCATTTGCCTCCCTCGCTCGGAAATGTGCCACTTTTCGCTCGAATGCGCACATCCTCGTGTTTATTATATTACTATAATTTACCGTGCGCTCTTTCAAATCAAAAATATTAATTTAATTTAGTAAATATCGATTTTATATTCAAAAAATGTATTTATCATATCAATGAGTGGAAGCGAGCAAAAAGATACGACAAACTCATAAGTACGAGTGAGAGGGAATGATAAAAATTAATTAATGATTTTTCGTCGCCCAAAATTATTGTGAATCGTGCTTAAAACCGAGTGTGCACATTCGAGCTCAAAGTGGCACATTCCGATCTCGGGAAAATGAAGCGCGCCGCTCCGCGTCGCGCTTCATTTGCCTCCCTCGCTCGGAAATGTGCCACTTTTCGCTCGAATGCGCACATCCTCATATTTATTATATTACTATAATTTACCGTGCGCTCTTTCAAATCAAAAATGTTAATTTAATTTAGTAAATATCGATTTTATAATCGAAAAACGTATTTACCATAGCAATGAGTGGAAGGAAGCGAGAAGATACAATAATCTTGTCAATACAAGTGAGAGGGAACGATTAAAATTATTCAATTAATTTTTCGTGTAATGTATTGTTCTAAATTATTGCGAATCATTAAGAAATGACTCATCGTAATAGAAAGATTATTTATTAATGTTTGCATAGTAGTAATCTGATTTTGGCACAGCATAATCTTTAATTTTATTTTTGAGTTTAAACATCTAGGGTCGGTGTGTTGTACCTCGGTCACTATCAATAAATAGTACCTTGGCCCTAAGATCAACGTGCAATAAATAAAAATTTAGATATGCCTTTGTTATAAAATCTTTTTTTTTTTTATTTTGCTTCAGATAATATGCCTCGCAAGTCTAACGAAAAATTTAAATTTTTGCAAAGTTAACCATTAAGTATGTGAAATTTTATTATACGAGAAAAGTTTTGTTAATTTTTGAAACAATTATAGTGTCATCTCAAAGAAGAACATTAGTAGTTCTTATAATCCAAAAATAAATATATAGTTTTCATAGAACAATGTGTTTTATTTTGCTTCATGTGAATAGAGCCAAGGTACATCACCTGTTGTACCTTGACCATACATAGATCCACTAATTTTTCAAATATTTTACCTTGATTTTATCAACAAATTGTTACATATGCAATTTAAAAAAAAATTACAAGTGAAAAAAGGACCAAGGTACAACAGGTTGCCCTACTTTTAAAAAAGTAATTAATCTCCCAACGCCCAAATGGCACGGCTCTGGTTTTTTGGGGTTCGCCGAAGACAAAAACTCGGAAAAATCCAATTCCGTAAAGTCTTTAAAGATCTGTTCACAAATAACTGAGTTGCAAATTTGTTCTCTTCAATTTTGGGCCACGAAAACGAATCGACAATTCGGCCCTTAATTATCGTTGTGCCCCATGCCCATTTTGCACGAATTTCATGGGAAAAAGTCACAAGGCTCCGAAACGCACTAATTTTTGTTCGTACGCCAAAAAAAAAAAGGTACGAATTCAATTCCGAGTCGAGGTCGAAATTTTGCGGAACCGCGTTTTTTGAAAGGACAGAAAAAGAAAAAAATACTCGACGAGCGCTTCGTAAAGTATGCAAAGGACGATTACCGGAAAAACGCAAATGAAATGTATTTATGTCAGAACGCATTTGAATAGAATATAAAAGCAGTACGAAGCAAGTGTGCGTGAAAATAAAAATATTCATGCATTACAGCATTAGTTATCGCATCAAAATGGCGGACGAAATAAAAAGGAAATAATTATAGAACTAAATAAAATCGAGAATGGAAAAATTCTAAGGCAACAATATCAGAAGTGCGCTCCGTAAATTTATTTATTCGAACGACTCTCGCCTCTAAGGACAATGTTTTCGTGGTTTGCGCCACGGTAAAGTTATTTACAACAGTTTGCACAAGAACTGAGGTTTCCTTAGCGTTAGTCAACACAAAGTTTTATTTATTTATTAAACTCATTTTTTTCGTAAAATCTCAAACCATCGCCTCTTTATTAGTGGAAATTTTTTTTGTTGCGCTATGAGGCAACGTCGTCTCTTGTGCAACCCATTCGTCGCTCTAATTACCGACGAAAAGAAAAACGCCGCTCAAGGAAAACCGTCATTATTCCGATCCTTTTCGCGGAAGAATTGAAAATTTGTGATTGCCTAATAGAAATAGTTATGTAAAAGATTTTGGTGTCGTGAAGATAAAAAGCACCATTAGAATTCAATTACAATCGACAAATTCCGAATAATAAGTAAACAGAACATATACAATCTTGCAATAATAATAATAATTTTCGATTAGATAGTTCTACTATTAAATTATCCTTAATATTAATGTTATGACTTTATTAATTATTTAAATAATGTTGGAGTTGATCTTAAAAATAGAATTGATAACATTATAAAGTTGATTAGAGATACAAACATCTAATGTCTGTCTTGATTTATTTTATCTCTTCTTTTTTTTTGTCTCTCATTTTCGATTTGTTCGTCCAACTTGAGGTAGTTCGCTCGTACATTCGTTTTTCTTACGAATGATATTGAGTCACGTGCACTTATTTCACAAAAAACACAAAAAAGATTTTTGACCCATTCTGGTGCGAGATATTATTAATTGAAGTGCACATAATTAATTTGCAACGGGTCGGAGATGTATATGTGGGTGATTCTGTTCTAATTGTTAGTTTTTTGATTAAAAATTATTGAATTTTACAACTAAACTTTTTTTGATTTTTCATGCATATTATTACTCTACGAGAGGCTTTTGCAACAACTTCAAAATATCGAGAATGAGAATTATATTTTATAATTGCCATGCCACGGTACTGACATAAAATTAATTTGGTAGACATTCTTCCGAAAAATTATTAAATTCATTTGTGAATTGTATTGTACCATTTTAAAACTCTTTTTGACTGATTATTTAACATTTCAATAATCCATAGTAACTTATCTATAACAAATAATACATTATAATTTATATCAAACATTAATCAACTCAAATCTAACACATTTCACAAAAATTAACTTAATGAAAATTTCTTTTTGGTTTTCATTACAGTATTTTTAATTCTTAAGCTTCTCCGCCAATAGTCAATATTATTTATTAACAGTTAAATATATTTTTATTATTTTTTGACACGGTACTGACATTTTAAATTAAAATAGCAACTGTAATTTTTTGATTATGAATTTGATAATATCCTATTACCCTATAATTTAGGCTAGTAATAAGTACAGAAATTCATTACTTATGATGAAAAAAATTAATCGTTAATTAAGTTTACCAATGTCACGGTACTGACAAGTAAATTTATGACATCGTCTTTTAAAAATTAAGTTTTAAAATGACACAAACTCGCTTAAGAATTTCACTTGTGTTATGTTTGTAAAAATAACTCAGTTAACGTACTTTCAATATGGCTTATTAGTTGTTTCATTAATTTCGAGGTAAATGGCGCACGAGTCATACACATTCAAATTTAAAAATTGGCTTAAATCTGGGGAAAAAAGTTATTAACCCGGAATTCAATCTTAAATTGATGTATTAAAAAAAATTTGTTAATTTCTTTTAAGTTTGATTATATACATTAAGATTTATCAGTTAATTGGTTTGAATTATTTATTGCAACAACAAAAATAGCCAATATATAGGTAAATTCTAGAAAAGGGCATGACACGGTACTGACATTTAAGTGAGATATTGCAAGTTTTCTTTGAACTGCAACTTATATTATACAAGAAACGTGATGAAATATGTTCATGATAAACGTATTGATACAAAAATTTCATTAATCGATTTATAATGTATGACCACTGAGAGCAAACAGTATAGGACACAAAAAATCACAGTTAGAATGGAATCACCCATTTACTAAATTAAATTAAATTGGAAGGAGTGCACGGTAAATTATACTAATTTAATAAACACGAGGATGTGCGCATTCGAGCTCAAAGTGGCACATTTCCGAGCGAGGGAGGCAAATGAAGCGCGACGCGGAGCGGCGCGCTTCATTTTCCCGAGATCGGAATGTGCCACTTTGAGCTCGAATGTGCACACTCGGTTTTAAGCACGATTCACGATAATTTTGGGCGATAAAAAATCATTAATTAATTTTTTATCGTTCCCTCTCACTCGTACTTATGAGTTTGTCGTATCTTTTCGCTCGCTTCCACTCATTGCTATGGTAAATACATTTTTTGAATATAAAATCGATATTTACTAAATTAAATTAAAATTTTTGATTTGAAAGAGCGCACGGTAAATTATACTAATTTAATAAACACGGCTTTGCGTGGGTAGGTATATCATACTGATTTTTTTTAAAGTCTTATTCGTGCGCGTTAGAAGTTATACTTCTTTGGTGTGACGAAATGAAATATAATCACGTGTTACGTTGCGTACCTTGCGTTTCTGTATGGACCAGTGGTTTCCAAACTATATGTTATTACGTCACTGAATACATTAAACATTTTATACCGAATGAACTTTTAGCGCTGATTGTCACGAGTGCCCTGCTTCAATTAAAAAAAAAGCATTTACGAACTTCGTAACAGAAAAAAAAAACGTAATCATCTCTCCCGATTTAATTTTCATATTAACCCAAATAAAAATATTTTGACAAGGTCGTCAACGAAAAGGGCTCGCCGCGCTCCGCCACTGACCATACTACGTTTCCAATCGAAATCCAAATAATTTTTCAGCACTAAAACAGCCGTTCGTACAAGAACGCAGCAATTAAACGAAACAATGGCCCGTTACCGGTTTTATTTGTTTATTTAATTCGAGATTATGCGAAACGTCATATACGTTAGAGCGCGGTAGACCTTTTGTTCTTTCTCGAACGCGCCTCCTACACCTTCCCGGTAATACCGTATTTCTTTCATTAATTTTTCCGTTTCGTTATTACATAAATTATTGTGCCGGCGACGAACAACACTGGCTTCATTGTGGCCGAGGGGGCCTTAGGTTCGGGGCGGCCGGAAAATTTTTCGAGTCGCCCCATCTGTGATCGAAAGTCGCGAAATATTCCGAAAAGTCGCCCGATCGTAAGCATGGAATTTACCATAGCAACGAGTGGAAGCGAGCGAACAGATACGACAAACGCATAAGTACGAGTGAGAGGGAACGATAAAAATTAATTAATGATTTTTTGTCGCCCAAAATTATTGTGAATCGTGCTTAAAACCGAGTGTGCACATTCGAGCTCAAAGTGGCACATTCCGATCTCGGGAAAATGAAGCGCGCCGCTCCGCGTCGCGCTTCTTTTGCCTCCCTCGCTCGGAAATGTGCCACTTTTCGCTCGAATGCGCACATCCTCGTTTTTATTACATTTATGTAATTTACCATAAGCTCCTTCAAATCAAAAATTTGAACTTAATTTAGTAAATATCAAATTTATACGGAGGCAAGAATGAAATTGTACCTTGGACCTTTTTTCACTTGTAATTATTTTTAAATTGTATATGTAACAATTTGTTGATAAAATGAATTGCATCGTAGTGGGGCACTAATAAGGCATTCATCATAAAATATTTGAAAGCATTACTAACCGTTTACTCAAATTGCTATAAGATTTAAAAATTAGCAGATCTATGGCCTAGGTACAACAAAGGTGATGTACCTTGGCTCTATTCACATTAAGCATAATAAAACGCATTGTTCTATGAAAACTATATATTTATTTTTGAATTATAAGAACTACTAATGTTATTCTTTGAGATGACACTAAAATTGTTTCAAAAATTAACAAAACTTTTCTCGTATACTAAAATTTTACATACACGGAGAAAAAAATATCCTTAATATAACTATGTAACGTATACCCAATTGACGTATTGTTCTGACAAGGATTCGAATGTCTAATTTAACAATATTTATAAGTCAATTTGACAATTCATAGTATGATCAAAACAGCTCTCCATAGTATACTTATAATAAGGATTCATTTATTTGATTCAAGCGTTCAAACGAAAACTCTCGTGAACGTGTGCAGTATCCGTCGTGTAGGTAACTGTATAGTTAATTTGAGGATTTGAATAGCTAAAATAGGGATACGTATGGTTATTATAACGATATTTTTTTCTCCGTGTACTTAATGGTTAACTTTGCAAAATTTTAAAATTTTCGTTAGACTTGCGAGGCATATTATCTGAAGCAAAATAAAAAAAAATAAAAATGTATACCAATGGTATATCTAAATTTTTATTTATTGCACGTTGATCTTAGGGCCAAGGTACAACTTATTGACGGTGACCGAGGTACAACACACCGACCCTTGACGTTTAAACTCAAAAATAAAATTAAAGATTATGCTGTGCCAAAATCAGACCACTACTATGCAAACATTAATAAATAATCTTTCTATTACGATGAGTCATTTGTTATTAGGTAATAAAAAACAATATAAAGACTTAATTTTTTTCGATTAAAAATTTCAATCGATCTCATACATTAACAAAGTACATTGGCCAGCTGCTGCTAACTTTACCTTAATCTCTGCCAATGTGGCATTTGAAATATCGAAAATTTAGAGTCACGAAAGTCCGCAAATATTAAAAAAAATATAGTTGCCCTAGGTACAAAGGGACCAAGGTACAACAGGTTCCCCTACACCTTGAAATATTCATATTTAGATTATTTGTAGAGATATTTTGGAAAATTGATAAAACCAGAATCACCAGACTCTATAACAAATTCAAGTCGGATGGTATACACTTAAAAAAAAACAGGTGTCTGTACGTGCGTTAGAAGTAATACTTCTTTGGAGTGACTAAATTACATATAGGTAACCACATGTAAGAATTAATATAAATAAATTCAATAAATACGAGGATGTGCGCATTCGAGCGAAAAGTGGCACATTTCCGAGCGAGGGAGGCAAATGAAGCGCGACGCGGAGCGGCGCGCTTCATTTTCCCGAGATCGGAATGTGCCACTTTGAGCTCGAATGTGCACACTCGGTTTTAAGCACGATTCACAATCATTTTGGGCGACGAAAAATCATTAATTAATTTTTATCGTTCCCTCTCACTCGTACTTATGAGTTTGTCGTATCTTTTCGCTCGCTTCCACTCATTGCTATGGTAAATACGTTTTTCGACTATAAAATCGATATTTACTAAATTAAATTAAAATTTTTGATTTGAAGGAGCGCACGGTAAATTATACCAATATAATAAACACGAATATGTGCGCATCCGAGCGAAAAGTGGCACATTTCCGAGCGAGGGAGGCAAATGAAGCGCGACGCGGAGCGGCGCGCTTCATTTTCCCGAGATCGGAATGTGCCACTTTGAGCTCGAATGCGCACACTCGGTTTTAAGCGCGATTCACAATGATTAATTTACTTTCTGAACAATTGTAATTAAAAATTGTTCAAATGTACACATACGTGCGTCGTTTGCTTTTTAAATCCAAAAATTAATGTCAAGAAAGGCCGCAAATACTAAAAAAAAATACAATTGCCCTAAGTACAAAGGGACCAAGGTACAACAGGTACACCCTACACTTGAATTTACCGCGTAATTTAAAATTTGTTTTAATGCAATTTTATAAGGTAATTTCACAATCGTTTCGATTATATTACTAAATTTAAATGAAATTGAATCGTATTTATTGTTGCAATGCCAATATTAAAAAATGAAAAGAGCCCAAAAAGCCTAATTTGCGATTTGTGGCCCGATTCGCGACAAATCGCCCAAACTGGCAAGTCTGCGCTAGGTCTCCAATTGCATAGGAACGTTACGCGTAATTTAGCAATAAAAAACGTGGAGAAAAATATTTCTAAAAAACTACCTTTTCGTTTAATGGTGCGAGCACTAACTTAAACAACAACAGACTAACATTTAGGTGAGCGTGTTTATAGGTGTATATGGGAATATTATGTAAACCCTGACGTAGATTATAATATCGGCCCCTACCCCGAGCCGATAGCGAAATTCATAGCCCGATTATCAAAGTTGTGATAAAATTGTATACACTTCGTCATAATAATAATAATACGAATATCTTTAGCGGTGGCGATAATAGCGTTGATACGTTATCACCTTAGCTATTTTGGTGCACTTTGAGTATTGAAGTTATCAAAGAGTATGCGGTTAGAATTACCTGATAAGACCATTCATAAGATGCTTTTCTGTGGGGGTGTGATGCCTTGAATTTCTTATCGGGCCGACACGTGGTTCGCGCTCCACGTGCTCTCGTCAATGCGCTGCGTACGCGCGAAAGCGCCGCGCTACTTGCGTTCGAAAATCTTGAGAAAAATCGAAGGCGGACACGACCAAATATCTTTAAAACATTTCGAAAAATCGATGCCAACTACATATTTTGTGTAGGCGGCGGCGGACCAAGCCGTCGGCGGCCCGCGCGGGCAAAACTAAGCGAGGTGCCCGCTCTGCTCAGAAATTGATGTGTTTTGAAAAAAAAACATGTTTTGGCCTTGTTTGGAATTTGATTAAAAAGAAAGGCCCCACCAGGATCGGAGGTGCTCAAAATCGGTTAATTTCTGAACGTATCGAATCTTAATACGTCACGAAGCAGTCTTAACCCAAAAATCCGCCAAAATCGGGGAAAAAAGGTTGGTCCCTTTGGTTTTTTGGAAAAAAAAATTGGGAAATTAAATTTCTTGTGGTTTAACCCCAAAGATTTTCGATAAAATTAAAAACTTTCCAAAATTTACACGTTGACTCGGAAATAAAGCAGTAGCGCCGTTATTTTTGGCCCGATTGTTAAAAACGACCCAGATTTTGAATTTTGAGATATTTTTTTGGGTAAGATAGGCTAGTCTTGTAGGGGGCAATGTTAATTTTGTGAGTAAATGGCCGCTGAACAAATTAAAATATATTTTCTTTGGATTCTGTAATTTAAAAAAAAATCATAACTCCGTTATTTGCATAGATATTGATAAAAACGGTAGACATTCCCAATCCTGAGAGTTTACCACATGAGATAGACATAAAACACCTTATAGGGTAAAACGCTCAGTGAATGACCGTTACGAGAAATAATGTATATAAAAATTAAAAAAATTAATTTATATTCGTAATATATTTATTTATGCATTTTTGTATATTTTCATTTTCATTGAAGTAAATAACTAAAATAATTAAATTTATATTGCATTTTGCAAAATTTCAATATAAACGTTGAAGCTTCGAAGGACGCAATTTAAAAAGATGGGGGTATCCTCCTAAGCGCCAAAAAAACCTGTGATTTATAAAATACCAAAAAGAACTTTAATATAGAACTACTTGAAGGTATATCTAAGCAAAGTGTTTAAAATATTTTTTCAAAATTTGTGTTTTTAATGGGCGAATAAATTAATCAGTCATTCACTGGACTATAACCCGGTCAATATTTACACGAAAAGGTCACTTACTGAACTCGTCATTTTATATTCTTGATAGTTAATTCTACAAAGTCTATGAACAAATTGCGACAATAATATCTCATTTCAACTGTAACGGTTGTTTATTTATTTTTTTAACATCAAGATAGCCCTTGATGCCCAAAATCGGTCATTCACTGGGTGTTTTACCCTATAGATTTTGATTAAATTTTTTTTTAAAAATCCAACGGGAAGATAACGCTGAGAAAATTTTTAATCAAAATTCAATCACAAAAAAGCATAACTCCGTTCGTTTTTTTAAAAATCGTCAAAATTGTAATTTATGGGGCTTCCAAATGTGCAACAGCCAAATGTTTTGCCACACTATATAAAAAATCGCATTTAACCTTCCGGGTACTAGGTGGGGTATAAGTAATGTGAACAGTTTTTTTTTTAATAAAACGCGACGTTTGGTAATCGAGCCTAAAACCGAATGTGCAAATTCAGATCCTAAATTTAAATTTAGGTTAGTAAATAGCGATTTTATGTTCGATAAACGTTTTTACCATAGCAATGAGTGGAAGGGAGCGAAAGGATACGATAAGCTCGTCGGTGCGACTGAGAAAGACCGATTAAAATTATTCTGATTTGTTGTCTAATTTACTGGCTTAAATTATGGTGAATCGTGCTTTAAACCGAGTGTGCACATTCGAGCTCAAAGTGGCACATTCCGATCTCGGGAAAATGAAGCGCGCCGCTCCGCGTCGCGCTTCATTTGCCTCCCTCGCTCGGAAATGTGCCACTTTTCGCTCGAATGCGCACATCCTCGCATTTATTGAATTTATTTACTTTATCTTTCGCTCTTTCAGATACTAAATTTAAATTTAGGTTAGTAAATAACGATTTTATGTTCGATAAACGTTTTTAGCATAGCAATGAGTAGAAGGGAGCAAAAAGATACGATAATCTCGTCGGCGTGCGTGAGAAAGATCGATTAAAATTATTCAAATAATTTTTTGGCTAATTTACCGGCTTAAATTATTGTGAATCGTGCTTATAACCGAGTGTGCACATTCGAGCTCAAAGTGGCACATTCCGATCTCGGGAAAATGAAGCGCGCCGCTCCGCGTCGCGCTTCATTTGCCTCCCTCGCTCGGAAATGTGCCACTTTTCGCTCGAATGCGCACATCGTCGTATTCATCGAATTTAACCACTTTACCTTTTGCTCCTTCAAATCAAAAATTTTAATTCAATTTAGTAAATATCGATTTTATATTCGAAAAACGTATTTACCATAACAATAAGTGGAATGGCGCGAAAAGATACGATAATCTTGTCAATGCAAGTGAGAGGGAACGATAAAAATTATTCAATTAATTTTTCGTGTAATTGATTAGTTTAAATTATTGGGAATCATTAAGAAATTGCCGTGAAATTAATTTGTATTTCAATAAGGAAGCAAGAATGAACTTCTTGTTAGGTTTTCTTAATGTTCGGTATCGTAATTGACACGTGTCATTGGAATTTAGTAGGGTAATTTAGCCGGTTGTGGGCATTGTCCGGTTGTGGGCACCCCCGAATAACTTTTGATCGTGAGCAGATACAGATGTTTTCACGATCGTCATTTGTTCGCAATGTCAGCACTATGTTTTATTGCTAATATAAAGCAAACAGACGCATATGCGTAGTAGCTACGCGTTATTCCATGTTTTCATCTCTAAAAATGTATCGCGATGTGATCGTTTATTGTTTAAAGTGCGATAAATAACAGTAACTTATTGCAAAAGGTCGGTCTAATGTAAATATATGCAGGAAATTAAATATATTTTATAATTTTAATTTCGATTCAATCAAAATCTTCGCGAAATAAATTTGCCAGTCATTTGTCGACAGCTATGAATTTTCCAGTTGTGGGCACCTACATTTTACTAGTTGTGGGCACTTAATTTTTTGCCATTTAAACCTTGTATTTCGCTGACAATTTGTCGAATATTGTTGTTCATGTTAACATAACCCCCCTGCGGACTATAGGGGTGTAGCCGCGGCCTGATTTCGAGGGGGGCGGGCAAAGACCCCGCTCGATTATCATGTACGACAAAAATGTAAAAATATCACAACTTTTTCACAATAATTTAAAAAAAAATTAAACATTTTTGGTTTTGGATTTCAAACAGACTTCTTTTCACAACTCGACTATTGAAAATCAGATTTTCGATTGTCGAGCATCTTTGACAGACCAATTCATATGACTTGAAAATTGTAAATAATATATTTACGAAATTTTTGCGGATTTTTTAGTGCATTTTTAGCCATGTCGATTTCAAAAATCAATTTTGATGCGTACATTGGAGCCATTTGACGATGATCCCGTGAAGTCCACTGCGAAAGCCTATTTTAAATTTTATTTTCATAACTGAACGCTTTGAATATGAATAAATTGTGTTTTTTCTCTATATAGTGGCGTTTTACTCCATATTTTCCCATTTTGAGGGGGTTTTCCTGATGTGCCCAAAACCGGTTAAAAAAAATTGCATGATGAAAAATGACTATTTTATGAAAAGTTAAAAATGTTTTTTTTTTAAATTGATATAAAATTAACTCCTTTGCCAGTAGTTAGCTAACGTCTCTAGCTTCCCGATAAAGGGCTCATTTTGCAAAAAATATTGAGTTGGTCAAAAGTTATGGCCTAAATAGCTAACTGTGCCCACAACCGGTTAACTTCTCCTACTGAAGAAAAGACTCAATAGTTTATAAGGTGAAGAAAAAGTTAAGTGTTTGTATTTTTATTAATAAAAGTTCATTCTAATGCATAAATAGATATGTGTCCTACTTAAACCTATTAATTATTGGTTATTAAAATATATTTCTTATCATTTAACTGTCATAAAGTACAATTTTGTGGATTTTAGTACATTTTATTTTGGGGGTAGGGAAGTCCGAGGTTAAAAGTCACAATTTTTGTTCTTTTGCATTTATAGAGCCCATGGTCTTAATTTATCAATGACATTTATATATCAATAGATAGTGTATTTATTCTAGTTTAAGAAAAAATAAAGACTTCTTCTCTACCATTATCTAATGAGAACATATTATAATTTTTATGAAAAAAGAGAAGTGTGACTTTTAACCCCGTGTCTGGGGTAAGTAGTCGCATACTAAATAAAAGGTAAAATACAAAACGACAAAACAAATGCCTATTATTATTAAAGGTAAAATGTTGCTTGTAAGAAATTTTACCTAAGGAACGAAAAATATCTTATTCATAATTAAAAAAATAAAAAATATTTGCTGTGAGCGAATAGTAACTTCTATCTAACGAACTTAGGTTATGTTAACAAAAATGACACAAATATAATTACAGCCAATCGTTTATGTAGTAAAACCCCTAGAAACCAATAAAAAACGCCGCACATATTTATGGTGTTGCTTTGCACATGTGACAAATAGCCCCCGTTAACTTGAGACAACTTTCCCCAAAAAATTGCAATATACTTACGAGACTCAACACAGATTCACAAAAAATTACTTTCAGAGCGAACTGAAGTGAAGTACGCAAGGAGGTATTGTGCTCGGGCTTCTTTGACACGGGTAAACAAATTTATTAATTCATTAGGTTTGCTGTTACGGCTTTTGTGACAACTTACCCCTGAGACAACTATACCCGGTCTCCCCTATAGCAAACCCCACATGTGACATTTAGTCACCTAGCACACGGAAGGTCAAAACAATCAAAGCGCATTCTTCCGAAGACTTTTATTAAAGAAAAACGACGTCGTTCCGATGGATTAATTAGCCTTTTATAAAAGCGCCGATCGAGAACCGTTATGAGAGTTCTGTTTACAATCCCGGCCTACGCAAAATATAATTGTAAATGCCTTTTAATTTAATTTCTAATCGGTGAAATGGAAGAGAACAGTGGCGCAGTAAAGCGAACGAACGTGTCGGATATCAAAAGAAATCGGTTCAGTACCCTTCGTAAAGGGCATTACGGAATGCGTCATTGTGGCAGCACTTCCTTATTGCTTATTGCTACTTCTTTGTACACTCAAACACCTGTTAATAATTTTACGCCCACGTTTTATTTCTCTGTTCGATTTCCTAGCGGTTAAATCGTTCTCGTGTTGCCGTTTCCGAGTCGCCTTTCGCCATAAACAGAATCATATGATTGTAATTGTTTACGAATTCTTCGACACGACATTAAAAAAAACATGCTCTTCCAAGGTTAATAATTACTAATCGCAAAACGTATTTAGAGAGCGGAATAAACGTGGCAGGTAAGCGAGAGCGCTTTGTTTGCCGAAGGAACAAGGGACGAACTGTAAACGATCTTCGCCGTAGATCAAACAGAGACCTATCTTTTGCAAACACGATTTCCGGTCAAATTTGAACTCATTTCGAAAATTGTACCCAAGCAAGGTCGAGCCGAAACAATGTGCTCGGATTGGGGTGAACAATTGCGCTTTGGTTTAAGATGTTTATCGTCGCGCAGAGCCGTTTTCTAATATTAAAAAGTTTTTGAAGTTATACTTCTTTTGGTGGTTTGAGATTTAAATTGTAAACGCGTACATCTAACGAAAATTATTTAGGAACGAGTGCGCACATTCTTGCGAAAAGTGGCACGTTTGCCTCCCTCGCTCGGAAATGTGCCACTTTTGGCTCGAATGTACACAAACCCCCGATTCTTTGGATTTGTCTATATTAATCGTTCCATTTTTTAGTCAAAAATTTCTCCGAAAGCTGTCTACCGTGTAAATCGGCGAATAAGTGCAGGGGAACCTGTTGTACCTTAGTCCTTTTTCACTTGTAATTTTTTAAATGTAGGGGAGACCGGGTATGGTTGTCTCACGGGTAGGTTGTCACATTAACCCTAACAGAAAACATAATGAATTAATAAATTTGTTTACCCGTGTCAAAGAAGCCCGAGCACAATACCTCCTATAAGAAATATATGCATTCTTTTTTTTTGTACAATGAAAGTAATTTTTGTGCATCTCTGTTGAGCCTCATAAGTATAATTAAATTTTGCGTAGTGATATACCTATTCGTGTATTTATGATGTTTAAGATTCATGATATCATGCATATTAATTTGAATTTAGTTTGGGAGTTAATTGTCTAAAATTGTTTTGGGGAAGGTTGTCTAAAGTTAGCGGGGGCCAGTAGCCACAAGTGCAAAGCAACCATGAATATGTGCGGTCCTTTTTATTGATTTTTAGGGGTTTTACTACATAAACGATATGCTGTAATTATACATTTGTCATTTTTGTTACCATAACCTAAGTTCGTTAGATAGAATAGGTATTTGTTTTCTCGTTTTGTATTTTACTTTTTATTTAACGTCTGACAACCATCCCTGACACGGGGTCAAAAGTCACACTTCTCTTTTTTCATAAAAAGTATTATATGTTCTCTTTAGATAATGGTAGAGAAAAAGTCTTTATTTTTTCTTAAACTACAATAAATACACTATCTTATTGATATATAAATGTCATTGATAAATTAAGACCTTGCGCTCTATAAATGCGAAAGAAAAAAATTATGACTTCCACCCCGGCCTCCCCTATATATAACAATTTGTTGATAAAATGAATTGCATCGTAGTGGGGCACTAATAAGGTATTCATCATAAAATATTTGAAAGCATTACCAACCGTTTACTCAAATTGCTATAAGATTTCAAAATTAGTGGATATACGGCCTAGGTACAAAGAAACCAAGGTACAACAGGTCCCCTACTGCCAAGAAACTGTTGGAATGCGAAATTACTTATGTTTGAAAACTTTTTTTTAATGTAATGGAAAAGCTAATGGGCTTTCTTTCGTCACAAAAGTTGTTCCTTAAAGATTTATTTTTTAAATTCAAAAATGAATGTAAACAAATTGAATAAATACGAGGATGTGCGCATTCGAGCGAAAAGTGGCACATTTCCGAGCGAGGGAGGCAAATGAAGCGCGACGCGAGCGGCGCGCTTCATTTTCCCGAGATCGGAATGTGCCACTTTGAGCTCGAATGTGCACACTCGGTTATAAGCATGATTCACAATAATTTAAGTCAATAAAATAGACGAAAAGTTAGTTCGATAATTTTAATCGTTCCCTCTCACTCGCATTGACGTGATTGTCGTATCTTTTCGCTCTCTTTCACTCATTGCTATCGTAAAATAAGTTTTTCGAATATAAAATCGAAATTTACTAAACTAAATTGAAATTGAAAAAGGGAAGATTAATGCTCAAATTTCATCAAATACGAAGATGTGCGCATTCGAGCGAAAAGTGGCACATTTCCGAGCGAGGGAGGCAAATGAAGCGCGACGCGGAGCGGCGCGCTTCATTTTCCCGAGATCGGAATGTGCCACTTTGAGCTCGAATGCGCACACTCGACTTTAAGAACAATTCACAATGATTAATAACCTTTCTCAAAATATATACCTAATAAAAAATTAGAAAAGAGCAACGGCGATCGCAATTTTTTTTCAGAAGGCTGAACTTTTGATTTAATTGTAAAAAAATTAATGTAAACAAATTCACTCGATTTCAAGCATGATTCACAATTAAAAATGAGAAAATCGTATTTCTACCAGACAAAAAATGTATAGTGCATTTTAAATATTAAAAAAAAAAAAAGTTGCCCCAGGAACAAAGGGACCAAGGTACAACAGGTTCCCCTACGGTAGGGAGGCGCAGTAACACATAGTTTGGAAATCACCGGTCGAACTATACCCAAACGCAAACTATATTTAATTTAGTTACACCAAAGAAGTATAACTTCTAAACGTTTTTCTTAAAATTTGTTTCTAAAAGGGCTGCGATTTGATCTTAGAATCAAGAGTGTCAATGCAATAATCATAAAGAAGCATTCTAATAAATTTGTTTTTTAAAAACTCACTCGTGGGTTTTAAATCCGAAGGTCTCAGCAAATCTGAAATTAAAAAAAAGAATCTATTAAATTAGTGTTCGACATGGTACTAATATAAATTGTGCTATTACCCCAACAGCACATAATATTGCAGGAATATTGCTGGAATATTATTTCGCAATGTTCGGAATATTATTTGAAATATTCCCGCAATGTTGCTGCAATATTTCTATGTCCGTGCAGGTAATTGCAGAATATTGCAGCAACATTATGAAATATTACAACAATATTAATGGCAATATTATGAAACATTGCAGCAATATTGCTGCAATGTTGCAGTAATATTTTAAAAATGTTGTGGATTTAAAAAAAAAATTCAAAAATGTATGTGAATTTTTTTTATTAGTACGTTGGGGGTGTTGTAATATTACAATTATATTCCAGCAATATTGCCAATATTAAACAGCAATATTCCTGCAATATTATGTGCTGTTAAGGTAGTGGTTCAAAAAAATTGCAACGCCATCCATTTGTGAAAGCCCAAATCGCTTTCTCGCCAACCCAATATTAGGAAAAACATTTTTTTTTAAATGTTGCAAACATTTTTTCTTTTTAAATTAATAAAACCCTTAACTCCAGCAATTAATTCCATTATAAATAATTTTACGATGGGACATCCTGCTTTGCGAGAAAAAAAACGGTGCTTTGCACAGGAAACTGCAAATAACCACCCCTCTTCGGTCGAAATTAACGAAAAACAAAGCATCCCTTACGATGTTGACGTTGCCAAATATTATTCGAACCTAAATAAACTCGTTATCTTGTTTGGTGCATTAAAAAGGTTAAAATTTCGGTGGGTCCCTTTTTATGCGCCCATAAAACTGTAGCTGATTTCGAATTAACACCCAATTAGTACGCCGCAAGTTTAAATATACAATTTTACAACCCCCAGAGTTTACATTTCCTCCCGCCCTGTGTGACCGACTTCGACTCTTATCTAAAGTCGATGAATTTAAAATAATTCTTATCGTCTTCGAAAAGCTTATCGCAAAGCAAACGTCCAGAGTAAATCATATTTTTTGTTGGTCGGCCGTGGGTTCAATCTCGAATCGAAGACAACAGTTCAAATTTTCGAAGTTATCCTTCTTTTGGCGCTTCGAGTGTAAAATTGCTTAAAACCGAGTGCAATTATCGATTTAATGTTCGAGAAACGTATTTACCATAACAATGAGTGGAAGGGAGCGAAAAGATACGACAATCTCGTGGATGCGAGTGAGAGGGAACGAATAAAATTATTTAACTGATTTTTCGTTTAATATATTGGCCTAAATTATTGTGAATCGTGCTTAAAACCGAGTGTGCACATTCGAGCTCAAAGTGGCACATTCCGATCTCGGGAAAATGAAGCGCGCCGCTCCGCGTCGCGCTTCATTTGCCTCCCTCGCTCGGAAATGTGCCACTTTTCGCTCGAATGCGCACATCCTCGCATTTATTGAATTTATTTACTTTATCCTTCGCTCTTTCAGATCCTAAATTTAAATTTAGGTTAGTAAATAACGATTTTATGTTCGATAAACGTTTTTACCATAGCAATGAGTGGAAGGGAGCGAAAAGATACGATAATCTCGTCGGTGCGAGTGAGAAAGACCGATTAAAATTATTCAAATGATTTTTGGCTAATTTACTGGCTTAAATTATTGTGAATCGTGCTTAAAACCGAGTGTGCACATTCGAGCTCAAAGTGGCACATTCCGATCTCGGGAAAATGAAGCGCGCCGCTCCGCGTCGCGCTTCATTTGCTTCCCTCGCTCGGAAATGTGCCACTTTTCGCTCGAATGCGCACATCTTCGTATTTATTGAATTTGCCTATAGGGGAGACCGGGTATAGTTGTCTCACGGGTAAGTTGTCACAAAAGCCATAACAGCAAACCTAATGAATTGATAAATTTGTTTATCCGTGTCAAAAAAGCCCGAGCACAATACCTCCTTGCGTACTGCACTTTAGTTCGCTCTGAAATACCTTAAAACATATATATGCGTTCGTTTTTTTTGTACAGTGAAAGTAATTTTTTGTGAATCTGTGTTGTCTCATAAGTATATTTAAATTTTGCATAGTGATATATTTTTTCGTGTATTTATGATGTTTAAGATATGCTTCATGATATCATTCATATGGTTTCTTAAATGACCATTGATTTAAATTTATTTTGGGAGTTAATTGTCTAAAACTGTTTTGGGGAAAGTTGTCTCAAGTTAACGGGGCTAGTTGTCATATGTGCAAAGCAACACCATAAATATGTGCGGTCTTGTTTATTGCTTTCTAAGGGTTTTACTACGTAAACGATTGGCTGTAATTATATTTATATCATTTTTGTTAACATAACCTAAGTTCGTTAGATAGAAGTTACTATTCGCTCACAGCAAATATTTTTTATTTTCTTAGGTAAAATTTTTTACAAACAACATTTTACCTTTAATAAAAATAGGCATTTGTTTTGTCGTTTTGTATTTTACCTTTTATGTCGTATGTGACTACCTAACCCAGACACGGGGTTAAAAGTCACACTTCTCTTTTTTCATAAAAATTATAATATGTTCTCATTAGAATAAATACACTATCTATTGATATATAAATGTCATTGATAAATGCAAAAGAACAAAAATTGTGACTTCTAACCCTGGTCTCTCCCACCTATTAAGCATTTATTATTATTTTTTTTTAAAATAACAATTTAAAAGTATTTGGTGTTTCTGGTATAAATAGTCTTGTAATTTTTAATTAAAAAAAAGTTTAGAAAGTCAATTAGTAATTGTGAATCATGCTTAAAACAGAGTTTATAAATTCTCATGCTTATTGAATTTGTTTACATTAATTTTTGCATATTGTGCTTTGTTTTCAATTAACATTTGCATATGATTTCGATTTACACGGTTTATCGTGTAAATTAAGGAATAGGTCTACTATTGGGCAAAAACTAGATTTTTTTTAACGCAAGATAAGCAACATAACACGTGATTATATTTAATTCGGTCGCGCCAAAGAAGTATGACTTCTAACGCGCGCACATAAAAGTACACGCACCGCTTTTTTTTATTAATTTCGTTTCCTCTTAATTCTGAAAGTGGGCATTAGCTGAAAAATGAGGGACGTGACAAGTTTATTTTATAAGGTGTCGACGTATTTGTCTGTCGGTTTTAAAAGGGCCTCACATAAAAGAGAGGTCTAGTGTTTTTCTAAACAGTTTGGGCTTGTTTTATAATCGCTCGTGTTTATTAAAATCCACTTTTCTTCTTTTCTTCTTGTCATCGTTACAGTTTTTAAGATGAGAACCGTTAAAGGACTTTTAAGCGTTTTCTATCTACAAAAATAACAGGATTTACCTTTCTTTCAAGCCTTTGTGTTCATTCACGACTTTCGGGGAATAGTCACGTAACACTTTTCGCCTCGACTGTTCCCACAGGTTTGCCAAAAAGATTACTTTCAACAACTAAATCGCGTTCGTTTGTTTTCTCAAGGTGTTCGACCGTGGCTTAGGTGAGAAAGTCGGAGCTTATTGATTTATCGCGTTGGCGAGAAGGCGATTTCGGGAAAATGTGCACATGACAACGCTCGACCTCGCACATCTTTGGCAGTCGGTCAAAAATTATTGCTCCCGATTGGCAAAACTCTTTCGATGGTAAAAATTTTCGCTAAAATCGCACTTGATCAAATGATTTTCCAAAAAAAAAAAAATAAATCGATTTATGGGTGCCTAAATCATAGCTGAATTATTTTTGTAATTGAATTATAAATCTAGCAAAAAAGTAAACACTCTGTACATTAAAAAAAATAATTTCGCTTTGAAAGAGAGAAAAAAAAACAAAATGAATGATTCGTATAAAAATAGTTCTTTGGACTTTGCTTAATAATCCCAACAGGAAGTGGTCAATATTTAAAAATTAATTTCGTTACGAAATTGACAATTTTGCAAAGGACAAACTTCGCTTTGTTTTAATTCGCAACAAAACCCGAGAGAAGCCCAAAGAGTTAACTTTTAATTTGATTTTAAAAAATCAATCTTCTCTACCAAAATCTTTTTTTATCGAAAAATCGATGAACCAAAGACCGTAATTTATGGGATTCGGTTAATCGGTGTGCGCAGCCCCATTCGTAATTGAAAGGGGTCAGAGGTGAGCACTACCGAATTAGTTCTTGTAAAAAAATAATTTAAAGGACCGCTTTTTTTCCCGATTTTTTAATCGAACCGTTTGATTTAGACCGTTAAGTTTCTTAAACGACTTCGATGTGGGGGGTTTCGGGGGTTCGTCGATGACCGGTCGCGAGGGAAAGATAAGAGGAGGACGGTAATTCCGTTGGCTTGTAAAAATAAATGTAAAAAATCCCAAGTGGATATAAATAATATTTTTAAGTGACGCACGAGATCTCGTTGGTCCAGGCTCGTTGTTGGTTATCGGGCAGCCCCAGGAAGTCCGGTGCCTGTTCACAAGGATAACATGGGTTTTCTTATCTTGATGACCATCGGTGGATTTTATTTAATTATAGAAATCGAGCTGGCTCGAATAATGGCGACGATGGAAAAGCTCGGAAATTAATTTGAAATCCGAAAAACAATACAGTAAAACCTCGCTTTTGTAGAGGTGGTCGTCATAGAGAGAAAGATAGATAATGTAGATTTTGTGAAAATAAAAATTTTTGGGTGCTGTTTTCGAAAATAAGTGAGGGGAGGGCCGCCCATGTAAGGCCGATGAAGCCCCGACACGAAATTCCGAGAACGCCACTGCGATTTGACAATTTTTAATCAAAAAATTATTAAAACTAATTTTTTTTATGTTTGTTTTGTTTTAAGCCGAGTGTGCACGTTCGAGCTCAAAGTGGCACATTCCGATCTCGGGAAAATGAAGCGCGCCGCTCCGCGTCGCGCTTCATTTGCCTCCCTCGCTCGGAAATGTGCCACTTTTCGCTCGAACGCGCACATCCTCGTGTTTATTATATTAGTATAATTTACCGTGCGCTCCTTCAAATCAAAAATTTTAATTTAATTTAGTAAATATCGATTTTATAATCGAAAACGTATTTACCATAGCAATGGGTGGAAGCGAGCGAAAAGATACGACAAACTCATAAGTACGAGTGAAAGGGAACGATAAAAAAATAATTCGTGATTTTTGGTCGTTCAAAAATTATTGTAAATCGTGCTTAAAACTGAGTGTGCGCATTCGAGCTCAAAGTGGCACATTCCGATCTCGGGAAAATGAAGCGCGCCGCTCCGCGTCGCGCTTCATTTGCCTCCCTCGCTCGTAAATGTGCCACTTTTCGCTCGAACGCACGCATCCTCGTGTTTATTAAATTTATTAACTTCAATTTTGTCACAAAGTTAAGTCCTCAGAAAAAAACTTTTGTTCACGACTGCTCTCTTCTAATTTTTGATTAAAAAATTTGAGAAAGGTTATTATTAATCATTGTGAATTGTTTATTTAATTATAGAAATCGAGCTGGCTTGAATAATGGCGACGATAGAAAAGCTCGGAAATTAATTTGAAATCCGAAGGCAAATACAGTAAAACCTCGCTTTTGTAGAGGTGGTCGTCATAGAGAGAAATATAGATAATCTAGATTTTGTGAAAATAAAAATTTTTGGGTGCTGTTTTCGAAAAGAAGTGAGGGGAGGGCCGCCCATGTAAGGCCGATGAAGCCCCGAGACGAAATTCTGAGAACGCCACTGCGATTTGACAATTTTTAATCAAAAATTATTAAAAGTAATTTTTTTAATGTTAGTTTTGCTTTAATCCGAGTGTGCACGTTCGAGCTCAAAGTGGCAAATTCCGATCTCGGGAAAATAAAGCGCGCCGCTCCGCGTCGCGCTTCATTTGCTCCTCGCTCGGAAATGTGCCACTTTTCGCTCGAACGCGCACATCCTCGTCTTTATTAAATTTATTTACTTCAATTATGTCACAAAGTTAAGTCCTCAGAAAAAAATTTGCGTTCACGATCGCTCTTTTCTAATTTTTGATTAAATATTTTGAGAAAGGTTATTAATAATTGTGAGTTGTTTATTTAATTATAGAAATCGAGTTGGCTTGAATAATGGCGACGATGGAAAAGCTCGGAAATTAATTTGAAATCCGAAGGCAGTTGTACTTTAACAGATTTTTACAAATACAGTAAAACCTCGCTTTTGTAGAGGTGGTCGTCTTAGAGAGAAAGACAAAGATAGATGTAGATTTTGTGGGAAAATTTGTTTTTGGGTGCTGTTTTCGAAAAAAAGTGAGGAGGGGGAAGGAGGCTACCAATGTAGGGCCGATGAAGCCCCAAGACGAAATTCTGAGAACGCCACTGCTATTTGACAATCTTTAATCAAAAACTTATTAAAAGTAATTTTTTTAATTAACTGTACTTTAACAAATGTTTACAAATACAGTAAAACCTCGCTTTTGATAGTCTTTTGGTAGTCTTAGAGAAAGACAAAGATAGATAATGTTATTGTAATAATGAATAAAATATTAGATCAAATGCAATTATTATTTATCAAAACGATATTGTTATTAAATCAAAGTATTGTTTTCGTATGAAATACTTCCACGAGCACCTGTACTTCGGCAGGAAGTTTGTAAACAATAAAAGCGCACGACGGTTCTCGAGAAAAATACTCATTCCTTACGTTTTGCATAAGTTCCCCTTATGTTGTGGCCTCGTTATCACCATTAATAATTTTATTGCCTTCGTTTTTCAGCGATTTTAAAACAAAAGTGCGACCATAAAATTTCGAACAACACAAATAATAAAATTGCATTCGGTTCGTGTGGCAACTTGCGTTTTCGCAAATGCGTAACAGGTCGTAGCTTAGAAAATAATGGTATCGACCAAGAAAATCTAAAAATTACATTTTAATCGTGAAGCAGTGGCCACTCGTGCGATTTTTTAAAGGGGGCCTTTCATTGACGGTTGATGATCGTCTTTAGTTCTTGTGTTCTAAGTAAATTTTATTTTAATCGATCGTAACCAGTGCTGGATTTACGTTTGGGGCCCATGAGACCCGGAGTGCTAAAATTTGAAGGCCACCAAAACTTATTCACTATCCACGCACGTACAGGCACAGAAATGTATAGTCATACGAAAAAGTATTCATACACTGGGGAACGGTTGTTGTACTATACTCTACACGTCTTAAAAAGGACCCCACAGTCGTCACACATTAATCCCATCAAAAATCTATGGTAAATAATATTGTAATCAACCAAAATGTCTTTTAATTCAATAATGGTAAAATATCAGTTCAAAAGTAACAGAAAACTTAAGTAAATTCAATTTCCCGCCATTTGCAGGCTATTATACAATCAATATTAAATTGTGGTTTTTGGTTGTTGTATTTAAATGCACAGAGGTACTATTACTTACTTTTGTAGATTTCATAAATAAATTTATTTACTGAACACCACCATAACTTAACTTTGAGATTATAAGGCGTATGAATACTTATTTGTATGACTGTATATATACAGTGACCGGCCAGATAAGTCGGGCCATATGGGTCTTTTTATTAGTAGCAGTATGAAGATTTTGGTATTGCATAATTTTTTTTGTATTTTTAAAATAAAGTCTGTAATGCCCAAACTTTATTTCCATCACTTGCCCCCCATACCTTAGAACATTGTTCTTACTTTCATAATGTAATATTAGTTCGAAAGGCAGTCACGTATTAATACAATACCAAAATCTTCGTACTGCTACTAATTAAAAAAAAACTATATGGTTCAACTTATCTGGCGGTCACCCTATATATTCAAAAAGGGCGTCACATCATAATGGGCCCATGGCACAATCGCAGCTACCTCCGCCAGTGATCATAAAACGATTACTAATTCAGATATCGTTAAAAATGCTATTGATTCGAATTTGCCATACAATTTTACACCTTCAAAATTTTCCAACTGAGTTACAATCGAAAAATGGGTCTACCAAACGAAAATGGTACAAAGCGCAAAAGGAGTAGAAATAACAGTGTTTTTTTTCCAAGCGAACTATAAACACTTTCGCTTTCTGCGTCGCGCTTTAATTCGAAAACGTCCCTAGCAACATTTTTAAAATAAAACGGAAAACCGTCATCCAACTTGATGGGTTGTTAAACCGATAAAGTTCAAGGCTCAGGCTCGGGTCAAAGATCACAATCTAAGCAATTTACTAAATATTAATTTACATGACTCGAAAAAGTGATCTTTGCTTAAAGATAACACACGTCTGCCGCACGAGAAATAAACATCTGTAAGAATCTCAAAATCGAACGGTTGGCGCACACCTTTAAGCCAAGCGCGTGCTACGCCACTGTGGAACGACACAATTTTTCTAAATAGAGCTCCGCCAAACTAGGAAAACTCGGGAAAGCGATACGCATTGGTTTCTTTTACAATAAAACATTAAATTAATTGATTATGTAAATAAAAAAAATCGGCTGGCTAAAAGTTCGCACTTAAAATTGCATGTTTTTGATACGCCCATTGCTCCTGTTACTTCAAGGAGTTATGCATTCATATATATTTGCATAGGCAACCCATTTAACGCGAGTGTTTTAATTTAGGAGTCGATGGCTACACAGAAGAAGTATCGGAGTACAGTCCCGCCTCTCACCAAGGGGCAGAACCTTCTCCCCATTCTCGGGCCACCACGCCTATGGAATGTCTAAATTACACAACAGAGCGGCAGCAACAAGACAATTACCCCACGGCAATGCGCCCCGATGGAGAATACATGATTTTCAACAGAATCGACGAAGTAAATATATATGTTTAAAAACTTTTTAAAAACGGGTCGATTAATTTTTTTAATAATTACAGGTGCCATTAGAGGAAACAGGACCGGCTCAGTACCTGCAACTAGATTCGGTGCAAGGGGTGACTTCGAATAATTCGCCGAACGGTAGCGGAACGTCGAGCCCCGAAGAGCCCAGAAGGGTCGGGTACACCCATTTGAACGCCATACCACCCAGCGAGCAGGGCGCTTTGAACGGGCCCCAGCTCACGCAATTATCTAATCATATCACCTACTCCGGCACCATAGATTTAGCTACCTCTGGTAATATATCAAGGTAAGTGAAAAATGCTAGTTTTAAATTGACTTCGAGGTGGCGCTACTTTACTCGAACGCATTTTGAGAATAAATCATACACAATTAGGATGCTCATTTTCAATATTGATTATTATGAAATTTTTATGAGGTACTATATTATTTTTTTGGTTTCATTTTGGATTGTGAAATCAGAGGATTTGGGGTTTTGGTCGTTTCTAAAGATAATTATATATAAGATGCATTTTTTTAAATTTTGTGGAAAAATTGATGAAGTCCCCGGACGAAATTCCGAGAACGCCACTGCGATTTGACAAATTTTAATCAAAAATTTATTGAAAGTAAATTGTTTAATGTTAGTCTTGCTTTAATCCGAGTGTGCACGTTCGAGCTCAAAGTGGCACATTTCGATCTCGGGAAAATGAAGCGCGCCGCTCCGCGTCGCGCTTCATTTGCCTCCCTCGCTCGGAAATGTACCACTTTTCGCTCGAACGCGCACATCTTCGTATTTATTGAATTTGTTTACTTTAAGTTAAGTCCTCAGAAAAAAAATTTGCGTTCACCATTGCTCTTTTCTAATTTTTGATTAAATATTTTGAGAAAGATTATTAATCATTGTGAATTGTTCTTAAAGCCGAGTGTGCACGTTCGAGCTCAAAGTGGCACATTCCGATCTCGGGAAAATGAAGCGCGCCGCTCCGCGTCGCGCTTCATTTGCGTCCCTCGCTCGGAAATGTGCCACTTTTCGCTCGAACGCGCACATCCTCGTATTTATTGAATTTGTTTATATTAATTTTTTTACAATGAAATCAAAAGCTAAGCCCCCAGAAAAAAAATTTGAGTTCGCCATTGCTCTTTTCGAATTTTTGATATATTTTTCGATATATTTAAACCGTGCCAAAATCACTTTATTTTTTGCATTCAAAAAAACAGGGAATTTTTGAATTTTTTCTCAGTCATTCTATCAACTGTTTAAAATTATTATTGATTTTCTTTTTCAAATGATGTCTCTGTATGGGCAAATTTTAATACAGTAAAACCTCTCTTAAATACGACCCACCTGTGAAAAGTATAGGAATAGTATATTGTGTAGCAAGGGGTGAAACAAGATGATTTCTGACGAGGGCGAGAGTTGACTGCCCGAGCGAAGCGAGGGCTGTCATCGCCCTGGTCTGAAATCGTCTTCGTTTCATCCCGTGCCACACATACTATTTTTCATATCACATGCATAGAAACAACGAGTTTTGTAATTTATTAAAATCTTTGACAACGATTTGATGACAGCTGTCAGACGATTATGATTTTATTCGCTTTAAACAAATGCGATTCTGACAGACTTGAAATAAAGACATAAATAAAAAAATAAAAGAATTGTTTCTCCCCTAGGGGAGAAACAAATGTCATTTCTGACTGATACAGTCGCATTGGTCTGAAATTGTTTTGTTTCGAATGGCAAAACATGGATCAAAACGCGTTGTTTCTATGCATGTGATATGAAAAACAGTTTAGGTGTCCATTCTTAGCAGACGCCCCTTTACAACGAACTGTACGTTAGAGAGAGGGTTTACTGTATTAGTGAAAACAAATTATTAAAATCAAATTCACAGGGTATGCAAATGTATTGTTTACATTGCAGAAATCGGATAAAACAAGTAAAGATATTTTGAAATCATTAAAATAAAATTATTTTACCACTTGAAAGCAAGTTTTATACTTTTTTTTCGAATTTGATTTCCCGTTGTTTATTTACTGCATTTCTCCCAACATTTATTAATGCTAGAACACAATGAAAAATGGTAGAACTGGAACTTTTAATAATAAGCTCACTGATGGCATATATAGTGTGAAAATCAATTTGAAAATTTAATTATGCTCGATTTTTTCCACAATGTGTATTAAATTTGTCTTGAGTAAACACAAAATATAAATATAAAATTGTAATATTAATTTTTGACATTAAGATGAGTTTTTCTCAAAATGTTTTTGGGCTTAATTTGAGTAAAAAGTCAGAATTTTGATTTTTTGTTTTTTACGAAGATATTTTCAATAAATATTAATTTTTAAACACTTGATTTTTTGAACAAAACGATTATTTATGTTATGTGCGTTTTCCCAAATTCTTTTTGAGGCATCTTACATTTATTTAGGTAAAAAAAAAATAGAAAATTGTAAATCTATGTTGCCGGCAACGATATTTCAAAAAGGAAATTGCAAACCTGTCTTAAATTAAATTAATTATAGCATTACAAATTTTCTCCTCATTTTTGTGGGGAACACAATTTTTTTTCGAAAACCTTTGGGCGAATTTGAATAATATCATCTAACCTTAATTAAAAAATAACTACGATGACTATAACTGACTTCCAAAAAAGAGGGTTCTGCGTTTTCTTAGTATGTTTTTTTAGAAATTAGCCGACGGATTTTTACACTTTTTTTCAGACCAAACCCTTAATATAATTGTGTCATTTAATTCGCGGATTTTCACACCGCGAATTTCACTACACGGCGTTTTTTTAAAAAATAAAAAACAGAAAAAAACTCCTCTAGGAATGAATTTTACGCCGAGAGGATTAATAAAATAAAAATAATCCACTGCGCGTTTACTGGCCAAGTTTTTTACAGTGTATGTGCGCGACTATTTCAGAAATTACACGACCGATTTTTATGATTCTGTCACTAGGGTTATGGGAAGGTTCTAGTATATAATTAAAACAAAAATTAATATATGCAAGTTCTATAAATGTTTTAAGCAAGATTCACTATAATTTAGGCCAATAAAATAGAAGAAAAATCTGTCGAATAATACTAATCGTTCCCTCTTGCTCGCACTGACGCGCTTGTCGTATCTTTGCGCTCCCTTCCACTCATTTGCTATGGTAAAATGTTTTGGAACATAATAAGCGATAATTATTAAACTAAATTTAAATTTTTGATTTGAAAGAGCGAAGGATAAAGTAGATAAATTCAATGAATACGAGGATGTGCGCATTCGAGCTCAAAGTGGCACATTTCCGAGCGAGGGAGGCAAATGAAGCGCGACGCGGAGCGGCGCGCTTCATTTTCCCGAGATCGGAATGTGCCACTTTGAGCTCGAATGTGCACACTCGGTTTTAAGCACGATTCATAATAATTTAAGCCAATAAATTAGACAAAAAATCAGTTGAACAACTTTAATCGCTCCATCTCGCTCGCACCGATGAGTTTATCGTATCTTTTCGCTCCCTTCCACTCATTTGCAATTTTAAAAAATGTTTTGGAACATAAAATCGATATTTACTGAACTAAATTTAAATTTATGATTTGAAAGAGCATAGGATAAAGTTCATAAATTCAATGAATACAAGGATGTGCGCATTCGAGCTCAAAGTGGCACATTTCCGAGCGAGGGAGGCAAATGAAGCGCGACGCGGAGCGGCGCGCTTCATTTTCCCGAGATCGGAATGTGCCACTTTGAGCTCGAATGTGCACACTCGGTTTTAAGCACGATTCGCAATAATTTAAGCCAATAAATTAGACAAAAAATCAGTTGAACAACTTTAATCGCTCCATCTCGCTCGCACCGATGAGTTTATCGTATCTTTTCGCTCCCTTCCACTCATTTGCAATGTTAAAAATGTTTTTGGAACATAAAATCGATATTTACTGAACTAAATTTAAATTTATGATTTGAAAGAGCATAGGATAAAGTTCATAAATTCAATGAATACAAGGATGTGCGCATTCGAGCTCAAAGTGGCACATTTCCGAGCGAGGGAGGCAAATGAAGCGCGACGCGGAGCGGCGCGTTCATTTTCCCGAGATCGGAATGTGCCACTTTGAGCTCGAATGTGCACACTCGGTTTTAAGCACGATTCGCAATAATTTAAGCCAATAAATTAGACAAAAAATCAGTTGAACAACTTTAATCGCTCCATCTCGCTCGCACCGATGAGTTTATCGTATCTTTTCGCTCCCTTCCACTCATTTGCAATGTTAAAAATATTCTTGGAACATAAAATCAATATTTATTAAACTAAATTTAAATTTATGATTTGAAAGAGCAAAGGATAAAATTGATAAATTTAATGAATACAAGGATGTGCGCATTCGAGCGAAAAGTGGCACATTTCCGAGCGAGGGAGGCAAATGAAGCGCGACGCGGAGCGGCGCGCTTCATTTTCCCGAGATCGGAATGTGCCACTTTGAGCTCGAATGTGCACACTCGGCTTTAAGCACGATTCGCACTAATTAATTTATTTTCTACAAAAGTTTTAAATAAAAATTAAGTCCCCAAAAAAATGGTGGGTTCGCTATTGCTGATTTCCAATTGTTGGTTAATTATTTTTAGAAACGATATGAATTATTGTGAATTGTGCTCAAAACCCGATTGTGCACATTTGAGCTCGATGTGGCACATTCCGATTTCGGAAATTTTCATTAAAAAATTAACCTTGCAGTTGTTTTATGTGTAATTATGTGGGGGTTCCGAAGGGTAATTACTCCACCGGCAGGCGTCCCCCTGTGCCGCCCCCCACAATCGCTCGTGTAATTTTCAAAAATAAAATCTCAATCGAAAGCGAGTTACATATTAAAAAAAATAACATCCAAAATCTATCGAAATCTCATGGCCACTTGTGATATTTTTAGTAAGCCTTATCAGAGGACTCGTATTAAGCGTTCACTTCCACAGAAGCAATTATATGTTACTGATAGTCCCCCCATTTTTTTTTTTAATTTTTAATTTAAAAATGTACGAGCTAAAAAATAAATCGAAGATGTCAATAATAAAAATGATGCGATTATGAAAGCGTCCCGCGCGATAAGGAAAAATCCATTTTTTTCGAAAAGGAATAACAGAAAGGTTTTATTTTGTCTCGGAAAGGCCAAAAGGTTATTTTTAATTAACGATTTTCGACGTTGATACGACCGAAATTATAAAAACTACTACGTTTTTTTAATAATTATATTGTTATTTATTACGATTTGTAATAAATATAAAAATTCAAAGATCGAAGAGACTGTTATCGTCGTAAATTTAAAATCGACCGTTCTGTGTACTTATTTGCATGGAGCAAATATCTTATCGTTATTCTATTTTTGTGATAAGGCGATTAGTGTTAATTTCGTTCCGAGAGTCTGAGTTGCGATCGAACGGTCTCCTCAAAAAAAAAACTATACCAAATCGTGAGGTGAGTCTTTAGTTTTAATTCGAATTGTGCTCGATCGGCGTTTCCCTCGCCGAGATATCTGATATTTAGAATTCTCGAAGTGCAGAAGAGGCACTTTGGACGAATGCATCGCCTTGCATTATGTAAGAACCGTGCGAAGGCGCCTTACACCCACAATTTTATAAAAATTATACGAAAATTGTTCGACTTCTTTGCGAAAAACGGGGACGCAAACAATTTCATTTCTGACTCACCCTGTATATGGCGACGACGCGTCTCTTCCTCGAGCTCGCCTCCTTCGATCCCCGCGAACCTAAAACGGAAAAATTAATTAGTTCGCAAAGCAAAAAAAGAAAACGAGCCAATTAAACGAAACCGAAATTTGGTTTTTTGCCTCGTAAAAAAGGTGGTATAACCGGAAGCGCTGTTATCAGCGCGACTTTTCCTGTTATGGTTTGAAATTTATTGTGTTACTGTGTGTGTGTAGTAAATTATTTATAGAAAAGCAGCAGCTTTATTAAAAACAATTAGCGCAGAAGAGGAAACGAAAAATCGCTCTAATGAGCCCACGTGCCCAACGGCCACGTGTTCGTTGTAATTTTCTTGCGAGAAAATTACCGGTACATAAAGTCTTACTTAGGCGACCGATGTTCGATTTCCTGATTTCGCGCACTCGGACGCACGCTTTTCTGCGTTTTGTTCCGCCTGAGTTGGTTTTCGAGACACGTGCCGTTTCTGGTAATTTTTTTTTTTGATCGTCGTAAATTGAAGGAAATGGAAGGAGGGCCTTATGGAAATTTTATAAGGCAAACTTCAGTAATGGGGTTTTTAAGAAGGCAGGGGTACAATTTAATAAATTAAATAATAGTCGTTATCGCGGGCGGATTGTGCCCGTCGGGCGAGTGGCACCTGGTTTGCTCAGAAATTGATGTATTTAGAGCAGAGGTTCCCAAACTGCGGCCCGCAAAGCCTGTAAATGCGGCCCGCGATATCGATACGATATATTATATTTTTATTAAAAAATAAATAGGAAATAGTAAAATAAATATTACAAATATATATTATTATATATTAAGATGGATTTCAGTTATTTTTTGTTTTAATAAATATATAATTAAAGATTTATATTTATATTAAATTTAGTATACTAATAAAAACAAAAAGAAATAGTTAAATATATTTAAAACAAAAAAAAATCGTGATTCTCGTTGTGATTTTATTCAGTTTTTTTTGGCCCGCCAAAAATTTCGATAATATTAAATTGGACACCTTAGAAAAACTTTGGGAACCCCCGATTTAGACTGTAGGGAAACCTGTTGTATCTTGACTTTTTTTTCACTTGAAATTTTTTTTAAATTGTATATCTATGTAACAATTTGTTGATAAAATGAATTGCATCGTAGTGGGGCACTAATAAGGCATTCATCACAAAATATTTGAAAGCATTACCAACCGTTTACTCAAATTGCTATAAGATTTAAAAATTAGTGGATCTATAGGCCTAGGTACAAGAGAGGTGATGTACCTTGGCTCTATTCGCATTAAGCAAAAAAAAACCTGTTCTAAAAATATATATTTATTTGGATTATAAGAACTACTAATGTTCTTTTTTGAATGACACTAAAATTGTTCAAAATTAACAAATTTTTCGTTAAAATTTCACATACTTAATGTTAACTTTGCAAAATTTAAATTTCTTAACTTTGAGGCATATGATCAACAAAATTAAAAAATAAAATTTTAACATAGGTATATCTAAATTTTATTTATTGCGTTGACTTTGGGCCAAAGTACAACTTTCGACAGTGACCGAGGACACACAGACCCTTGATGTTTAAACTCAAAATACAATTAAATATTATGCTTAAAATCAGAACTACTATGCAAACATTATAAATAATTTATTCGACGTTTTGTTTTAGGTACAAAATAAACCTTATGTACAGGGTACAACGGGTTTCCCTATCCCAGAAACTTAATCGAAATTACTTATGTTTAAACTTTCTAATAATAAAGTTAATTTTCCGATTGCTTGCAAAATCAGAATTATGAAACATTAATAAATAGATGTGCGATTCGAGCGAAAGTGGCACATTTCCGAGCGAGGAAGCAAATGAAGCGCGACGCGGGCGCGCTTCATTTCCAGATCGGAATGTGCCACTTGAGCTCGAATGGTCACTCGGTTTAAGCATGATTCACAATAATTTAAGCCGATAAATTAGACAAAAATATTTAAATAACTCTAATCGTTCCTCTCACTCGCACCGACGATTTTATTGTATCTTTTCGCTCTTCCACTCATTTGCTATGGTAAATATGTTTTCGAACATAAAATGATATTTACTAAACTAAATTAAATTTCCGATTTGAAAGAGCGAAGGATAAGGTAGATAAATTCAATAAATACGAAAATGTGCGCATTTGAGCGAAAAGTGGCACATTTCCGAGCGAGGGAGCAAATGAAGCGCGACGCGGAGCGGCGCGCTTCATTTTCCCGAGATCGGAATGTGCCACTTTGAGCTCGAATGTGCACACTCGGTTTTAAGCATGATTCACAATAATTTAAGCCAATAAATTAGACAAAAAAATATTTAAATAACTCTAATCGTTCCCTCTCACTCGCACCGACGATTTTATTGTATCTTTTCGCTCTCTTCCACTCATTTGCTATGGTAAATATGTTTTTCGAACATAAAATCGATATTTACTAAACTAAATTTAAATTTCCGATTTGAAAGAGCGAGGGATAAGGTAGATAAATTCAATAAATACGAGGATGTGCGCATTCGAGCGAAAAGTGGCACATTTCCGAGCGAGGGAAGTAAATGAAGCGCGACGCGGAGCGGCGCGCTTCATTTTCCCGAGATCGGAATGTGCCACTTTGAGCTCGAATGTGCACACTCGGTTTTAAGCGCGATTCACAATGATTAATTTACTTTCTAAACAATTGCAATTAAAAATTGCTCAAATGTACACATACGTGCGTCGTTTTCTTTTTAAATCCAAAAATTAATGTCACGAAAGGTCGCAAATATTAAAAAAAAGTACAGTTGCCCTAGGTACAAAGGGACCAAGGTACCACAGGTTCATTTATATTTTGTAAATGTATGAAAAAATTGATTAGTGTGACAAGGGAGCTCAGAGAATTAATATTTTTGTTAAAATTGCCAAGAGATGACTTTTATATTTTATTAGTTTTCTTTAATTTTTTTTGGATCACTCTGTATGTATGTATGTATAGTTTTCATTACACCCACCAATTCCTAAATATTAGTAATACATAACCCTCAAAATTTCGACGGCACTTGAATTAAAAACTGAAGGGTGATCGTCAATTTTAAAAAAAGAGTGTTGGCATTCAAAATTTATTAAATTTATTGCCACAGTAACGAAGCTGAAAGGAATAAAAAATTTGAGATTGTCAAGAGGTGTCCCATCAGTGTTGCCAGAATATTTTTGGAGAGACCACTAGTGGCGACTCTAAAACTACTGGCGCTCACTCGAAGCTGAACTAATTCAAATAAAAACAAAAAAAAAAAAGAAAGGAAAGCAAAAAAAAGTAAAAATATTCAGATAAAAAAGTATTGTTTTTTTCTTTTTTATCATGTTACCATGTTACCATTATTTGATTTACTGTCTTTACCTTTGGAGGATATTTTTACTGAAAAAACCACCAGCAACTAAAAAAAATTTTTGCCCACTAAAGGAGGAGTAAAACTATTAGTTTTAGTAGACAAACTACTAAGTTGGCAACACTGTGCCCCATGTGCCCAACAACTTTTATTGAAGGCTCTTGTTAAGGATGTATGGGACGTACAATCGGAGGCAAAAGTACTGGAAATTAGAAATTAATGAATATCTACGTTTTATAGCATAACACAAAGTAAATAAATAGTGTGCTAAGGCTGGGGCAAGATTGTTGCTGGGCTCCAGGGGGTGGGATTTCAGAGTAGGAATTTTGTGTGAAAATTCCACTATTTTCAAATAAAACTAGGCGTGAATTTTTTGATTTTTTTTCTCGAATATTTGTAAATACAGCCCTACAAAATTTCGACGACGCCCCAATTAAAGAATTATAGATTTCTGCAATTTGAAAAAAAAAATTATAGATTTCTGCAATTTAAAAGAAAAATTAAGCGTGAACTGGGGGGGCGAAACTAAAGTTGCATTGTGGGAAATTGGCGAATTTAATCGGAGATCGTGATTCGAACGTAATTCGTCCGGAGATGTTTTCCAAACATTCTACAAAAGTTTATCAAAACAATTACGACGACTAATAACAAGTTTTCAGTTAATCGTAAAACAGGTTCACTTAAAATCCAATCTATTGTTGTACACTTGACCATGACACTTCGCTTCAAATTGTTATTATTTTTGGTTTATCGCTCCTTTCAGGTTAATGTACCTTTTGTTTAAACGCCGTCTTCGCAATTATTATTGCTTATTATTAATTGCTCAACGCAAAGAGATAAAAGTGTAGTGCATGATGTGGCACCTCTATCTATTATAAAATAAATAAATAAATAAATAATTTTTTAAAGACCGGAAGAATATTCAAATTCGAGTCGCAAAGAACACGAATATGTACTTTTTTTTTTTAAATTATTATTTCGAGCAAGTTCGTTGCGAATGTTTTCCGCCTGCATGCGGGTTTCTTATCGGAGAAAAATACAGGGTATTGTGCCGGTTATAGTTTTCGACGATAAGACCATTACGCCGTGCCAAATTACAATTCCACCTCGATTCTGTGCGAAAAGCGCCATTTCGAAATTGAAGGAAAAACGGGAGTAATCTCGCAAAGCGCTCCGCACAATTGCGTCCATTAATTTTTATATCTGTACATTTTATTCTAAACGTGCGCGGATGTGTTTATAAAGGCGTCAGGTTTCTTGTACAAACTATAATAAAGACGTGAGAATTGGAAAGCTATTAAACTTGATGTAGAAAGCGTGCTTTTATGAACCGTATTATTCCTGAAGGACACCCCATTTCGTTATTAAAAAAAAAAAACAACCAAGTATTTTTTTTTAAATTATTTTATAATAATTAGTATTAATTTTCGTAGATTAAAGGGCGAGGGTGGTGGGTCTCTGGGAAAATGGCGAGTAGTGCAAAGGGGGGCGCAAAAATGAAATATACATTTTTTCCGGTAGAAATACGGTTTTCTGATTTTTAATTAAAATTGTTGTGAATCATGCTTGAAATCGACTGAATTTGTTTACATTAATTTTAACACAATTAAATCAAAAGTTAAGCCCCCTGAAAAAAATTGCGATCGCCGTTGATCTTTTCTAATTTTTTATTAAATATTTTGAGGTTATTAATCATTGTGAATTGTTGTTAAAGGCGAGTGTGCACATTCGAGCTCAAAGTGGCACATTCCGATCTCGGAAAATGAAGCGCGCCGCTCCGCGTCGCGCTTCATTTGCCTCCCTCGCTCGGAAATGTGCCACTTTTCGCTCGAATGCGCACATCTTCGTATTTGATAAAATTTGACTATTAATCTTCTCTCTTTCAAATCATAAATATAAATTCAGTTTAATAAATATCGATTTTATATTCGAAAAACATATTTACCATAGCAAATGAGTGGAAGAGAGCGAAAAGATACAATAAAATCGTCGGTGCGAGAGAGAGGGAACGATTAGAGTTATTTAACTAATTTATTGGCTTAAATTATTGTGAATCGTGCTTAAAACCGAGTGTGCACATTCGAGCTCAAAGTGGCACATTCCGATCTCGGGAAAATGAAGCGCGCCGCTCCGCGTCGCGCTTCATTTGCCTCCCTCGCTCGGAAATGTGCCACTTTTCGCTCGAATGCGCACATCTTCGTATTTGATAAAATTTGACTATTAATCTTCTCTCTTTCAAATCATAAATAAAAATTCAGTTTAATAAATATCGATTTTATATTCGAAAAACATATTTACCATAGCAAATGAGTGGAAGGGAGCGAAAAGATACAATAAAATCGTCGGTGCGAGCGAGAGGGAACGATTAGAGTTATTTAACTAATTTTTTTCTAATTTATTGGCTTAAATTATTGTAAATCACGCTTAAAACCGAGTGTGCACATTAGAGCTCAAAGTGGCACATTTTGATCTCGGAAAAATAAAGCGCGCCGCTCCGCGTCGCGCTTCATTTGCCTCCCTCGCTCGGAAATGTGCCACTTTTCGCTCGAATGCGCACATCCTCGTATTTATTAAATTTGTTTACATTAATTTTTGAATTTAAAATATAAATCTGTAAAGAACAACTTTTGTGACAAAATAAAGCCCATTAAATTTTCCATTACTTAGAAAAAAGAGTTCAAACATAAGTAATTTCGCTTTCCAACAGTTTCTTGGCAGTACTCCGCATTTTTTTTTTAATTCGGTGGTTTTATGAGTTGGGCTTAATCCCCTGACATACAATGACGTCAGGGAGACGTCAATCATTAAGGGGTGTCATTGTACATTTTGACGTCTCTAAGACATCTTCAATAAATAGGAAAAAAAAGAGGCCACGAAGAAAATGTTTTAAAATGTTTAAAAAATGCCTAGTTACTCTATATCAGTGTTTCCCAACGCGCGACATGGGGCAATTTAAATGTTTGGGGGGGCAATATCATTATTCAAAGGAACAATTTGAAAACGCACTTAATTTTTAGTTTATGGGTTGAAAATTTACTTATTGTTTTTTTTCTTAATAATTTTCTAGTGATTTTTTGCCAAAAACCTAAATCTTGTGTCTTGAACAAGTTGTAATTAGGCTTCATTTACGGAATAATTCAATTTTTAAATATAAAAAATATTTATATGTTACATAGGGGGACATCAAAATTTTAGAATGACTTAGGTGGGGAATGTTAAAAAAAGGTTGGGAAACACCACTCTACATATTTCAAAATGTTTTAAAACTATTAATTATTTATTTTATATTACTTGTGTATTAGGGTGGCGCAAAAAAACCGACTATTTTTTTTCCTGAAAGTTTCAATTTAAAATTTGAGTTTTAAAAGGTCGCTCAGAATTTTTTTTTATTTATTAGTGCATCACTTTGGATTTTTTCGAGCGACATTTTAATATTCAAAATAAAATTTCATACATTTTTTTTCTATTATTTAGTTAAATAATCAACAAAAATTCACCACGAGATGAACTAAAAATTAAACAAATGACAAAAAAACATAATTTTATTAAAACTCAATAATTTTATTTAATCAACTACAACATTTTAACAATATTTAAATAAACTTTGTTGTTAATTCTAATAACAAATCTTAAATTTTGAAGGTTTTAACTTTATTTAGACTAATATCATTTATTGTTTTGTTAAAGTGCGTATTTTTGCTTTATTAGCATTATATAATCCAAAGAAATCCAAAGAAAATTTTGAGCGACCTTTTAAAACTCAAATTTTAAATTGAAACTTTCAGAAACTTATTTTTGTTTGTCTATAAAATTATACTGTAACGAAAAAAAATTTAATAAAAAAATTCGGTTTTGACGGCTTTTAAAATTTTTTAAAAATATTGAGCGACCTCTTAAAAAATTTTTTGAGCTGTCCTTTGAGGTAGCCCTAAAACATCAAAAACTAACATTTTTCACTCGAGACTCAAAAAAAATAGTCGGTTTTTGCGCCACCCTATTGTGTATGCTCATAACAGTTAAGTTGAGCCAAATTAATAGTTTTTTCGGACTCATCACATTCGGTTTTTTGTATGTCAAGGGATTAAGCAAAATTCGAAAAATTCTATTTTGTGTTTTTTAAAAATATTTTCAGCAATCCCGCGTTAAAAATTTTAAAAATATGAAATACAGCGTCTCTTATCCGTCACCATTTTTCGTGTAAAAACGACACCCTTATAAAATTTCGAGACTCATCGCGAACCTTCATTAAAATTTGAATTTAAATAAAATCCGATGCAAACAATTATCTTGTTGTTCATAAATGCAATCGGAGTAATAAACGTATGAGTCACGCCAAAAAATTTTTAATAGTGCATACCAAAAAAACCGCATTGACTTCTCTTGTTGACGTAAATCGAGTATTAAGATAAACCTCGATGTATAACAAAAAGAGAGACCTGATAACGATTATTCACTATTATTGTCCTAGCCAGTACTACAGTCGCGCAAAGATTTTTCCGCACTCGAATCGAAACTTTGTTTTTTTTCCTGGCATGCATGTGACTTTGTTTAAAGCTCCAAACCGCAGTTTCCTGAATAACTACAAAAGCCAACGTTCACTTATAAAACAGCTATGAAATTTTAAAATCATTAATTGGGCCAAGGATTTTAAATTTATAATAATCCGGCTGGAATGGTGTTGTTGTTAAAACGAACAAAATGGCCTGGCCTTAGCCAAAACCGTTTTTATCTCAAAAACTATTAGAAGTGAAGTAGTAGCAGCTCGTTGTGCGTTATCTAAACTTACACAAAGGCAGACAGAAGTAAGACAACTATTTCGACAATTTAGACTAATGCGAGTAGCCAGCCAGAAAGTGTTTCGTAGATAAGCTTAAGAAGCTAAGGGTAATCCTAGGTTTCACTTTCAAAATTTTACGAGAACAAATGACTCGGAAAAGAATGTTTTAATTTCGGTTTCTACAACAACTTTAAGGTTTAATAAATATCGATTTTATATTCGAAAACATATTTACCATAGCAAATGAGTGGAAGGGGCGAAAAGATACAATAAAATCGTCGGTGCGAGAGAGAGGGAACGATTAGAGTTATTTAACTAATTTATTGGCTTAAATTATTGTGAATCGTGCTTAAAAAGTGTGCAATTCGAGCTGGGCACATTCCGATCCGGAAAATGAAGCGGCCCCGCGCGCTTCATTTCCTCCCTCGCTCGGAAATGTGCCATTTTCGCTCGAATGCGCACATCTTCGCATTTGATAAAATTTGACTATAAATCTTCTCTTTTCAAATCATAAATATAAATTCAGTTTAATAAATATCGATTTTATATTCGAAAAACATATTTACCATAGCAAATGAGTGGAAGGGAGCGAAAGATACAATAAAATCGTCGGTGCGAGAGAGAGGGAACGATTAGAGTTATTTAACTAATTTATTGGCTTAAATTATTGTGAATCGGCTTCCGAGTGTTTCACCAAACCAATTTCTGAAAATGAAGCGCGCGCCCGCGTCGCGCTTCATTTGCCTCCCTCGCTCGGAAATGTGCCACTTTTCGCTCGAATGCGCACATCTTCGCATTTGATAAAATTTGACTATAAATCTTCTCTTTTCAAATCATAAATATAAATTCAGTTTAATAAATATCGATTTTATATTCGAAAACATATTTACCATAGCAAATGAGTGGAAGGGGCGAAAAGATACAATAAAATCGTCGGTGCGAGCGAGAGGGAACGATTAGAGTTATTTAACTAATTTTTTGTCTAATTTATTGGCTTAAATTATTGTGAATCGTGCTTAAAACCGAGTGTGCACATTCGAGCTCAAAGTGGCACATTCCGATCTCGGGAAAATGAAGCGCGCGCCCGCGTCGCGCTTCATTTGCCTCCCTCGCTCGGAAATGTGCCACTTTTCGCTCGAATGCGCACATCTTCGCATTTGATAAAATTTGACTATAAATCTTCTCTCTTTCAAATCATAAATATAAATTCAGTTTAATAAATATCGATTTTATATTCGAAAAACATATTTACCATAGCAAATGAGTGGAAGGGAGCGAAAAGATACAATAAAATCGTCGGTGCGAGCGAGAGGGAACGATTAGAGTTATTTAACTAATTTTTTGTCTAATTTATTGGCTTAAATTATTGTGAATCGTGCTTAAAACCGAGTGTGCACATTCGAGCTCAAAGTGGCACATTCCGATCTGGGAATGAAGCGCGCCGCCCGCGTCGCCTTCATTTGCCTCCCTCGCTCGGAAATGTGCCACTTTTCGCTCGAATGCGCACATCTTCGCATTTGATAAAATTTGACTATAAATCTTCTCTTTTCAAATCATAAATATAAATTCAGTTTAATAAATATCGATTTTATATTCGAAAAACATATTTACCATAGCAAATGAGTGGAAGGGAGCGAAAAGATACAATAAAATCGTCGGTGCGAGCGAGAAACGATTAGATTATTTAACTAATTTTTGTCTAATTTATTGGCTTAAATTATTGTGAATCGTGCTTAGAGTGTACATTCGAGCTCAAAGTGGCACATTTCGATCTCGGGAAAAAAGCGCGCCGCCCGCGTCGCGCTTCATTTGCCTCCCTCGCTCGGAAATGTGCCACTTTTCGCTCGAATGCGCACATCTTCGCATTTGATAAAATTTGACTATAAATCTTCTCTCTTTCAAATCATAAATATAAATTCAGTTTAATAAATATCGATTTTATATTCGAAAAACATATTTACCATAGCAAATGAGTGGAAGGGAGCGAAAAGATACAATAAAATCGTCGGTGCGAGAGAGAGGGAACGATTAGAGTTATTTAACTAATTTATTGGCTTAAATTATTGTGAATCGTGCTTAAAACCGAGTGTGCACATTCGAGCTCAAAGTGGCACATTCCGATCTCGGGAAAATGAAGCGCGCCGCTCCGCGTCGCGCTTCATTTGCCTCCCTCGCTCGGAAATGTGCCACTTTTCGCTCGAATGCGCACATCTTCGCATTTGATAAAATTTGACTATAAATCTTCTCTCTTTCAAATCATAAATATAAATTCAGTTTAATAAATATCGATTTTATATTCGAAAAACATATTTACCATAGCAAATGAGTGGAAGGGAGCGAAAAGATACAATAAAATCGTCGGTGCGAGCGAGAGGGAACGATTAGAGTTATTTAACTAATTTTTTGTCTAATTTATTGGCTTAAATTATTGTGAATCGTGCTTAAAACCGAGTGTGCACATTAGAGCTCAAAGTGGCACTTTTCCGATCTCGGAAATAAGCGCGCCGCTCCGCGTCGCGCTTCATTTGCCTCCCTCGCTCGGATATGTGCCACTTTTCGCTCGAATGCGCACATCCTCGTATTTATTAAATTTGTTTACATTAATTTTTGAATTTAAAAAATAAATCTTTAAAGAACAACTTTTGTAACAAAAGAAAGCCCATTAAATTTTCCATTGCATTAGACAAAAGTGCACAAACATAAGTAATTTCGCATTCCAACAGTTTCTTGGCAGTACTCCGCAATTTTTTTTTAATTCGGTGGTTTTATGAGTTGGGCTTAATCCCTTGACATACAATGACGTCTGGGAGACGTCAATCATTTTCAGGGGTGTCATTGTAGATTTTGACGTCTCTAAGACATCAAGAACTGTCTTCAATAAATAGGAAAAAAAAAAGCCACGAAGAAAATGTTTTAAAATATTTAAAAAATGCCTAGTTACTCTATATCAGTGTTTCCCAACGCGCCACATGGGGCAATTTAAATGTTTGGAGGGGCAATATCATTATTCAAAGGAACAATTTGAAAACGCACTTGATTTTTAGTTTATGGGTTGAAAATTTACTTATTGTTTTTTTTCTTAATAATTTTTTAGTGATTTTTTGTCAAAAACCTAAATCTTGTGTCTTGAACAAGTTGTAATTAGGCTTCATTTATGGAATAATTCAATTTTTAAATATAAAAAAATATTTATATGTTACATAGGGGGACATCAAAATTTTAGAATGACTTAGGTGGGGAATGTTAAAAAAAGGTTGGGAAACACCACTCTACATATTTCAAAATGTTTTAAAACTATTAATTATTTATTTTATATTACTTGTGTATTAGGGTGGTGCAAAAAAACCGACTATTTTTTCCTGAAAGTTTCAATTTAAAATTTGATTTTTAAAAAGGTCGCTCAGAATTTTTTTTATTTATTAGTGCATCACTTTGGATTTTTCGAGCGACATTTTAATATTCAAAATAAAATTTCATACATTTTTTTTCTATTATTTAGTTAAATAATCAACAAAAATTCACCACGAGATGAACTAAAAATGAAACAAATGACAAAAAAACATAATTTTATTAAAACTCAATAATTTCATTTAATCAACTACAACATTTTAACAATATTTAAATAAACTTTGTTGTTAATTCTAATAACAAATCTTAAATTTTGAAGGTTTTAACTTTATTTAGACTAATATCATTTATTGTTTTGTTAAAGTGCGTATTTTTGCTTTATTAGCATTGGGATATAATCCAAAGAAATCCAAAGAAAATTTTGAGCGACCTTTTAAAACTCAAATTTTAAATTGAAACTTTCAGAAACTTATTTTATGTTTGTCTATAAAATTATACTGTAACGAAAAAAAAATTTAATAAAAAAAAATTCGGTTTTGACGGCTTTTGAAATTTTTAAAAATATTGAGCGACCTCTTAAAAAAATTTTTTTGAGCTGTCCTTTGGAGGTAGCCCCTAAAACATCAAAAACTAACATTTTTTCACTCGAGACTCAAAAAAAAATAGTCGGTTTTTTGCGCCACCCTATTGTGTATGCTCATAACAGTTAAGTTGAGCCAAATTAATAGTTTTTTTCGGACTCATCACATTCGGTTTTTTTTGTATGTCAAGGGATTAAGCAAAAATTCGAAAAATTCTATTTTTGTGTTTTTTTAAAAATATTTTCAGCAATCCCCGCGTTAAAAATTTTAAAAATACAGCGTCTCTTATCCGTCACCATTTTTCGTGTAAAAACGACCCCCTTATAAAATTTCGAGACTCATCGCGCACCTTCATTAAAATTTGAATTCAAATAAAATCCGATCCAAACAATTATCTTGTTGTTCATAAATGCAATCGGAGTAATGTGCGTATGAGTCACGCCAAAAATTTTTAATAGTGCATACCAAAAAAACCGCATTGACTTCTCTTGTTGACGTAAATCGAGTATTAAGATAAACCTCGATGTATAACAAAAAGAGAGACCTGATAACGATTATTCACTATTATTGTCCTAGGAGCACTACAGTCGCGTAAAGATTTTTCTGCGCTCAAAACGAAACTTTGTTTTTTTTCCTGGCATGCATGTGACTTTGTTTAAAGCTCCAAACCGCAGTTTCCTGAATAACTACAAAAGCCAACGTTCACTTATAAAACAGCTATGAAATTTTAAAATCATTAATTGGGCCAAGGATTTTAAATTTATAATAATCCGGCTCGAATGGTGTTGTTGTTAAAACGAACAAAATGGCCTGGCCTTAGCCAAAACCGTTTTTATCTCAAAAACTATTAGAAGTGAAGTAGTAGCAGCTCGTTGTGCGTTATCTAAACTTACACAAAGGCAGACAGAAGTAAGACAACTATTTCGACAATTTAGACTAATGCGAGTAGCCAGCCAGAAAGTGTTTCGTAGATAAGCTTAAGAAGCTAAGGGTAATCCTAGGTTTCACTTTCAAAATTTTACGAGAACAAATGACTCGGAAAAGAATGTTTTAATTTCGGTTTCTACAACAACTTTAAGGTTTTAAAAACTCCGTTTTTGTATAAGGCGAATTCGAGTCAAAAACAAATCATTTTTTTCCAATTTGAGATTCGCGCATTTATAAAAATTTTTGATAATCGAAAATCGCACAATTAATTTATCTCGAAAACTAAAAATTTTACAAAAAAATGTTTTCAATTGAAGCTTCTTAGAATCAAAACGTACAAATGATGAAGTAATTAGTTTTGTTCCAGATGGCGCTACGGTAGATCGAATTATGCTGTAGTGACTTTTCGCGTTTTTTTATTTTTTTTTCTAAAACAACACCCAAAAATAAACAATTTTTATTTCAAACAGTTTTCCAATCGAACGTCTACTTTTCGAGATTATCCATTTTGAAAATAATGAACAGTCACATTTTGGATTGGGTTTAACGCCAAATGTATTCGTCCAAACAAAAAAACGTTTGAAATAATTTTAATTAATTTTTTATTGTACTTTCGGATAAAAAATAAAAAATTAGCGTTGCTCTACGAAAAGATTTAATTGCCGCAAAAACTGATATTATATAGCGCCATCTATAATAAAACTTTTTTTTTCCCGACAAATTCGGCTCAAACGATTTTGATAGGATCATAATTCTTATAAATAAAAAAATACATAACAGAGTTAAAACACGTGGCCATAGATTGGGTTCCAGATGGGCGCTTTACACGTACCCCTTCCAGGGCGCCGCGCTCGTAATGTTAAAGAAAGATGGGGACGTCCAACAATTAGCGTTCTGATTGTCGAGTGTCACACTTTTGCTTGTGGCGACCGCGAACGATGGTTGATTATCGTGGGTCCCTGATATTAAAGTTTGTTTTTAATTTTATTCGTCTCTTGATAATTCCGATGGGTTCACGTGAATATTGAGACAGTGCCTTATTCATACCGCAATTTGTTGTTTTTATTCTTTCGAATTGTAAATAAATAAACCACCCATTGTTAGGTCGTCAAAAATTTTAAGTGGAGGTGGTGGCGGTGTGCTGCGGTTGGGTGTGTGCGATATGGTGTGGGGTAATTCGAATAATCGGTAAATCTTCAGTTCAGATTGATCGTAGATGGTATCGCACGGTAGCTCTTTCAAATTCACGTGCGCACACGCTTTTTTCAATGGACTATCTTGACGATGTCTACCATTTATAGTAGGCCGAAATGGACGAGGTGATTTTCATTATTTATGTTTCTTTTGCAGCTCTCTCTACTCGAGGAACGCAACTACTTATCCAGGTAGTGCAATGCCTTTCTACAGTACGGGCTCCTCCGAAATGGGGTCCCAACCGAGTTCACAACTGTGGAGTAATTCTGGTGAGTTTTTTTTGAATTTTCTTAGTATTTAAATTTTGAAAAAAATATTAATACCTCGCTATACGGTCGTTCTTTATACGGCATCTTGCTGTAGGGTGAAGTGGGGTAAGTACGGCCCACTATATAAATATGAACGAATAGTTTAATTAATATTGCCATAAATGCCAATTTCGCTAGCACATTTTACTTTTTAAAATTGTAAGAAATGGCAAGTACCCTGCACTTTTTTCCAAAAAGGGGGCAAGTACGCGGTGCCCGTTTAAAATGCCTCGAAACATATTTTTGATACTATGGACCAAGATAAGAATTGCTTAGCAAGTCAGCTATAAAATATTTTTTGATTTATTAAAATAAGAGAAATTGTTTAACCCTCCGTGTACGAGGTGGGGTATAACTAACGTGATCAATTTTTTTGTTAAAACAGGATGCTTCGTAATCGTGCTTAAAACCGAGTGTGCACATTCGAGCTCAAAGTGGCACATTCCGATCTCGGGAAAATGAAGCGCGCCGCTCCGCGTCGCGCTTCATTTGCCTCCCTCGCTCGGAAATGTGCCACTTTTCGCTCGAATGCGCACATCCTCGCATTCATTGAATTTTGTAAATTAAACTTTCTTTACAATCAACAAATTTAATTTATTTCAGTAAATGTTGCTTATATGTTCAAAAAACGCATTTTTACCATAGCAATGAGTGGGAGAGAGCGAAAAGATACAACAAACTCATAAGTATGAGTGAGAGGGAATGATCAAAATTATTTACCACTTTTTCGTTACCAAAAATATTGTCAATCGTGCCTAAAATCGAGTGTGCACATTCGAGCTCAAAGTGGCACATTCCGATCTCGGGAAAATGAAGCGCGCCGCTCCGCGTCGCGCTTCATTTGCCTCCCTCGCTCGGAAATGTGCCACTTTTCGCTCGAATGCGCACATCCTCGAATTCATTGAATTTTGTAAATTAAACTTTCTTTACAATCAACAAATTTAATTTATTTCAGTAAATATTGCTTATATGTTCGAAAAACGCATTTTTACCATAGCAACGAGTGGGAGAGAGCGAAAAGATACAATAAACTCATAAGTATGAGTTAGAGGGAATGATCAAAATTATTTACCACTTTTTCGTTACCAAAAATATTGTCAATTGTGCCTAAAATCGAGTGTGCACATTCGAGCTCAAAGTGGCACATTCCGATCTCGGGAAAATGAAGCGCGCCGCTCCGCGTCGCGCTTCATTTGCCTCCCTCGCTCGGAAATGTGCCACTTTTCGCTCGAATGCGCACATCCTCGTATTTATTACATTAATATAATTTAACATAAGCTCCTTCAAATCAAAAATTTTAATTTAATTTATTAATTATCGATTTCATGTTCGAAAAACGTATTTACCATAGCAATGAGTGGAAGGGAGCGAGAAGATACAATGTGTTTTACTTAAACATATTCAGTAATAATTATTAAAATATATTTCTTATCATTGAACTGTCATAAAGTACAATTTTGTGTATTTTATTTCATTTTATTTTCGGGGTATGGCAAACCCCACCTAGTATGGCATGTGACATTTAGTCACCTGGTATGCGGACGGTTAAAAGTTACCCATTTTGAAAGATTTTGTAAAGAGGTTTTGATCAAATAAAAAAAAACCATATAAAGAAGCGAATGTATTTTAAAAAATGCATTTTTTTAATTAAAAGTGTTTTTGAGTTTTGACTTATTGGAGGGCTAAGGGTGCCATGCACCGGAGCCCCAAGTCCAGGGTGTCTTTGGGCACTTCAGTAACCGACAACCCCTAACCAGTGTAGATAGAGCCGTATTTTTTTTGTACCGGGGCTCTGGGTTACTTAGGTGCGCCACTGATTTTATACCGCGTTCTCCCTTTACGTGGTCTGATTAATTTTTTTTTGCTAGCCTTGTAGGCTCTTCAGACGACCTCCTGTAATACTTCCTCCATATTTTTGTTTTTTGATTAACTACCCCGATTGGATTTCTTTATATAGTTTCGAACCATGTTGACTTTGATGCAATCTTATAAAATATAATAAAGAATTGCAAAACAATCAATTAGAAATAATAAAAATAAAAATATGGTAGAAGAAAGAACAGACTAATGCAATATTACCCCGCTATACGGTCGGGCAAGTTTGGGGCAAGCCACACTAGGGCTTTTCTCAATAAAGTTTAAAGAATCAATTGAATTCCTCTCTTTAAATTAAATTGAAAACAATGTCCTAAATTAATTAAGTTGTTTACGTACTTGCCCCGTTTTCGACCTTACCCCACTTCGCCAATTGTTTTTAGATTTACGGCCCACAATGTTTCGTTATACGACCCAAAAAAAAATGGAGCACTTTTAGCGACCTTTTGTTCAGTTCGTATCAAAATAACCGATTCGTTATACGGCTTTTCGTTTTACGGCCGACCTTTTCGGAGCGCATCTAGACCGTAAAGCGAGGCACGGGTGTAAACACATAACATTGACCTGCGCAACATTTTCTTTGATGAATAAACAGAAATTAGATTGGGGTAGTTATCTGTCTTCGGACGACCTTACACCTGATAAAGTCCCGATAACCGAACGGATAAAAAGGATTCATTGTTAAAAATGAACTTTAATTTGTAACAACAACAACAATAAAGGTTGTTTGTTTGGTAACATGATTTTTTTTAAAGGACGTCATTTTAACTTGGCCGTTTTTGGTTTCAGTCGTGACGACCCCTTCGCCGCTGTCTTTGGCGGAGGATTATCCTTCGGTCTCGTCGTCGGCGGGCTCGGGAAGCTCACTTCCAGGATTCAACAGGCTTTCGACCTTCCACGGGAACACTCCAACCCATCGGAATACTCCTTATTCGATACAGGCTCGTGCGAATTACACGGATTGGCAACAATATTCGTCGGAGCCTTCGAATCCGATTCCTTATGGAATCATGTCCTCGCAAAACACAGCAAGGAGTAGACCTCCTCCCATTACTGGGCTTTCAGCGTCTGCCTCTTTGACAGCAAGTGAGTTTTTATTTTTTTTTCCTAATGTTTATTTAATTATTTGTGGTCTAAATATTTGATTATCGTCGACAAAAGTGCGTAGGAATTTTTTTTCGGAGATAAGCACTTTTCTCCGAGATTGGTGCGTTTTTTTTTTAATCGGACGTACCCTTACCCCCCTGGCACACGTACCACAACACAACTTCGCGTTGGTTTAATTTTTTGCTTTAATTTGCGGCGGGAAATTTAAAGGCCGAACGTTTGGCGGTCCAAAAGTGGATTTTGAGTTAATTTTTTTTTTTTGGAATCTGTTTTTCAAGGTTTTGGAATTAGGATTATGTTAAGCGATTATGAATAAGGCCAACAGGTTATTTATGCGTTGCGTGCACATAAAATGTAGATCGAGAATTGTGATTATTAATTTTTTTATAATAACTTGGAAGATTTGTTAACGTAGGAAGCTGGGGAAATGGTCGCCGTCGTTCGGATAACGTATAATTAATTTTAATTATCGGCTATTTTGTGTGAACAATTAAATATTTGTTTCGTACATACAGTAAATAAAGCGAGACTTCGAGATTTTATAAACAAAGACTTTGATTTCTTCGATTACTCTTTTTACGCGATATGTTACCAAAATACCCTGTCAGTTTTTTCTTTTTTTTGGATTTTATGTTGTTTATGAAGATACATCTAAAAATAACGGTGATATAAAACTATTAAACACAACAGTTTGCGAAATAAAATTGCAATATCGATTTTTGACATTAGGATGAGTTTTTCTCAAAATGTTACCCAGAGGTGGCATTGCCTATTTTTGGGCTTAATTTGAGTAAAAGGATATTTTCAATAAATATTAATTTTTAAACGCCTGAATTTTGGAACAAAACGGTTATTTATGTTATGTGCGTTTTCCCAAATTCTTTTTTTGGCATCTTACATTTATTTAACGAAAAAAAAAATAGAAAATTCTAAATCTATGTTGCCGGCAACGGTATTTAAAAAAGGAAACTGCAAAACCGTCTTAAATTAAATTAATTATAGCATTAAAAATTTTTCTCATAATTTTTGTGGGGTACACAAATTTTTTCCAAAACATTTGGGCGGATTTGAATAATATCTTGTGAACTTAATTAAGAAAATAAATACGACGACTTTAACTGACTTCAAAAAAGGGAGGGCTCTGCGTTTTCTTAGTATGTTTGTGTATACTAGGGGGGGCCAACCTGCGGCTCTTTGAAGAATTATTTGTGGCTCTCGATAAATGTACCCGAGTTCCCTTTTCATTTTTGTGCTATTATATTTTTAAAAATTATCGTTCCGTATGTGTTTCAAAATGTCTTTTAAATTACTGACAAAAAAATTTGAAAGTAAAATAAATGTGTTTAATTTTTAATATTTAAATTCAATACACATATTTTGTACTTTTATTTATGTTTTCAATAAATATAATTTCGGTAAAAAAAATTTTTAATACCTCTGTGCACAGCTTTTAAATCCGTATTTAATTGCGGCTCGCGAAAAATTGCAAATTTTGAAAAATGGCTCGGACTATCGAGGAGCTTGGCCACCCCTGGTATATACAATTTTTTTTAAAAATTGCCCGACCGATTTTTACAGTTGTTTTCAAACCAAAATCCTTAATATAATTGTGTCATTTAATCCATGAATTTTGACACTTCTTATTTCATACCACGGCGTTTTTTTAAAATAAAAATAGAAAAAACTCCTCTAGGAGTGAATTTTACACCGGGAGGATTAAATAAATTAAAAATGATCCACTGCGCTTTTACTTGCCAAATTTTTTACAGTGTATGTGCGCGATTATTTCAAAAATTATACGACCGATTTTTATGATTCTGTTACTAGCGTTATGGGAAGGTTCTAGTATATAATTAAAGACAAAAATTAATGTATGCAAATTCTATAAATGTTTTAAGCATGATTCACAATAATTTAAACCAATAAACTACACAAAAAATCAGTTAAATAACTCTAATCGTTCCCTCTCGCTCGCACCGACGATTTTATTGTATCTTTTCGCTCCCTTCCACTCATTTGCTATGGTAAAAATGTTTTTCGAACATAAAATCGATATTTACTAAACTGAATTTAAATTTCCGATTTGAAAGAGCGAAGGATAAAGTAGAAAAATTCAATGAATACGAGGATGTGCGCATTCGAGCGAAAAGTGGCACATTTCCGAGCGAGGGAAGCAAATGAAGCGCGACGCGGAGCGGCGCGCTTCATTTTCCCGAGATCGGAATGTGCCACTTTGAGCTCGAATGTGCACACTCGATTTTAAGCACGGTTCACAATACTTTGAGCCAATAAATTAGACAAAAAATCAGTTAAACAACTCTAATCGTTCCCTCTCGCTCGCACCGACGACTTTATCGTATCTTTTCGCTCCCTTCCACTCATTTGCTATGGTAAAAAGTTTTTCGAACATAAAATCGTTATTTACTAAAATAAATTTAAATTTCTGATTTGAAAGAACGAAGGATAAAGTAGATAAATTCAATGAATACGAAGATGTGCGCATTCGAGCGAAAAGTGGCACATTTCCGAGCGAGGGAAGCAAATGAAGCGCGACGCGGAGCGGCGCGCTTCATTTTCCCGAGATCGGAATGTGCCACTTTGAGCTCGAATGTGTACACTCGATTTTAAGCACGATTCACTAATAATTTGACCCAATAAATTAGACAAAAAATCAGTTAAACAACTCTAATCGTTCCTCTCGCTCGCACCGACGATTTTATCGTATCTTTTCGCTCCCTTCCACTCATTTGCTATGGTAAAAACTTTTCGGACATAAAATCGATATTTACTAAACTAAATCGAAATTTACGTCGTGTAAAGGTGCGCACTCGGCCTTAACAACAATTCGCGACAATTAAATTTTTGGAAACGTACAGCCGAATTAATTTTCGACCAGTACCAAAACTTTTCCATTAAAAGATTTAAGAAACGACTCAATTCGGTGTCGATTAGTCCTAATCAACGGGGGATTCCTAATCTGAAAGAGAATTAGATCCGAAGATACCCGAAGCACGTGCTCCAAGAGAAAAGGCAAAATGTAAACAAATCGTGTGGACTTCTGAACTTGAAAAATTTGAGAGCTTTTTCGGGGAAGGTCGCAGCCGTTTAAGCTAATATCGTTTTAATTTTGTGCATTAGATCGGTCGTTAAGGCGCGTCAGAAGACGAACAGGTTGATGATGAAAAATAACGACGTTCGCTAATGTCTCAATTAACTCAAAAGGGGAAATTAGTAAGGTAACAACACTTTTTAGAAGTTATCGACGCATTCTTCACTAATCTTTTTGACGAACAACCACCTTTAGAAAAACATGACTATACTCTTAGAATTTTTCCTTTTTACTTTGATTATAATACACTTAATGTTGTACGTACACACTTTTCTACACGACTATTGAATTTATTGGCGTAGTTGGAGGTTATGTGCAATTACAGCTTGTTTGCCCATTTTTCGCCCCCCATAAATCCTCAAAAAAGGCCTTACAACTTCATAAGAAGAAGAAGAAGGAAATTTTATCGGCAAAGATCGAAAAGTTTTGAGCTAACGACACGGCGCTCAGTGCAGGTCAGGGTTGGTATCAGTGACAGACGCTTTAATCGAATGTTGACGGGAAAATTTCCGATAAATGGATCAAACAAATTACGAAAATAAGATTTCGTGACGACGCACCGATTAAAGTTCAAAAAATTATCGGGCAAAAGGAACAAAGCGATTTTCTCGATCGTAAAAAGGCGAATTTTGCAGCGGGCTCCCAAACACATGTTGCCACTTAAAAAAGAACAAGTCGCAAGGAGGAATGCGACATAATTTGTAGTGCCGGGGACAAAAAATGGCCACGCAAGCCACACACACACGTTCCGCTTGTAAAAGATACTGAATAAATCCCGTGGGCTTACGCCCCTTGGCTGTTTTCTATCACTCAACGCGCCACACATATAGACGGGTGTCTTTCGCGCCAGTGGCGTAACAGGATTTTTTTTTTCTAAATTAATAGGTTGTAAATTGAATAAAACCGGTTCGATTTCGTATAGAAAATATTTTCATGATCGAAATGTGCCGTTCGCAATTTTTTGCAAAAAATTTAATGAAAAATTATAAAACGTTCGTAGCAAACCGAAATTCTTTTCTGGGGGCGTTATTTTTTAATTAAAAGATGCGTTGAAAATAAATTTATTAATGTGAATCACGCTTAAAACCGAGTGGGCACATTCGAGCTCAAAGTGGCACATTCCGATCTCGGGAAAATGAAGCGCGCCGCTCCGCGTCGCGCTTCATTTGCCTCCCTCGCTCGGAAATGTGCCACTTTTCGCTCGAATGCGCCCATACATCATTTTATTGGATTTAATTGCTAAATCTACTCTTTATCAAATCAAAAAAATTAGTTGAAGTAAACTAAAATTAATGTTTTGATTTGAAAGTAATAAGTTTAATGTAAACAAATGTAATGAAACAAAATACGGGCACTAGGGTGGTCATTAAAAATTAAATTGGTTCCGACGCCCCAAAACGACCTTCCTTTTAATGAAAACATACGGGTGAATTTTTTTAAAATTTTTTTAACGAAAATAACATGCCTCAAGACAATAAAAGTTCATTTTTTGATAAAATTGTAGTTTTTTGTAAGTATCTCTTAAAGTATATGGATTCGAGAAAAGGTTATAGGAGTATTTTGTAGGAAATTCAATTCTCTACAAAAAAGCTCTTTTCCATTTTCTTCATGAAATTCATATTTATGCAGATATTCTCAATAATAAATTAATTTCATATAGTCAACATTTTAAGACTCTCAAACGTCATGTTTTCTTAAATATATATAATTTCGTAAAACTATAATAAATTCTACACTGTTAAAAATTTCTATTGTAATTTTACAAAGCATACGTAGGAAGTTTTTTAGCAAAGCAATTTTGCAATAATAAATCTGACATTGTAATTGTACAAAATATTTTTACTGTATTTGTTTTGGTCAATTGCAAAATATAAGAATACACTGTTAAAAATTTTTATTGTAATTTTACAAAGCATACGTAGGAAGTTTTTTTGCAAAGCAATTTTGCAATAATAAATCTGACATTGTAATTGGACAAAATATTTTGACTGTATTTGTTTTAGTCAATTGCAAAATATAAGACTACACTGTTAAAAATTTCCATGGTAATTTTACTATACAAATTATTCCAACTCGGTTTGGAAATATTATATTTGTTGCAATATTACTAAGCATTTATCGAAAATTTGTTCATTACTAAACTTTTTATTATTTTTTTTTCATTTTTTATGTAATATTTCTCAGATTTATTGAGAAAATATTACTTGCATCTCAATATAACACAGAATTGGTAAATTTAAAACTAATTCATGTAATTTTACCATCAAGCATTGTATTATTGCTAGAAATGTATGGTAACATTGCATTGCAACACACGGTTGTTTAATTTCACCATTCATCTGTTTTGTAATTTTACAAATATTTTTAACAGTGTAGTTGTTACAAATTTTTTTATACTTCAGAAAAAGTGGTCGTAAAATGTTAACTATATGGATTTAATGAATTTACTATTGAGAATATCTCCATAAATATGAATTTCATGAAGAAAATGAAAAATGCCTTTTTTATAGAGAATTGAATTTCCTACAAAATTGTCCCTATAACTTTTTCTCAAATCTGTATACTTTAAGAGATACTTACAAAAAACTACGATTTTATCAAAAAATGAACTTATATTGTCTTGAGGCACGTGTTATTATTGTTAAAAAAATTTTAAAAAATTCCCCCGTATTTTTTCATTAAAAGGAAGGTTTTTTTGGGGCGTCGGAAGAAAATTAATTTTTAACGACCAGCCTAATGGGCACGTTTGAGCGAAAATTGGCACGTTTTTCCGAAATCAACATGTGCCGCTTTAACCTCTAATATGCACACTTGATTTTTCTAAAATACAAAAATTCTAAATCAAGGACTAACTCAAAAAATTTTTGGGAACTTAATTTTTTAATGAAAACGAAGCGCGCCGCTGCGCGTATCGGGCAACGCTGCCCCTAACCCACCCTCTGGATGCGCCACTGTTTCTCCCATACCGACCACGAACGTTAAGTAGGCGAAATTATTACTTTTTGACTAATTTTGACAAGAGGGATTAAAAGGCGATTCGTTCGGTCGCTTTTTCGTAACGAATGGCTTTTTTAACAAGCGTGTCTTCGGCAATTTTTTCGCCCCGTCAAACGTTGATCTACGGCTCGTCATTCGAGAGCCCCGAAGAAAAAATTTGGGCGGGCGAAATAAATTTGTTGATTTATGTGTTTGTTTGTGTTCGTAATGACTACTCGTCTAAGCGTTTAACGAATGGCATTTAGCGAAGCGCAGCTTTTTTCGCAAATCAAAGTTTCTAACGCTCTCATTATATGCCCTTGATTTTGTGCTGCAAATAAATTGTTGATAACTCAAAAATTTTTGGGAACTTAATTTTTAATGAAAACGAAGCGCGAGCTGCGTATCGGGCAACGCTGCCTAACCCACCCTCTGGATGCGCCACTGTTTCTCCCATACGACCACCTAATCGTTTGGCGAAATTATTACTTTTCGACTAATGAAAGGGGATTAAAAGCTTCAACGAATTTTTTAAACAAATTCTTCGGACTATTGCTCAAAAATTTTGGCTTCAATTTCAACCGAGAAAAATTGGGCGGGCGCATCCAATCGTTGTAAGTTCACTTTGGAATGACTTTCTAACGAAACGAATTTAGCGAACATTATTACTGTGATAAATTTTAGACGTACGATTATAACATTTTGGGTTTTTGTGAAGAATTGTTTAACAAGTGGAATTTTTCCAAGTCAACGTTATTATTGTCATGCGAAGTGGAAGGAACAAAATTGCGCGTTTGTGACAAATTTTTCCACCTATTGTTTGAATTTTTTTTCGTAATGAAGAAGCTCAATCGAATTTCGAAGCAGGACTTTGCTTTTGTATCAAATTTCTAACGGATCAAATGGGGCTCTGCATTGTTTAACATTTAATTGTTTAAAAAATTATTAGTGCAAGAAATTCAATAATACGAGGGGACGTTTTTGCCCGTTTTTGTTTTTGCAGAAAAGGCAATTCCAAGGAAATTTTTAAGCACTCGGACTTTTTTTTGAGAAATTTAAAGAACAATCGCGGTACATCAATCGTTTTAAGTCAAGCTTTTACAAAAAAATGTTTTTCTAAAAATAGAATTTTTATGCGAAAATATCAAGAGAGGCAATGGCGTACTCAATTTTTTCTGGGGCTTAGCTTTTGACTTTATTGTAAAAATTATTTTCAAAAAATTCAATAAATTACAAAAGGGAAAAGGGGTGCGCGATTCGACTCGAAAATGGCACATTTCGAGCGAGGGAGGCAAATGAAGCGCGACGCGGAGCGGCGCGCTTCATTTTCCCGAGATCGGAATGTGCCACTTTGAGCTCGAACGTGCACACTCCGTTTTAAGCACCATTCACAATAATTAATAACTTTTCTAAAAAATATTTAATCAAAAATTCAAAAGAGCAATGGTGCACTCAAATTTTTTTCTGGGGGCTTAGCTTTTGACTTCATTGTAAAAAAATTAATATAAACAAATTCAATAAATACGAGGTTGTGCGCGTTCGAGCGAAAAGTGGCACATTCCACAGAGTGTATTTTACAATTTATTTTTTTCGATTTTGTCGGGGGTGTTTCAATTGAACACAGGCGAAGAGCTAAGCAGTGCACTTCGAATTAAATTACTCTTTCAAATAAAGGATACGTTTCTATAAACATTTGAAACAGAAACGAGAATTAAAAAAATAGCAAAAAAATAATGATTTCCGCTTGCATACGACTTGGAAGTTATGAATGCGAACTGCTGTGTTTTCAAAACCGTCCCCACAAAAATGCAGAATTAAATAAATATACAATGAAATTACAATTGACGTTTCATTCTCGGCTAGTCAAAACATTAAACTTGTTCCACTTCCGAAACGGAGAAAGACAGCCCGCTTTTGCCTTGGTCGAAAGAAGAACTCGATACGCTTGTCGGAAAAATTGCGATTTTTATAATTTATTTGTGAACAAGCGCCGGGAAATAATAATAATTATTGTGATGGAGCCCATTTGGAGTGTCACACGGGCTTTAGGGTTACGTCATGCGAAGTGTTCCTGGAATGGTCCAGGAATGCAAGCGGCAACAATAAAACACTGACACATCTCGTGTGGGAATAATCTTGAAAAGTGTAGGCCTATGTAAGTAAATATAATTAAAGATTTCTAGTTATGCTGGGCAGTGGCGGAGGACTAACGGGCTGCACCCCTCTAATTAAATAGCGAACAACGGACAGGGTTACTTTAATTATGAAAACAATTTTATTAAAAATTAGGAAAAATACTTCGAGCCCCCTGAAAAAAATTCTGTGTACACCACTGATGTTTTATAATTTTTTATTAAATATTTTCACAAAAGTTATTAATTATTGTGAATTGTGCTTAAAACGGAGTGTGCGCGTTCGAGCTCAAAGTGGCACATTCCGATCTCGGGAAAATGAAGCGCGCCGCTCCGCGTCGCGCTTCATTTGCCTCCCTCGCTCGGAAATGTGCCACTTTTCGCTCGAACGCGCACATCTTCGTATTTATTGAATTTGTTTATATTAATTTTTTTACAATGAAGTCAAAAGCTAAGCCCCCAGAAAAAAATTTGAGTACACCATTGCTCTTTTCGAATTTTTGACTAAATATTTTTTAGAAAAGTTATTATTTATTGTGAATGGTGCTTAAAACGGAGTGTGCACGTTCGAGCTCAAAGTGGCACATTCCGATCTCGGGAAAATGAAGCGCGCCGCTCCGCGTCGCGCTTCATTTGCCTCCCTCGCTCGGAAATGTGCCACTTTTCGCTCGAACGCGCACATCCTCGTATTTATTGAATTTGTTTATATTAATTTTTTTACAATTAAATCAAAAGCTAAGCCCCCAGAAAAAAAAATTGAGTTCACCGTTGCTCATTTCGAATTTTTGATTAAATATTTTTTAGAAAAGTTATTAATTATTGTGAATGGTGCTTAAAACGGTGTGTGCACAATCGAGCTCAAAGTGGCACATCCCGATCTCGAGAAAATGTGCCACGTTTCGCACGAACGTGCCCATACATCGTTTCATGAGATTTGTGTACAGTCAGCCTAAGAAGTAATCAACACCCTAAAAACAGTACTTACCGTAATCGAGCTATTCCAAGAGACAGGTTTTAGTAAAAAATAGTGTTTAAGGACATTTATGACGGCTTTTATAATTACAACAACTAATTTTTTCTATTAATTGTTTAAAAATAGCACGATCACTTTAGGTGCTTCACTAGGGCGTTGATTACTTTTTAGGCTGACTGTACTTTAGGGTGTCCGTTATTTCCCAAAATTTCGATACATTTAAACCGTGCCAAAATCAATTTATTTTTCATATTCATTAAACAGGGAATTTTTGAATTTTTTTCTCGGTCATTCTATCAACTGTTTAAAATTATTGTTGATTTTTTTTCAAATGATGTCTCTAGATTGACAAATTTTAATACAGTAAAACCTCTTTTAAATGTGACCCAAGTGTGAAATGTATAGGAAAACAATTTAGGTATCTCTTCTTAGCGGACACCCCTTCACAACGGACTGTACGTTAGAGAGAGGGTTTACTGTATTAGTGAAAACAAATTATTAAAATCAAATTCGCAGGGTATGCAAATGTATTGTTTACATTGCAGAAATATGATAAAATAAGTAAGATATTTTGAAAAACATTAAAATAAAATTATTTTACCACTTGAAAGCAAGTTTTATACTTTTTTTCCAAATTTGATTTCCCGCTGTTTATTTACTTCATTTCTCTCAACATTTATTAACGGTTTTGTTAATGCTAAAACACAATGAAAAATAGTAGAACTGAAACTTTTAATAATAAGCTCATAGATGGCATATAATTTGAAAATTTAATTATGCTCGATTTTTTCCATAATTTGTATTGAATTTATCAAGTAAATATAAAAAAAAAATTAGCAGTGAAATATGTACAACAATAATTTTAAACTAATCGCTAATACGCAGTGAACTGCTCATAGTGATAATTACATTATCTTCTCTATCACCAAAAGAACTTCTTTTTCGCCAATATTAATTTTTGTCTATCCACACATGTAATTTGAGAAAGAGAATCAACAATAATTTTTGTATTATCTGATAGTGACTGAGAAAAAAAAATTACCAAAAAATGAAAAGCTCTGCTATTAAATGAATGGGAAAAGTAGAGTGGTTTTTGACATAATTTAAAAAAATTAAAAAAAAATTTTTGAGTGAGCCTTAATTTTGGGGTGTAAATTTATAATTTGGAGGGCGTTACGATAAAAAGAATCATTTTGCGAAATAGTTTTAGTACAGTTATACCGGATTTTTTTATTTGAAATAGAGAAAATTAATAAGCAAATTTAATGAAATAATTTATTTTCAACAAAAGTTTCAATTAAAAACAAAGTCCCCAAAAATAATTTTAAGTTTGCCACTGGAGTTTTACAATTTTTGAGTAAATATTTTTTAGAAAATAAATTAATTATTGTGAATTGTGTTTAAATCGCATTAATTGGATATGTCTATATTAATCGTCCCCCTTTCAAATAAAAAAATTCAGTAAAACTGATCTAAAAGTAAAACTTTAACTTACAAATGAGGGGATTAATGTAAATAAATATAATATAAACGAAGATGTGCGCATTCGAGCGAAAAGTGGCACATTTCCGAGCGAGGGAAGCAAATGAAGCGCGACGCGGAGCGGCGCGCTTCATTTTCCCGAGATCGGAATGTGCCACTTTGAGCTCGAATGTGCACACTCGGTTTTAAGCGTAATTCACATTAATTAATTTATTTGAAATTTACTAAAGCCTTTTAATTAAAAGTTACAGGACCGTATTTCTACATATTTGTTCTTTAAATATTTATTTTTTAAATTCAAAAATAAACTAAACAAATTCAATAAAAACGAAGATGTGCGCATTCGAGCGAAAAGTGGCACATTTCCGAGCGAGGGAGGCAAATGAAGCGCGACGCGGAGCGGCGCGCTTCATTTTCCCGAGATCGGAATGTGCCACTTTGAGCTCGAATGTGCACACAAGGTTTTAAGCACGATTCACAATATTTAATTAACTTTTCAAATAATTTTAATTAAAAATTTGTATCAGGAAAAAATCCAATAGAAGCGAAAAGTGGCACATTTCCGAGCGACGGAATATTCCATTTTGAACTCGCACATGCGCACTCTGTTTTAAGCACAATTTTCTACATAAAAAAAATTAGAAAATCAAGTATCTTATTTCCACCGTGCAGGACTACCAACCCTCCGTAATTAAATACAACTCGACCCGTTAATAATATTTAAAATAAATCTGTGCCTCCGTTTCGTCCACGCGAACATTAATTAAAATATTTTAATTGGTATCTAAATTAAATGTGTGAACTTTCGACAATCTTTCGATTATTCGATACGCACAACTCGAGCAACCTTGGTTTCTTATCGCTTGACACATCCTCTTCGTGTGTTCTGATTAAATATCCTCATCTACGAAAGCCATTCGATATTAATGTTTAGACAAATGTTAAATTGAAATTCTCCTCGAAACAAATAAACAAAACGAACGTATCGGTTTTCCTGCGGTGACAAAACGCAAATCACAGATGCAATTTACGACGGCAAACCGTCATAATTCATTGTGTGGTGGTGCGCCTGGGAAAATAAGGGTTCGAAACGCGGCAAATGACCGATTTCGGTTTTGAATGTAAAGATGATAAATAACATGAAATATTCAAACGGAAATAGTTAAGTCAAAGTACTTTGTTAAGTACTACATAGCACAGACCGGAAATGTTAAACCGTGTACGTAGCGAGCAGGATGGAACACCTCCACTTAAAAAATGAGTTTTTACAGACTAAATTATTATCTAAAGAGCTTGTGCTCTGATATCGCCCCTATTACCGACGCTATTGTAAGGCTTGCCAACTTACAAATTTTTATAACTCAAAAATGAAAGTCTTTTAAAAAATTTGGTTTTTAGCAGTGAAAAAAATTTAGTAAACGCGCGCTATTTTAAAAAAAATACAGTAGAACCTCGATATTTCGACTTATCGAGGACTCAGATTTCGAGATAGCGAGGTATAGGGACTTGAAGGGAAGGGAACAAGGATTTCTTTCGAGTTGTAGAGATTTACGACTTATTGAGGTTCTACTGTACATTTTAAATATTTTTTCTAAGTGTTTAAAGATGAGTATGTTGCAATATTACGCAAAAAATGTCAATACGTTAGTTTTAAATTATTTTTTCTCGAAATAATTTTTGGCTATTTTAAAATAGCTTGCCAATTTACAAATTTTTATAAGTCCTTTTTAAAATTTCGTTTTTGCCAGTCGAAAAGGTAGAAAAATTTAGTAAATAGGCGGTATTTTAAAAAAATACAGTTGAACCTCGATATTTCGGCTTATGGGGGACTTGGATTTCGATATATCGCGGATTGGTACTTACAGGGAAAGGAACAAGAGTTTCTTTCGAGTTGTAGAGATTTTCGACTTATCGAGGTCCTACTGTATATTTTAAATATTTTTTCTAAGTATTCCAAGACGAGTGTGTCGAAATATTATGCAAAAAAATGTCAGTACGTTAGTTTTAAATTATTTTTTTCGAATTAATTTTTGGCTATTTCAAAATATTATCTGTTTTGATCTGGCGAAAACGGCCTTCTATTATCTCGCTTGGTTTCAAAGAAATTTTAAAAACTGTGTTGACTAATCGAAAAAGGTCTAAATTAGGGGGTTTTCTCAACATATTTTTAAAATTTAAAAATTTATCTAAAACAATTCATAAGATAACTGATCCAAATGAGGCCCGGTGCCCAATAAGGCCCAGTTTTCAAATTTCCCGCTTCCTGATTTCGAATCATTGTTAAAGCTCATATATGTTACAAGAGAAAGATTGTTACTTTTATTTTGAAGTTAAATATAAATAAACATTTTGATTACGAAGTATTGATGCATTTTTTCAAAAACCTATTAATTATGCCTTTATAAACTTAAGGTGGGCCTTATTTGGGTCCGTTACTTTACTTTGCGTAAATTCCAGGGCGTCCGAACCGAAAAAAACGTTATTTTTGCCGGAACGAAAACCGGAACCGAACCGAAAAAATATTTCGGTTTTTATTCATATGAGCGAATACATCTAATTACTTAGTTATTATTACTTCAAATAAATGTTCGTTTATATTTTATTATTGTGCCAATCCATAAAGTATCTATGAAGTATTAAAAAAGAAAGAAAAAAATATTTTAAATTAATTACTCGGAACTGAACCGAAAAAATCGGAACGAAAACCGGAACCAAACCTATATTTATTATTTTTTTAATTTAACCGGAGTGATAAAGATAACAGTTCGAAGCCCTGATTTTAATTTAATAAAAATCCCCCCGTCCCCCAATTTCTTAAGAAGAAAATAATTTTGTTTTTACTATAAACGATTTTTATGACCGTGTTGTGTATGTGTCTTTGACGTTGACCAAACGATTAGGGAAGGAAATGGTTGAATATAGTTAATAGGAATTAAAATAGGTATTGTTTTGTAAATCTAGTAGATGCAAGAGCAGCTGAATTGTTCACGGAAGGGCGAGAATGTGTGAATTGTGGCGCAATCGATACACCCCTTTGGCGGCGGGACGGCACTGGACATTACCTTTGCAACGCCTGCGGATTGTACCATAAGATGAATGGCATGAATAGGCCCCTTGTTAAACAGCCTCGCAGATTGGTATTTTGATTTTTCAGAACTATCTCTCTTTGTTTAGCAAAGATCCATTTTCGAACGAAAGGTCGAGCGAATGCATCTTCGCATAAACAAAGTAATTTTTAAATTAAAAAAAAAATAATAAAAAAACACCCCCTGACGGGCGACGCTGCTGCAATTTGCATTTATTAGTTAACACAATCCTTCGTGCATTCACTGCATGCCTAACCCTTTTGTTGCGTTCCAGTGGCGGCGGAGCCTGGGCACGGGGGTGTTGTTGGCGAATACTACAAGAGCTACTACCACGGGTATAATGGGGCCTCTCGAGGCCCTTTGCACACCGAGGAAAAATCCAGCCGCCGTTTGGTACGTTTATTTTCTAAAAATTGCCTCCTGTATTTTTCTTTTTCTATTATTATTTTTTTTTCTATTTTTTTTCCCAACACACGTCAAATTTGCTAATTTTAGACGAAGGTTTGGCGAGTCCCACCATTCCCTTCTTTTATTAAAAAAATTAGTCGCTTTCTTCTGCTTTATTTTTCGAAATTGTTTTTTTTTTTAAATTGAATATAGTGCTTTTAAAAAATTTTTTTTTGAAAAATTATACTGCGTGCGTGCGGTGGCCCCATCATACCCAGGACCGGAGCAGCGCAGGTTTGTTGATTTTGGATAGATTGTGTCGCGTTGGTCGAACAGCTCGCCCTGCTCTGGTCTGTGCATGCGTTAAGCTTTTGTGTGAGCCTCTCGTGCATGTTTTTATTTTCTCCTTTTTGCATGCTTCTTTTCTTGAATTGTCCTTTCCAAAAACTGACGTTTTCTGTTTTAGTCGGCTTCGAGACGTGTAGGGTTGACTTGCACAAATTGCCATACGAGCACGACGTCGCTGTGGAGGCGAAACTCCGTAGGAGAACCCGTCTGCAACGCTTGCGGCTTATATTTTAAGCTGCACGGAGTCAACAGGCCCTTGGCCATGAAGAAGGATAGCATCCAGGTGCGTGCTTTTTTCGATTTTCTTGCGTTTTCTTCGATTTTAATGGTTTTTTGGGTTTTAGACGAGGAAACGTAAGCCGAAGGGCATCAAGGACGTAGGAGGGAACGGAAATAACAATAATTTAACATTATCGAATTCTATGTCTTCCACAACGCCGACCATCAAATTAGAACATAACATGACACCAATTAAATTGGAACATGGACTTGGTAAGTTTCGAATCGACCCAAAATTAGTTTTATCGAATTTTTTCACGTTGGTAGATCTTATTGGGGGTCTTGGTTTAAAGAAGGCTAGCTCTAAGAAACTCTTGGTTTGAAGTTTTCAACCCTTAATAAAAAAACCGGCGCGTGTAGTTGTGTACGCGCGTTAGAAGTTATACTTCTTTGGCGAGACTAAATTAAATACATATAATCACGTGTTGTGTTGCTTATCTTGCGTTAATTTATAGCTAGACAACTGTTTTGGCTTGGACCATTCTCGTCTTTGATTTATGTCATTGTACACAACCCATTTTTCATCACCGGTGATGATTACAACATTAAGTAATTTAAAAAAAATGTAACGCCATCGATTTGCGAAAACAGAAATTAATTTCTTACCAGCGCAATACCCCATAGTACCTTGGCCCTTTTTTTATTTCTAATTTTTTTAAAATTGTATATTAGGGTAGAGCGAAATTTTTTTTATTTTTCTGAGCCTGGGGATAGAATTTGTAGTATATAAAAATAAATATTTAAAAAAAAAATTTTTTTTACTCAACATCTTGAGGTGGCCCACTCATTTTTTAAATTAAAATCAAGTTAAAATCTTATGAAACAAAAAAAAATTTTTGGCTTTTAATCTTTAAATTTATCTAAAAATGAACAAATTTGATCGTTTCTAACTCAAAATTCACTTTAATGTCTAAGAAAAGTATGTTATTGTTTTGGAATTTTTTGAAAACTGCAATAATGGCGATAGATTTTTTTTTACGTTAATAATTGTTAATGGGCAAGAAAGAGGACACTTCGCAGCTTCTGGAACATTTTTTTTTCGTTTCTAAAGAATTTTAACTTGAATTTAATTTAAAAAATGAGTGGGCCACCTCAAGATGTTGAGTAAAAATAATTTTTTTTAAATGTTTATTTTTTATAAGCAACAAATTCTAGCCCCGGGCTAAGAAAAATTTTTTTTCGCTTCACCCTAGTCTACATATCCATGGAATATCATTAAGATATTTACAAAAGGCATTTTTACCATGCTTATACCCCTATGGCCTTTATTTACAATTAGTTTAATTTTAAATCTTAATATCAAAAATGTACATTGCTGTCTGGTTTGCTTTTTGACACGTTTTGGATTTGTAAAAGGGCAATGCGGAAATATTAATGAAAATAATAATTTTTAAAAGCTCCCACGATTGGAAAAGCACAACTTAAACGTTTGGCTTGGACCATGCGCGTCATTGTACATAACCCATTTTTCATCACCGGTGATGATTAGAAAATTAAGTAATATTAAAAAAAATTGTAACGCCATCGATTTGCGAAAACCGAGATCACTTTCATGCCAACCCATACATACTTTGAAATTTTCGTGGCCAAAACTAAAAGTACCAGAAGAGTTTTCATCTGCGGTTTTCTATTGAAGAAACCAGTGCGCGTACTGATGTACGCGCATTAGAAGTCATACTCCTTTGGCGTGACCAAATTGAATATGACCACGTGTGAAAATTAATATAAATAAATTCGATAAATACGAGGATGTGCGCATTCGAGCGAAAAGTGGCACATTTCCGAGCGAGGGAGGCAAATGAAGCGCGACGCGGAGCGGCGCGCTTCATTTTCCCGAGATCGGAATGTGCCACTTTGAGCTCGAATGTGCACACTCGGTTTTAAGCACGATTCACAATAATTTAAGTCAATAAATTAGTTAAATAACTCTAATCGTTCCCTCTCTCTCTCGCACCGACGATTTTATTGTATCTTTTCGCTCCCTTCCACTCATTTGCTATGGTAAAAATGTTTTTCGAACAATTATTCGATATTTACTAAACTAAATTTAAATTTATGATTTGAAAGAGCGAAGGATAAGGTAGATAAATTCAATAAATACGAGGATGTGCGCATTCGAGCGAAAAGTGGCACATTTCCGAGCGAGGGAAGCAAATGAAGCGCGACGCGGAGCGGCGCGCTTCATTTTCCCGAGATCGGAATGTGCCACTTTGAGCTCGAATGTGCACACTCGGTTTTAAGCACGATTCACAATAATTTAAGCTAATAAACTAGACAAAAAATTAGTTAAACAACTCAAATCGTTCCCTCTCGCTCGCACCGATGACTTTATCATATCTTTTCGCTCCCTTCCACTCATTTGCTATGGTAAATTTTTTTTCGAACAATTAATCGATAAACTAAATTTAAATTTATGTTTTGACAGAGCGAAATGTAAAGTGGATAAATTCAATGAAGACGACGATGTGCCAAAAGAAGTATAACTTCATCACATTGCTAAGTGTCTAATTTTTCTTTTTCTGTTCAAAGATAATTACAACGATCTAAGAAGTGTAACTTCGATGAACCACCTCCAGCACACGACTTCCAACAATTATGGGTACACCACCACTAATCAGAGATTATCCCCCTACGGCTCGGCCCACTCCCCTCAATTAAGTAGCTACTACGAAATGTTGCAGCAGCCGAGCCCTAGTCCCCCTTCGACCGCCTCGCCGAGCCCTAATTCGCCCCACATCGTAAATAACAACAATAACAACACGTCGAAGGTGATCGTCAATGGTGGCGATCACAACATGGACAGACCGACAGTGGTCTCGTCCCTTTCCTCATAATTCCATAATGATTTAATCCTTTTTTTTTGTTTCCATTAGAATCAGATATATATTTTTTTTATTATAAATCAATGACAATGTAGCATTGTGATAAATTAAGTTTTAAGAATTAGGGACCATGGCCAGTACGCGAATAGGACGTGGCACTTTGCCACTCGAAATTATTAATTTTTATACATTTGGATTGATAATATTTTTTTTTGTAATGCGAACCATTCGACTGTAGAACCAAAGAAATCTCATTTCGATCTGATTGATTACTTTTTTTTTAACAATAAAAAATTAACAATTAGGTAAAAATATGATTATTATACTCAATAGCGAGATACGAATGTACAAATTTAGAGAAAATTAATGATACACGATTGTTGTAAATAATTTAGTTTTTTTAAAGGCATTGGCGTGCCTTATTATGTTACGGATAGACTTAGGAAGCACGATTTGACTGATTTTTTTTGTATCACTTCATCTCTTTCTCTTTCTCTCTATTTTTTTTTGTTTGTTTATATATTTTTTTAATGTAATAGTTTGTGCTAGATTTTTTCGTACGGTCTAGTAGAGTGTCAAATCTAATCATGGAGTTCAGTAAATAATAATAGTAATATTAGTGATGTTTAGATTTTTGCAAGTCTAAGCGCTCAGGATTTCATTTTTGTACATAATTTTTGTTTTTTTTTGTGCCGATGTTTGTAAAATATTGTTCATTTATTATTATAATTAATTTAATCTTAATTTTTTTTCTATGAGTATATTAATAAGTAAGTAGATTTTTGTTTAACTATTTTATAATAAATGATAATGTGTAATTAAGTTTATTATGTTATATTATTGTTTATATTATTTGATAATAAATTTTGTTTAAGTTGATTAGTTCTTAGAAATAGTTTTGGGAATTTTCGATAGTTCCAAAGAAGGCTGCTCGAGTTATTAAAAATCTTATTAGCGCTATACGAAAGATTTGTATTTTGAACGAGTACGAATGGAAACAACAATATGGCCTTATACACAAGCTTCAAAATAAAATGCTTGTGGCAAATTGATAAGAATTTGAATCATTTTTATGGCGCTTCACACAAGTGGATTTGTGTACACGTAGCGACCTCGCTCGAATATTATTCGAATTAGTTTACATTAAATTAAAAATAAATAAAGGTGGTTGTCTCGGCTAAAAGTTGTTATGTGTTTGTACTAACGTTGTGCTATGTGTTTTAACTTTTTTTGTAGGATGATTTTAGATGTTCCAATTGAAAAAAATGGCAAAATATCAGTCCTAAAGTCCTAAAGCGAACTTAGTAAATTCAATCTCCCCACCGTTTGCAGACTGCTATATGCATAATCAAAAAGTTTTCCTACGAAATTTGAAACCGTAGTTTTTGGTTAAAATTTTTAAATGTACGAACAATTTTTTGTATGTATTTTTGCATTACTCCCTAAGAATTACAAATTTATTTTTGAATTAATGTATTGTCTTTAATGATTTGTATATAATTGACAAACTAAATAATCATAATTATTTACTTTTGTAGATTTCATAAATTAATTTATTTACTGAACACTGCCACAACTTAACTTTAAGATTGTGACGTACGAATACTTTTTTGCACGTCTGTAAGTTTGAAATCAGAACACAAACAGATCAAATTAGCCGTTTATAATTTTTTCAAAATAAACCTTCCTAAAAGTGTGTTCGTACAATTACAGATTTAAATTCAAAAATGTCTTCCTACATTTTGGTCTTAAGTAACGTGGATAAAAATTGTTTAAATTCGTCGTGCAGTTTTCGAGAAAAATTTGCGCTCCCCACCAGAATTTTTAACAATATGAAATTGTTTTACAACACACAATTAAATTCATGTCTAATAAAAAGTTTTAAAATAGCCGCCGAAATGATATGAAAATAGGTTTTTCGTTTTGAAATTTTGAAATTGCAAAAATTCGTCTTTCTTTTTTTATATTTAAGAGTGTTCATTACGGTGACTGTTTTATACTAAAATAGAATTGATTTCCATCTACCTTTGAATAACGTAGTCCTTCCCCGATTGCTCTTGAAGGCCTACCCTCAACACCCCCAAACCCCGACACAAACACCACCGTAATATTGTTTAATTAAATGACGTTAAAGTCCATTAAGAAAAAAGCACGATCTTTTTAAACGGACGAGTAAATTATTTTTATAAGGCACTTTTCTTATACTGGGAGGGTTGGTACGGTTTTAAGACTACGGTTAAAAAGCGCGAGTTGCCCGGAAAATGGTTCGGAAAAGCGACCACTGTTTGGGGGTGGAACGGTTAGCCAAAGAAGCTTGAAATCATCTGAAACAAAAAAATTATTTTAAATGCTAATATCAAAATACAACGCAATCAAAACATTAAATTTTAATGCGCATATGAGTTCATTGTAATTACCAAAATTATAAAACTTACCCGTTTTCAATGTATTAAGGCCTTTATGTTTTAGAGGAATAAAATTGATCAGCAGTTTACCTTCGCACGTGCACAAACAGGCAAAGAATGACTGACATAGCAGGTGCACTTTGCAAATGTAGACCAAATGGCACTTAAATTAATAACGATAAGAAATCTGTTCGACCACACAAGTGTTTTCTGATAAAGTTAAATTCGATATCAATAAAAGACTTCCAGAATGTTCTTTATTTAACTTTTAAAACGTGCATTAATAATTCAAGCCTTAGGTAATTTCGATTACGGAAATTTAAATCGAGGACTTCCTTGGTATAAGCTTTAAATTTGGCAAAATTAATTAGTAGATTTTATAATAAAGCAAAAATATAATTGAAAAATTCTAACTACCCCTAAAGCAATAAGGCAGGCGTTAAATTAATTAAAATTGTAGAACTAGTGATTTCGCTTATCTTAAAAAACACAATTTTGCAAATTCGCAAATTCCGGAAAACCATTGCATTGGAGTTAGTAATCAAAGTTTATTAAAAACCAAAAAAAATTTTTTAACTGCCCCTAAAAGAACAGGGCAAGCTCGAATGCAGATGAAAATGTAAGACTTTCTTCTATGTTAAATTTTTTTTTTAATTTCGCAAATTCGGTGAAACTATTGGAAGTTATTATAACAAACCAGACAAATATTTAAATAATTCTAACTACCCCCAAAATAACAGGTCATACGTTGAATCAATTAAAAACGTACGACTTGTTGCGCTTGTGTTAAAAAACAGAACTTTTTAAATTCGCAAAATTATCGAAACAATGGCATGGAAGTTATTAATTAGAGTTTATAACAAACCAAAAAAATAATTAAAAAATTCTAACTACCCGTACAAGAACAGGGCAGGCGTCGATGTAATTGAAAATGTAGGACTTTTGATTTCTCATATGTTTAAAAACACAATTTTGTAAATTCGCAAATTCGGCAAAACTATTGCATGGAAGTTATTCATTGGACTTTATAACAAACCAAAAAAATACTTAAAAAAATCTAACTACACCTAAAAGAACAGGGCAGGCGTTAATGCATTTGGAAATGTAAGAAATTTAATTTCACTTATGTTAAAAACCCAATTTTGCAAATTCGCAAATTCGGTATAACTATTGCATGGAAGTTATTAATTAGACTTTATAAAAAACCAGAAAAATAATTGAAAAATTTTAACTGCTCCTAAAAGAACAGGACAGGAGATAATACAGTGGAAAACGTAAGACTTACCTATATGTTAAAAAAGTAAATTTTTTAAATTCGCAAATTTGGTGAAATTATTGCATGCACGTTATTAATTGGACTTTATAACAAACCAGAAAAATAATTAAAAAATTAAAGAACAGGGCAGGCGTCGATGTAATTGAAAATGTAAGACTTGATTTCTCATAGGTATGTTAAAAACCCCCATTTTGCAAATTCGCAAATTCGGTAAAACTATTGTATGGAAGTTATTAATTGGGCTTTATAGTAAATCAAAAAAATACTTAAAAAATTCTAATTACCCGTACAAGTACAGGGCAGGCGTCGATGTAATTGAAAATGCAAGACATTTGATTTCACTTATTGTAAAAAACATAATTTCGCAAATTCGCAAATTCGGTACAATTATTGCGTGGAAGTTATTAATTGTACTTTATAACAACCCAAAAAAATACTTAAAAAATTCTAACTACCCGTACGAGTACAGGGCAGGCGTCGATGTAATTGAAAATGTAAGACTTTTGATTTCACTTATGTTAAAAAACACAATTTTGTAAATTCGCAAATTCGGTAAAACTATTGCATGGAAGTTATTAATTGGACTTTATAACAAACCAAAAAAATACTTGAAAAATACTAACTACACCTAAAACAGTAGGGCAGGCGATAATACAGTGGAAAACGTAAGACTTCTATGTTAAAAAAGAGAATTTTTTAAATTCGCATATTTGGTGAAACTATTGCATGCACTTTATTAATTGGACTTTACAGCAAACCAAAAAATACTTAAAAATTCTAAGTATCCCTAAAAGAACAGGGCGGGTGTTAATGCATTTGAAAATGTAAGACTTTTGATTTCTCTTATGTTAAAAAACACAATTTTTTAAAATTCGCAAATTCGATAAAACTATTGCATGCACGTTATTTATTGGACTTCATAACAAACCAAAAAATTATTAAAAATTCTAACTAACCCTAAAAGAACAGGCCAGGCGTTAATGCATTTGAAAATGTAAGACTTTTGGTTTCTCTTATTGTAACAAAACACAATTTTGTAAATTCGCAAATTCGGTAAAACTAATGCATGGAAGTTATTAATTGGACTTTATGACAAACCAGAAAAATACTTGAAAAATTCTAACTACCCGTACAAGAACAGGGCAGGCGTCAAAGTATTTGAAAATGCAAGACTTTTAATTTCTCATATGTTAAACAACACAATTTTGAAAATTCGGTAAAACTATTGCACGGAAGTTATTAATTAGACTTTATAGCAAACCAGAAAAATACTTAAAAAATTCTAACTACCCGTACAAAAACAGGGCAGGCGATAATATAGTTGAAAATGCTCATTTTTAAAACGATTAATAATTTGCTGGCCAGAAGTTGTGAATAATTCCTACTTTAAAAAAAAAACGGTAAAATAATAACTAAAATTTAGCCTCTTCACACTTTTTAAGACAAAGAAGTTTGAATACTTTATTTAATATCCCCTACTCATAAAATAACAGCGTGAGAACTTAGATATGTGCTTTCACACCTAAATCAATTAAAACCAAATAGGGAACAATTTAAAAAAAAAAAAACCACATCCAAACACGTAAATCTGTGATGCTAGACATTATTTAATTTAAAAAAAAATTAAACTGTAGGTAAGTACACACAAATATACAAAGTACCTATGTGATATGTCATCGTATCTCTTATCAAACAAAAATAAGAGGGGATATTTGGTTGTTACTCAACCTCACGTTTAATGTATACATTCGGTTTGGTAGAAAAACATAATATGTACGTGATCCAAAAATAAAGTGTCTCAATTTTTCTCGGCACCAACCCTCGGAGATTTTTCAAAAAAAAACCAAAAGGTACGTTATTCTTCCCGTTCTTTTTTTAAAAGCGCGATTAGGACGACTTCCTCTTAGATTTATGTTTTGTATACTTTCATAGCTATTACCGTTATATCTAATCTAGTTCCAGATATGTATTCATGTAAATTATCTTAACACCTGCCCGTCAGATAATTCGAAAAGTCGCAAAAACGAAAATCGCCCCGTTCTCGCAAAAGAGAACGGGGGCCCACTTAATTTTTTCTACGTTTCCCAACAATAAATCCAATATGGCGAATAAATCAATCACTTTTCCACGTCACGGTTGAGTAAATAACGACACCCTTTTGCCTACATCAGTCATGCCACGTTTTAAGTCACATCGCGCGTTGCACACTTTCCTTGGCTAAAGTTTTTCCGCCTTCTTCGCCTTCGCCCGCCGTTTTCCACGTAAGTAACCACCGGAGATTGTAACAGATTTTTTTATCACTCATCAACTTTTCGTTAGATACTGTAAACTGTTCGTGTTATCCCACAAGCAGCTTTTTAACTGTTAACATATCATTTGATTGCGTTGCTATATAACTTACTTAAACAGATAGAACATATAACTAAACAGACAACAATAATATCATTTAGATTACATCCTGATAATGCAAATTTGTTTATTTCGTTCTTTTGCATCTGCACGCACCGAAAGTCCCAAATAAGAAAAATCTAAAACGCCGCCGAGAAAAATTCATCTGGAAGCGATGTCCGTCCATATTGAAGGCGATTTTTTCCAATTAATACAATTTCATCCCAATTTTTTTCAATGTGAGATTCACCCAAGTATTGCACGTTGGGTAACCACAAAAACAACCCCATAGAATTTATAAACCAATACAAAGAGAAGATAAAAAAGTGTGTGTGTGTTGACAAGATACGGTTTTTGTTATACAATCGTAGATATCTAAAATTTATATAAGGTTAAGGACGATGAGATTTCGAATCAGAGATACTACCGAACGTGTATCATCAAAATATTTATAAAGGGATGGCGATTTTGGAGCGGAAAATGCGAAGAAAAAGCGTTTCAGGTGCGATTACGCGCGTCTCGGTGTACGACAAGATGGCGGGAACCACACCTTGATATGGACGCGTGACGTAGATGCAATTATTTGAATTATGATCTGTTTATAAGTCCCTATAGATAGGTTTTGGGTTTGTTTTCTCAGTTGCTTTCGTAAGATATCAGTGTTGTGATGGTTCTGTCCGAGGCTACGGATGATTTTTTTAAAATGATTTTGGTGAGTTTTTTTTTGGGGGAGGGGGAGTTATTATTAAGGTTCTTAATTTTTTTTTTGGTTTGTTATTCAATGCTGTATTACAAATTGTATGGTTTGGTTTAATGCAAGATGATTTTAATTTTTAATTTCAAATTTGGCGAAATGTATTGTTATTTTAGAGAATTATTTTTTTTAAAGTGTTAATAATTTATACGAATTGCCTTGTTTTAAATCACATCTTTTTATTTTGTTTACTTTTCGAACAATCCCGGATTTTCTGCGAGGTAGGATACATAGTATATTGCTCACCTAGGGAGGAAAGTGTAACATTTCGACCCGCCTGATATTAACTCCTGAGCCGAGGGCGAATGTTAGAATGTCATACTTTCAAATTTTAATAAAGATGCGCGATGGGTCTCGAAATTTTATAAAGGGGTCGTTTTTACGAAAAATGGTAACGGACAAGAATCGCAGTAATTCATATTTAAAAATTCCCAAAGCGAGGATTGCTAAAAATATTTATAAAAAAAAACACCAAAACAGAATCCTTCGATTTTTTGCTTAAGCCCAACTCATATAACCCCCGAATTAAAAAAAAATGCGGGGTACTGCCAAGAAACTGTTAGAATGCGAAATTATTTATGTTTGAAATTTTTTTTTAATGTAATGGAAAAGCCAATGGGCCTTCTTTTGTCACAAAAGTTGTTCTTTACCTAAAGATTTATTTTTGAAATTTAAAAAAGAATGTCAACAAATTGAATAAATACGAAGATGTGCGCATTCGAGCGAGAAGTGGCACATTTCCGAGCGAGGGAGGCAAATGAAGCGCGACGCGGAGCGGCGCGCTTCATTTTTCCGAGATCGGAATGTGCCACTTTGAGCTCGAATGTGCACACTCGGTTTTAAGCACGATTTACAATAATTTAAGCCAATAAATTAGATGAAAAACCAGTTGAATAATTTTAATTGTTTTCTATCACTTCCTCTGATGAGATTGTTGTAATTTTTCGCTCCTTTCCACTCATTGCTATGGTAAAAATGTTTTTTCGCACATATAATCGATATTTACTAAACTGAATTTAAAATGATTTGAAAACGTGAAAGGGTGAAGTGGATAAAATCGATAAATACGAGGATGTGCGCATTCGAGCGAAAAGTGGCACATTTCCGAGCGAGGGAGGCAAATGAAGCGCGACGCGGAGCGGCGCGCTTCATTTTCCCGAGATCGGAATGTGCCACTTTGAGCTCGAATGTGCACACTCGATTTTAAGCGAGATTCACAATAATGTAGCCAATAAATTAGACAAAAATCGTTCCCTATCGCTCGCACCGACGAGTTTATCGTATCTTTTCGCTCCCTTCCACTCATTTGCTATGGTAAAAATGTTTTTCGAACATATAATCGATATTTACTAAACTAACTTTAAAATTATTTGAAAATGCGAAAGGGTAAAGTAGATAAATTCAATAAATACGAGGATGTGCGCATTCGAGCGAAAAGTGGCACATTTCCGAGCGAGGGAGGCAAATGAAGCGCGACGCGAAGCGGCGCGCTTCATTTTCCCGAGATCGAAATGTGCCACTTTGAGCTCGAATGTGCACACTTGGTTTTAAGCACGATTCACAATAATGTAAGCCAATAAATTAGACAAAAAATCAATTAAATAACTAATCGTTCCCTCTCGCTCGCACCGACGTGTTTATCGTATCTTTTCACTTCCTTCCACTCATTTGCTATGGTAAAAATGTTTTTCGAACATATAGTCGATGTTTACTAAATTTAATTTAAAATAATTTGAGAGCGCAAAGGGGTAAAGTAGATAAATTCGATAAATACGAGGATGTGCGCATTCGAGCGAAAAATGGCACATTTCCGAACAAACGAGATCGGAATGTGCGACTTTGAGCTCGTATGCGCTCACTGGATTTTAAGCGTGATTCACAACAATTAACTTACTTCGCAAAATAATACTAGTTTATTTAATAACAATATAATTTCGATAAATAATCTAATATAGTATTCGTTATAACATTTGCATTGTCTATCTTTGTTTTTATCTCTAAGACAACCACCTCTACAAAAAAAACAATTAGAGCAAAAGTCGCGTTAGTCAGGTTTTACTGTATTTCATATTACCTACATAGAAACATCAAAATTTCAGATCAATGCGACTGTTGCCGGGCGGAAACCGATCACGTTCGCTCTTAGGGCAGAAAACGATTACTTTCTGCCCGCTGAATAAAGTTAGAATCATTTCAATGCTATCAGAATGGCTTTTGTTTGTAATACATATATTATATTCTTTTTAAAAAGACCCTTCTATAAAAATTATATTTTGACCTTTTAATAAATACGTAATAACAGTATTAAATAATCTATATCTGATTTCTATTAATAAAAATAATGCTTTTAATTTTTTTTTAGTTTTGGCACTTGCAAAGCGTCAATATTAATAAACATTTTTACTTTTTAAGACTTCTAAATTTAACGAAAACGCGTGGCCCAAAACCAATATCTAAAAAAAATCAGAAAATGTTTTGTTGCAAAAATTCTAAAAAATCAGATCTCTCCCAATTTCACTCCAATCTTTTTTATATTGTAAATATCATTAACCCGAATAAAAAGGAAACGAAAAATAAAGGGCTTCAAGGAAAAACACAGGTGTACCACCTTAACATAATAAGATACGAGAAATTAGTAATAATCTCATGATTATCGACAAGATAAACAAATTCGAAGGTTGTCGGATAAATTAAGCAAACAAACCTACTCATTATTTAATCAAAAAAATTGTAGCACAAAGCACAAAATAAAAAAAATCAAACATTTGCTCCCCCGGAAAGTCGTCGCAATTCTCAGACTTTGCACCTTCATGACTAACGTAGGTTCATTGATGGAACGCTTCGAGAAACCTTCGAACAGGAAACGGATATAATATTTATACATGAGTCTACATCACCTTCCGATTTTCAAACTCGCACCTACCATTCCACGTCACCATCACGACAAATATTGTCTCGTTTTTCCAGCTTTTATTACGAGCAATCCACAATTGTTAAACTGTATTTCTAAGCTCGTGTCGCGCGTCTTGAACAAACACGACTAAAAAAACACTAGCACTATCTCGAGAAAGCGCACGTGTTGAAGCGAGACGCGCACACACCCGGTGTCCAAAAAAACGAGGTCCTACTGCAAACAATTATTTCCCTCCTTTGGGTCATTGGATTTTTTTTTAAGTTAATTTTTACAAAGATCCACACGCATTCTCTAAGAGAAGTCGCCTTCACACTAGTTTCGAGCTTTTCGAAGAAAACGCTAAAAATTAAAAAATGTGTCGCAGGACATGGAAGAAGCGCAACTATCGAACTTCGAAGAAATGAAAGCGGACTCGGGTGCGAACCCAGAGGAGTCGCCTCCAAAATCTGAGCCCGTCTCTTCGGTCATCATTCGTCGGCAGGTGATCACGACGGCCGGCACCATCGAGGAAAACGTAGAGAGCCCAAGATCGAGCAGGTCGCCTCCGAAGAGGTGGTGAAGACGGCGTCTTCGACCCCCTTGACCAGGAGCCCGCAGCAGCCGACGTCCGTTTCTCAGCCGTTCGAGGACCAGTCGGCCGAAGAGTCCTACGACATCGACGCCTCTCAGCACTACACGGAACAGACCATCGTGACCAATGGTCAGTACACCGAGACCACCGAAGAGTACCCGGAGCAGCCCGTCGAGTACACGGCCACCGTGGAGGTGCAAGGCACCTTGTCGCAAATTCAGATCGACGGGGGTCAGTACGTGGAGCAGCCGCCCGAAGAGGCGAAAGTTGGGGTGGAGTACACGAATTTGGACGTTCCTTCGTCCCAGTACCAGGGGCAGGGGGCGACGCCTTTCGCGGGTGACGGGACCCAGTTCATCCATCAACCCACGCAGTCTTTTCAGCAGTTTCAGAATTTTAATATTGCGAGGGGACCTGAGGATAGCCCCCCGAGCTCCGTCCTCTATAAGAATGATCCCAATTTGGGCTCTTCGCGAATGTATCAGGTATGGTCTTTGAAAGGGGGGGTTGTGTTTAGGGCAGGGATGATATGTGATTTACTGGAATTTTATTTGGGACCGTTTGACTAAATTAAATTTGGTTTTGTTGTGAAATTTATTATTTGTGTTAATTGAAAAAAAATCAAAAATTAATTGCAATATTCTTTTTAGAAATTATATTTTGATATGATTTTTATGAAATATTAAATTTTGATATAATTCGTTTAAAAATTAGATTTATCTAAATGAATTGTTTATATCAATTTAGAAAAAATGTTTCCCGAAATGATTTAAGTTGGAGCTATTTTTTTTAGAAATTAAATTTTGCTTTCTCCAAAATTAATTGTTCACATAAAAAAGTCTTTCCTAAAATGAGAACAGTTACTAATTTTTATACAAAAAATTTAAATATACCTATATTAGGGTGGGGCGAAAAAAAAATTTTTTTTTCTTAGCCTGGGGCTAGAATTTGTAGCTTATAAAAAATAAAAAAATTTTTACTCAACATCCATGATGTTGAGGTGACCTACTGATTTTTTAAATTAAATCCAAGTTAAAATTCTTTTGAAACAAAAAACAGATTTTTTTGGCTTGTAATCTTCAAATTTATTTAAAAATAAACAAATTTGATCGTTTCTAACTCAAAATTCATTTTAATGCCTACGAAAAGTATTTTATTGTTTCGGAATATATGAAAACTGCAATAATGGCGATAGAAATTTTTTTTTAATTAATAATTGTTAATGGACAAGAAAGAGGACACTTCACAGCTTCTGGAACACTTTTTTTTTGTTTCCAAAGAATTTTAACTTTAATTTAATTTAAAAAATGAGTGGGCCACCTCAAAATGTTGAGTAAAATTTTTTTTTTGTTTTTGAAAAATGTTTATTTTTTATAAGCTACAAATTCTAGCCCCAGGGTAAGAAAAAAATTTTTTTCGCTCCACCCTTACCAACATATCTAACTTTTTTCAGATATTCAATATATATGTCTTTTGCAATTAATTGTTTATATTAATTTTAAAAAATCAAGATCTTAATTAAAATATTAAAAAAATTACCCAAAAATCATTTCAATTAAGTTGAAAAAATTAGACGTTATTCAGAAATTAAATATAAATTGATATACAGCCTGTCAGACGAATAAGTATTGGAACTTAACCCACTTAAAAATGACCCTAAACTGAAAAAAAAACATACCCCAAGTCCAGTGGCTTTGTTATAACGATGCCATTGAAGCCGTATGTAGATTTTTTTAAATAAAAAAAAAAACAAATGGCATACACAATATCGCAACAATGCCTCAAAATTGAGATGTGAAATGAAGTTGCTTATGTTTGCGGGCAAATTGTTCATAACAACAAAGTTTGGCACATTTGTTCTAAAACATTATTTCTAAACGATAAAACCAATGTACAGTAAATTGATGTTTATTGTGACGTATAATATTAAAACAATAAAATAAATTAGCAATAAAGCACGTACTAAATGACTCTCTTTTAAGAGCATATGGGAACCAGGCTGTGTTGTCATTAAAACACATATTTTTCGAAATTCTTTTGATTTAGGAGATATTGCAAAAAACCTTTCAGGTATCACCCGGTCAAGTCTCAGTGCCTATTCGTCTGACGCCCCGTATCTAATTTAAGTTCTAAATTGCAGGCCTCGTACGAAATCCAAAATCAGCCATCGGGGAACAACCAGGTGACCTTAATCACCCATTCGGGGAACAGTTACCAATATTCGGTCCCGGCCAATTCGTCGTGGGCACCGCCGACGAGCGTAAATGCGGGAGAGTACAGTTCGTACCCCTCTACGAGCACCGTGGGGGTGGTCGGGGTTCCGAAGGAATTCCTTATCAGAATTTCCCCGGCGGCACCGCGACCTGGGGGCAATTGGAGGACGGCTACGACGCCCCCATTCAAGAGATCGACATCAAAGAGTGCGTCAATTGTGGGGCGAGCATTACACCCCTGTGGCGTAGGGACGGGACCGGACATTATTTGTGCAACGCTTGCGGATTATACAACAGGATTAATGGCGTCAATCGACCACCCGTACGCACGGCTAAAAAACCACAAACTGTATGTCGTTTTTTAATTAACATTTTTTTAATGGGCACTGACATCCTTTCTTTTATTTAATTTTTTTTATTACAAATTAATTCTTATAAACACGACTTCCTCGATTTTTTTTATGAGATCAACAGATCGTTATCAATTTCGAATAATCATGTTTTATTTATTTTCTTTAAGTTTTCTAAAGTTGGATAATGTAATGTTTGACTTGAGTATTTGTCAAGCGAAAAAATAGGTCTCGATGTTTATTCATTGATAACACATTTTTAGTGTGCAAGAAAGTTGTTGATTGATTCCGTTCAGAAATAAACTAATTATTATTTTTTTTGGAAAACAGATTAAAGTGAAAAACGATTATTTTCAAAAATAAGAATGTCAGTGCTTTGAATTTCGATAATTCACTTAGAGACAAAAAAAATTAAGACAAAAGCGTTTCATTTTAGGGGTTTTTCAAAATTTCCAACTGTACCAAAAATATATACTTCGTTATACGTCCGCTCTTTATACGGTATTTTTTTTTAATTGCAAATCTTATGGAATTTTAGGCCCACAATGTTTCGTTATACAGTCAAAAAAAAATTGTACGGTTAGAGACCTTCTATTTAGTTTGTATCGAAATAATTGATTCGTTATACGGCTTTTCGCTATACGGCTAACTTTTTCAGAACGTATCTAGGCCAAAAAAACGAAACATGGTTGTACTTCGTTATGTAAAAATGACACTTTCTACTTTTCTGTTATTTAAATTTTTTTGATAAAAACACCCCTAAAAATTAACGATTTACAGTCAAACCTCGATAAGTCGAAGTTGAAGGGAAACTTAAAATAATTCGAGTTATCGATATAAAAAATATTAAAGTTGAAATAGACAAATTATAGGGAAACAGGTTCGAGTTATTAAAAATTCGGCTTATCGAGGTTCGACTGTATTTTTAAAATAGATACAACTTTTGTCGAAAATATTGTAATGGCAATCGCAACGGGTCTTTTTGTGAACATAAAATTACCTAAAATTTTTCAGTTTGAATTGCAGAATGGTAACCGTAGGACGGGGGTCTCTTGTGCCAATTGCAGCACAAGAACCACGACCCTTTGGAGACGAAATAATCAAGGGGAGCCGGTTTGCAACGCCTGCGGTTTATATTTCAAGTTGCACGGGGTGAGTTGGAATTTTTTCTTCTTCTAAATATTAACATTTAAAAATCAAAAGTAGGTGATATCATTAGGTAAATAAGCAAGTAAAGGTCAATATTTCCACACACCTTTATATGTTCTGTTGACATGAACTTTATTTACATCGATTTGATAAGAGAAAAAGTCTCCAATCAATTTCGAAGCACTTGACACGGTTCCCAATTTTTTTTACAACAATGCAGAACGCATTCTTTAATCGATTTTTTTTCGTATAGGTGAATCGTCCGTTGAGTATGAGGAAAGAAGGAATTCAGACCCGCAAGCGAAAGCCCAAAAGCACGGGATCGGGGCAAAATCACTTGTCGGGAATGGCTGGGCCTTCGGGCTTAGGAATGCAACAACGAACAATGAGTACGTTTTTTTTTAAATAATTATAAAAATTAAATACGTCACGGAGAGACCTCGTTTCAAGCTTATCAAAAGTTTTTTGGCAAGTTCCCATAGGAAATGCTTATCAAAAACTTTTTACGACCCAATAAACCTTGTAAAAAGGCTTTAGCTTTTATAATTACGAAATTCGGTGCTCAAAAATACGAATTGAAGCACTTCGCAAATAATAACCGTCGTTGGTATTTTATAGATAAGAGCGCGGCTGTGTATTTAAGTAGTTTAAAGGCGTTATGGTTTATTGTTTGTGCAAACAATGCAGCTAAAGTTTAAGGCACTTTGAATTTTTTTTGTTTAAACTACAAAGTTGTAAACATTAAAAGATTACATAAAACTGGAATGGTCATCAACCCTTTTCTAGTTGCTCAAAAAAAAAAACTTAGAACTTCTACGCTAAAACGGTTCAAAATTTGGAATCGTCTAAAGCTTAGAAAGATATCTTCAAAATTAATTACAGTAATATCTCGATTATCCGGATTCGCGATTATCCGGATTGTCAACCGCGTTCGGAGTCGTTGCGAAAATTAAACCTCGGTATTTCTTACTAATTATTTTATTTTGTATTTCGCACTAAACAGTGTTTTGGCTTTGTTGATTTTAAGATAATGTGCGACTGTTTTATTTAAAAATATACCTAACAATTTGACCAACTTTTTTCCTGTTAAAACGGGACGCTTCGTAATAGTGCTTAAAACGGAGTGTGCGCATTCGAGCTCAAAGTGGCACATTCCGATCTCGGGAAAATGAAGCGCGCCGCTCCGCGTCGCGCTTCATTTGCCTCCCTCGCTCGGAAATGTGCCACTTTTCGCTCGAATGCGCACATCCTCGTGTTTATTATATTAGCATAATTTACCTTGCGCTCCGTCAAATCAAAAATTTTAATTTAATTTAGTAAATATCGATTTTATATTTTAAAAACGTATTTACCATAGCAATGAGTGGAAGCGAGCGAAAAGATACGACAAACTCATATGTACGAGTGAGAAGAAAAGATAAAAATTAATTAATAATTTTTCGTCGCCCAAAATTATTGTGAATCGTGCTTAAAACCGAGTGTGCACATTCGAGCTCAAAGTGGCACATTCCGATCTCGGGAAAATGAAGCGCGCCGCTCCGCGTCGCGCTTCATTTGCCTCCCTCGCTCGGAAATGTGCCACTTTTCGCTCGAATGCGCACATCCTCGTGTTTATTATATTAGCATAATTTACCGTGCGCTCCGTCAAATCAAAAATTTTAATTTAATTTAGTAAATATCAATTTTATATTTTAAAAACGTATTTACCATAGCAATGAGTGAAAGCGAGCGAAAAGATACGACAAACTCATAAGTACGAGTGAGAGGAACGATAAAAAATTAATTAATGTTTTTTCGTCGCCCAAAATTAATGTGAATCGTGCTTAAAACCGAGTGTGCACATTCGAGCTCAAAGTGGCACATTCCGATCTCGGGAAAATGAAGCGCGCCGCTCCGCGTCGCGCTTCATTTGCCTCCCTCGCTCGGAAATGTGCCACTTTTCGCTCGAATGCGCACATCCTCGTATTTATTGGATTTGCCTATATTATTATTTTATTCTTCAATTCAAAAAATTAAAAGTCGAATAAATTAGATCTATTTTTTGTTTGAAAAAGGTTAGATATTTTATTTCTTTTCATAAGTTATAATGGTGCTCTTCCGCACGCCTAATTGTAGCGAGCTTGATAAAAATATTTTCAGGTGCATTTTCGAATGTTTACTAATTCGCATTTTTGATTAATTAAAATTGTATATGATTCAAATTTTCTGAAGTGGACCACTAAAAATCAACTAGTTGGTTTTTATATCATCTTTTGCAGATTGTTGAAGGTTTATATCGATACCAACTTACTAAAACGTCGTATCCCACATTTTAAAAATTTTTCAGGAGGCGATAAAAACGTTTCACAATCACAAATAAAATAAATTAGGTAGTTTTTTGTTTTTTACGTTTGTTTTAATGTATAAGGACTATAGATTGAAGTAAAAAAAATTTCATGAATAGGATTCTTCTTCTTCTTCTTCGGTTTATTACCCTCCTTGGTTTACCGTTCTTTGCTTCCACATATCTTTATTTTTCCAGTCATTCGTTTCTAAACCCTTTTCAGCCATCAGGTTTTTTATATGTTTTTCCCAATTCAAGGCAGGTCGACCCCTTTTCCTTTTTCCTGTTGGTGACCATTACGTAATCCTTTTCGGCCATCTGTTCCCCGGCATTTTTTTCACATGTCCATACCATTTGAGGGCTCGATTTTCCAAAGTCTTTGTTATGGAGTGATTTATTCCCATTCTCTGCCAGATAACTTCAGTTCTAACTCTGTCTTTTCTTGTGATTCTTAAACATCTTCGCATATAGTCCAGCGAATAGGATTTAAACAGTAATATAAGAGAAAAAATTAGTACCAAATTTTAAAGAAATGATAAATCTTATTACTTGATAAATAGAATTATTTTTAACAGTTTCATATATTACTATATTTTAAACGAACAATCTAAATTAAAATATAATCACAGTTGCAGAATAATACACAAGTCTTACACTTTTTTCTTGTTAGAAGACTTTTTATTTTTATTATCTTTAATATTGTCTTTGGATCCATCTTTGTTTTGTTTTTTGTAAACTTTCCTTTTCTTTACTTTAGAACGCAGTCCTTTTTTGTTAATTTCTGGATTAACCAAACGAGATTTTAGTGTCTTCTTACTCTTCTTCGTTACCTTATTATCATTTTCATTCAAATCTTTTAAAACTTCCGTTGACGAAGTCTGATTAGCTGTAGAGTCAGTCTTATCATCTTGATATTTTAACACTAGATTTGCGGACTGAGCCAATTTGACTCATTTAAAATTTTATTGCTATATACCTATAGCAAAAAAAGCGAGGATTATTTCTGTTTGCGGAAAATGTATTTCAAAAACAGAGTTTATATTTAAAAAATGTTTTCAATAAAGTTTTTAATAATAAATCTTTTATTTCAATTTAGTTGGAACTGTTTTTTGCAAAAAACTTCAATTTTGTTGTATGCGTCAAATTGGCTCAGTCCGTAAATCTAGTGTTAAACTATCATAGAATTTGCTACAAACTAAGAAAAATAATTATTTATAATTACCTTCTTACTCATTTTATGAGATATTTGGTTCAACACACTTAATACGAATTGAAAAATTAAAGAAAACTATCACATTTTAAGCGCCAATTTAACCTACGAATGTGGGATACGACATATTAGAACGCGCCAAAGGTCGCATGTGGGATACGACATATTAGAATATTTATTTAAAAATAGTAAATAAACAATTTGACGTCTAAACTTTTTACATAAGCTCCACAACGTTGTTATGATTTCATTTTTCAAAAAATGTGAAAATGTCAAATTTTGTGGGATACGACATATTAGAAAGTTGGTATCGATATGTCAAAATCAAGAGTCCAAGTATTTTTGGGTAATTTTCATTTTTGTAAAAATTATAAACAAATTAGTTTTAAGGCACATTTTGTATACACTGTTGTAATTAGACTTCATTTATGGATTAATTCAATTTTTAAATATAAAAAAATATTTATATGTTACATAGGGGGTGCATCAAAATTTTAGAATTACTTGGGTGGGGTATGTTAAAAAAAAAGTTGGGAAATAAGAGTCCAAATTCGGAAAAAGTTATAGTATTTTTTTTTCATGTACGATGAAGTCTCCCATCTAGTCTAGTTTAAAAGAACTAAATTAGAAATGTGGTTTTTGGTAAAAATACTCTACTGTAATTTTTAATTAAAATAAAAGCGAGAAGTGGTACATTTAGTTCAGTTTGATTTAATTAATATTATTTGTAAGAGAGAAAAATAAGATAGGCAAATTCAATTATTAAGAAGTATATGGACTTTCAAGCGAAAACTTTTTCTGAATAGAAAAGCTGGATTTGAAAGATTTGGTATTAATATAGTCGAATCCTATTAACACGAAGATGTGCGCATTCGAGCGAAAAGTGGCACATTCCCGAGCGAGGGAGGCAAATGAAGCGCGACGCGGAGCGGCGCGCTTCATTTTCCCGAGATCGGAATGTGCCACTTTGAGCTCGAATGTGCACACTCGGTTTTAAGCATGATTCACATTAATTTTGGGCGACGAAAAGTCTTTAATTAATTTTTATCGTTCCCTCTCACTCGTACTTATGAGTTTGTCGTATCTTTTCGCTCGCTTCCACTCATTGCTATGGTAAATACATTTTTTAAATATAAAATCGATATTTACTAAATTAAATTAAAATTTTTGATTTGAAGGAGCGCACGGTAAATTATACTAATATAATAAACACGAAGATGTGCGCATTCGAGCGAAAAGTGGCACATTTCCGAGCGAGGAGGCAAATGAAGCGCGACGCGGAGCGGCGCGCTTCTTTTCCCGAGATCGGAATGTGCCACTTTGAGCTCGAATGTCATACTCGGTTTTAAGCATGATTCACATTAATTTTGGGCGACGAAAAGTTTTTAAATTTAAATTTTTTATCGTTCCTCTCACTCGTACTTATGAGTTTGTCGTATCTTTTCGCTCGCTTCCACTCATTGCTATGGTAAATACATTTTTTAAATATAAAATCGATATTTACTAAATTAAATTAAAATTTTTGATTTGAAGGAGCGCACGGTAAATTATACTAATATAATAAACACGAAGATGTGCGCATTCGAGCGAAAAGTGGCACATTTCCGAGCGAGGGAGGCAAATGAAGCGCGACGCGGAGCGGCGCGCTTCATTTTCCCGAGATCGGAATGTGCCACTTTGAGCTCAAATGTGCGCACTCGGTTTTAAGCAAAATTTTTTCTATACATTCAATTAACCGAATTTTCGATTATCCGAATGAGCTGCAACAATAATTAGTCCGGATAACCGAGTTTCCACTGTATTGGGTTGGCAAGAAAGTCATTACGGTTTTTTAATTTAAAATAAAACGAAATTTTTGATGATGCAAGGTCAGGGCTATATAGTGCATATGACATTAGTTCTCAACCAAGCTCCAATAATTTTTGACGAGTAACTAAGGATATGTGAGGTCGAGCGTTGTCATGGTGGAACATAATGCCTTTGCGATTGGCCAATTCCGGTCGTTTATCTTTGGTTGATTCCTGCAATTTCATCAGTTGGTCTCAGTAAATATCGAAATTGACCGTTTGGTTCACGGGAAGCAACTCAAAATAGACAACATCTTTATAGTATCCATCAAACTGAAGGTCATGATCTTTTTGATGCAATTTAGCCCTTGATGTGGCTTGTGCCGGTTCATCACGCTTCGACCATGAACGTTTTCCATTAATGTTATCGTAGACAACCCATTTTTCATCACCAGTGATGATTCGTTGTGTTTGAGTTGCACACCAAGTTGACTTTGTTGGCAACCCAATAGATGATAAATTGTTTAAAGACAGATTGTGGAAAAGATCTGGGATTTTTTCAAAAATATTTCAATCTTTCTTATTTTTGGGATTAATTCAAAAAATCTTTTAGTGATCCACAACACGATTTACCAAGGCAATTTACCAGGCGATTTGGCAGCAAGTGCGAACGACCAATATCAGTTTCCTTTGACCATAACGCAGACCAATCACACCATAAGACTACCCAGTGCGGACCATCTCAGTCGTCAAACAATTTCGAAGTACGAATTGTAAAATGTTTAGTTTTCGCTACTGGCATTTTATGGTTTAATAACCATTTTTTGATTGCAGCTTGCCCCCATTGGAACCTACAATGATACCGCGCACGGTGGACGAGCAAGCTTCCGTGATCACGTCGACTTCGACCGCCAACGATCTCCATCGTGCCGATTTTGGGCACCAAGAACGACATCACAATTCGAAATAACAATATTTGAAAATGGCAAATCCAGCAATAAAAAATGCAGGCGACGTAGTATAAAATTTAATAAATTTAAGTTTTAGAGTAGCTTGAACTTTGTTTTCTAGTCCAACAAGAAAGTGTCTTAAAATGCTTCGAAAGACGTATTTATAAGAAATTGATTTGATTAGAATGTATGTGTGCACGTGTGGTTTATTTATACGTAGATATTTAAATTGTTTAAGTTTATAATAATAATAATAATAATTGTTAGGCGATTTAGATGGACTTATTTAAATAATGTGAGCTTTTATAAAGTGGGGCGTTTTTTAAGGACATTGACATTTTTTTACGAATTGTTTTAATAAAAATGTCAATTAAAATGCTGTCAAAAAATTTCTAATATTTCGAAATAAGTTTAACGCTCTTTTATGGAATAATTTTACGCAAATTAACAACTTTAAAAGGGTTTTCTTACAAAGAATAAAAATCTATGTGTTACCTTAAGCCTTTGAAGAATTTTTTTCAAGGATTAACGAAATTTTAAATGTCCAATTTTGAAATATTAAAGGAGTTGTCGGAATAAGACAAAAGGTTGTCCGATCCTGATGAAATTTTGGTTTCATATAGAGCTTGGTGTTTATGATAATCACAGAAAAAATTGTGACGTTGAACTGACATCGATTCATTTTTTGGGTCGGGTTGTGTTTTAGGTTCTGGTTGTGGTTGCGGTTCTGGTTGTGGTTCTGGTTGTGGTTGCGGTTCTGGTTGTGGTTCAGGTTGAGGTTCAGGTTCTGGTTTTGGTTGTGGTTTAGGTTCTGGTTCTGGTTTTAATTGCGGTTCTGGTTCTGGTTCTGGTTGAGGGTATTAACCTCGGGTTCCCTTTGATATCTAAATTTTATCTTAAACTATTCCTAAAGAGCTTTCAGAATCAGTAATGAAACTAACGGGAACTCGAGGTTAATACAGTTGGAACGGCATTTTTTATTTATCATAACATAGACTAACTAGCTAATCATGATCTCGGTCACAAGTTACCATGCAAATAAGATGCAGTCATATCCACTGATTAATAATCAGAAAGAAATTTTTAATTATCGTTTGCCGATAAAAAGTTATGACAACTTTTGTATTCAATTTTGTTATGCCCTTGGTGGACTTCCTCTCTACATATCAACAGAGTTATTGTTTTCATCAACAATTCATCAGTGCTATTAATCATTTTTGCCAAATTATCATGTTTAAAATACTTAAATTCCTCAATCCGACAACTCCTTTCAATTGTAAACTTGGTGCACTCGTCTTATAATCAAAAATTATTTTATAGAAAATTGCCGAAAAACTTATTTACTAAAAATTGATCCTTTTTCGATTACTGAAAATTACTTTTTAATGCATGCCTTCGTTTTTTTGCTATATACAATTCCTCGCACAGATTTGCAATTTTTTGTAGATTCTCTGATTAAAAATTAATATTTTGAAAACTAATAGAGACATTTCAGAGCGGTTTTCGCCACATTATATAATGATTTCAAGAAATTATCTCAAGAATTAACACAATTAAATAATTTTAAATTTACACTTGACACCCTCGTATTATTATCATAAATTAATTTATAAAAAATCGCCGAAACACCAATTTACTAAAATTTAATTTTTTTGAATTTCCGAAAACTACATTTCAATACATGCCTTCCTTTTCTTGTCATTTACAATTTCTTGCACGACATTGTAATTTTTTGCAACTTCTCTTATTAAAAATTAATATTTTGAAGAGTAATAAAGATTTTTCAGTGCAATTTTCAACAAATTAAAAAAAAACCTAAATTAAATAGATCATGTATTATTTTCAAAAAAATTTCTAATATTTCGAAAGAAGTTTAAAGCTCTTTTATGGATTAATTTTACACAAATTAACTACTTTAAAAGGCTTTTCAACGGTATGACATTAGCAATCTAAGAAAGTAGATTAATTATTGTGAATCGTGCTTAAAACCGAGTGTGCACATTCGAGCTCAAAGTGGCACATTCCGATCTCGGGAAAATGAAGCGCGCCGCTCCGCGTCGCGCTTCATTTGCCTCCCTCGCTCGGAAATGTGCCACTTTTCGCTCGAATGCGCACATCGTCGTATTAATTGGATTTGTCTACTTTTTTCTTCGCTCTTTTAAATCGTAAATTTAAATTTAGTTTTGTGAATATGGATTTAATGTTCGAAAATGTATTTACCATAGCAAATGAGTGGAAAGGAGCAAAAAGATACGACAAGCTCGTCGGTGCGAACGAGAAGGAACAATTAAAATTATTCGACTGCTTTTTCTTCTAATTTATTGACCTAGATTATTGTGAATCGTGTTTATAACCGAGTGTGCGCATTCGAGCTCAAAGTGGCACATTCCGATCTGGAAAATGAAGCGCGCCGCCCGCGTCGCGCTTCATTTGCCTCCCTCGCTCGGAAATGTGCCACTTTTCGCTCGAATGCGCACATCGTCGTTTTAATTGGATTTGTCTACTTTTTTCTTTGCTCTTTAAAATCGTAAATTTAAATTTAGTTTTGTGAATATGGATTTAATGTTCGAAAATGTATTTACCATAGCAAATGAGTGGAAAGGAGCAAAAAGATACGACAAGCTCGTCGGTGCGAACGAGAAGGAACAATTAAAATTATTCGACTGCTTTTTCTTCTAATTTATTGACCTAGATTATTGTGAATCGTGCTTATAACCGAGTGTGCGCATTCGAGCTCAAAGTGGCACATTCCGATCTCGGGAAAATGAAGCGCGCCGCTCCGCGTCGCGCTTCATTTGCCTCCCTCGCTCGGAAATGTGCCACTTTTCGCTCGAATGCGCACATCGTCGTTTTAATTGGATTTGTCTACTTTTTTCTTTGCTCTTTAAAATCGTAAATTTAAATTTAGTTTTGTGAATATGGATTTAATGTTCGAAAATGTATTTACCATAGCAAATGAGTGGAAAGGAGCAAAAAGATACGACAAGCTCGTCGGTGCGAACGAGAAGGAACAATTAAAATTATTCGACTGCTTTTCTTCTAATTTATTGACCTAGATTATTGTGAATCGTGCTTATAACCGAGTGTGCGCATTCGAGCTCAAAGTGGCACATTCCGATCTCGGAAAATGAAGCGCGCCGCTCCGCGTCGCGCTTCATTTGCCTCCCTCGCTCGGAAATGTGCCACTTTTCGCTCGAATGCGCACATCGTCGTTTTAATTGGATTTGTCTACTTTTTCTTTGCTCTTTAAAATCGTAAATTTAAATTTAGTTTTGTGAATATGGATTTAATGTTCGAAAATGTATTTACCATAGCAAATGAGTGGAAAGGAGCAAAAAGATACGACAAGCTCGTCGGTGCGAACGAGAAGGAACAATTAAAATTATTCGACTGCTTTTTCTTCTAATTTATTGACCTAGATTATTGTGAATCGTGCTTATAACCGAGTGTGCGCATTCGAGCTCAAAGTGGCACATTCCGATCTCGGAAAATGAAGCGCGCCGCTCCGCGTCGCGCTTCATTTGCCTCCCTCGCTCGGAAATGTGCCACTTTTCGCTCGAATGCGCACATCGTCGTTTTAATTGGATTTGTCTACTTTTTTCTTTGCTCTTTAAAATCGTAAATTTAAATTTAGTTTTGTGAATATGGATTTAATGTTCGAAAATGTATTTACCATAGCAAATGAGTGGAAAGGAGCAAAAAGATACGACAAGCTCGTCGGTGCGAACGAGAAGGAACAATTAAAATTATTCGACTGCTTTTTCTTCTAATTTATTGACCTAGATTATTGTGAATCGTGCTTATAACGAGTGTGCGCATTCGAGCTCAAAGTGGCACATTCCGATCTCGGAAAATGAAGCGCGCCGCTCCGCGTCGCGCTTCATTTGCCCCCCTCGCTCGGAAATGTGCCACTTTTCGCTCGAATGCGCACATCGTCGTTTTAATTGGATTTGTCTACTTTTTTCTTTGCTCTTTTAAATCGTAAATTTAAATTTAGTTTTGTGAATATGGATTTAATGTTCGAAAATGTATTTACCATAGCAAATGAGTGGAAAGGAGCAAAAAGATACGACAAGCTCGTCGGTGCGAACGAGAAGGAACAATTAAAATTATTCGACTGCTTTTTCTTCTAATTTATTGACCTAGATTATTGTGAATCGTGCTTAAAACCGAGTGCGCACATTCGAGCTCAAAGTGGCACATTCCGATCTCGGGAAAATGAAGCGCGCCGCTCCGCGTCGCGCTTCATTTGCCTCCCTCGCTCGGAAATGTGCCACTTTTCGCTCGAATGTGCCCATACCTCGTTTCACTAGATTTGACTATTAATCTTCTCTCTTTCAAGACAAAAAATATTAAAATATTCGAGCAAAATTAATATTTTGAAAAGTAATAAAGATTTTTCAGTGCAATTTTCAACAAAATAACTAAATTAAATAGATCATGTATTATTTTGAAAGATTTAGCTCAAAGATGAATTTTTAAACAAAATTTTCTCAATATTAATCCTATGACTATTTAATAAATATTAAAAATAACATTAAAAAATCCCTAAGATACGTATTTTTTTAAATTTTCTTCCCTATCGACTGTTGAAAACTGTATTTAAATCGGACCATTCGTTTTTTATTTGCCAACAATTCCTCGGCATTTTAAAAACAAATACGATCACACAAATTGATTTCAAATATAAAAAAAAATGTATCGACAACGCCTAAAAAAGCAGCCTTCCTATTTACTTAATGCTTTAACGGTGTTTCCATCGCCATGTGTATAATTTAAATTTTTTAGGACAATGGCAGAAGCCATTAATCATATATTAATGAATATTCATTAATAACGCCATATCTAAATGCCTAATAAATTATTACTCCGCCTTTTTTTTATCATTCTGATAACATCTTTAATGAAAATCGTGCGTTTACGTTTTTCTTTTTCGCCTTTTACAACCACCGAAACTTCAATTCCGTTGCGCTCTTCGCATTTTTCCTCAAAAAACTGAATCCGGCATTTAAAAGTGGGTTACATTTTAACGCGCAACGTAAATAAATTAAACAATTTTAATAATATTTAAGACAATTAGCAAAGCCGATTAATTGGACGAGATAAACGAACAGAATTTTATTAATTGAAGCTCCGCGCAAATATTTATTTTAATAAATAAGTTTTACAGTTGGCTGAAGTCGGAAGAACGTGAAAATTACTTAAGTACAGTAAGACCCCGCTTAACGCTGTTCCGTTTAACGCTTTTTATAAGTGCAGTGAGATTCCCTGAAAATTGCACACAGCATTGGGCTTTCCACTTTTTGAAATAGTGACGTCAGAATTCACTCCCAAAATAGTGAATTAAAATAGAATTTACTGTCAGAATAGAGATTTCCCCTATTTATGAACATGGTTGCTCGTGGCGCCCCCATGAAATGGTAGTGTGCATCGTGGTAATTAAGTGTTCAGTGCATAAATAACATTATAATTTATTTATTTAGGTATATATCATTAGTTTTTTACAATTTCGAATTCCTCAATAGCAATAAGTAAAATATAACTTACAATGAATTGAGGTTACGTTTCACTGATTCAATAAATCAATGTTCACTATTGGACGGTGGTATACTTTTAACTATTGCAAATAGTGAATATTCACTAACAAACAGTGACTTTTCGCTCATTCATTTTTAGAGAGCAAAAGGCTTAAACTCATTGGATCGTATCCCCCGCGTTAAACGGGGTCTCACTGTACACCTCGATTTGTAAATAAATTCTTTTGAATGTAAACGATTTTGTCCATTAAAAAGTGTCAAAAATGGAAAATTAACATAAAAGCATAATTGAAAGGTTGTTGTCATTTTTTTATGACGAGGCAAGTTATGAAATAGGATCCTTTTGCATATTAAAAGCATTACTGGTTTTAAAAGCCTCTGTACATTAAAAATCGAATTTATAAAGATTCGACGAAAGATTTTGATTTAAACGGAACGAGCCTTGACTCGGGCGCACAAAAAAGAAACGCGTGTATTTTAAGCGAAATTTTGTTTGTTCCTTGCAAAGTGCTTTCAGCTCGCGATTCCTGGAACAGAGCAAGGCATAGGTGAAACAGGATAATTTATCGAGTTGGTTTTAGAATGCAAACGAGATTTCGATAAGACGACCACTACAGATTTGTGTATTAAAATGGCATAAAGCGGAATGAAATATTTAGAAAATTTTCCTACGTCGCTTTATGTAATAAATTCATGCGAGATTATTTATCAATAATTTTATAAACGAACACAATTAATATTCTCTGAATGTTTAATTTAGTAACTGCGTTTGCATTTTGCATAAAATATGTAGACTTTTTATGATTATTAATATAATTAAAAAAATTATCTCGGCTCGGTGAAAATATAATAAGTGAGTCAGTTTTCGAAAAATTTACATATCATCGATGTGAAACGTCTGCGACTTGTTAATCTTTGGGAATATCTTTTATGAAAGACACAAATTCGTAAATATTTTCACACCTTTTTACGAGAGTTAGGACCCCATTAATAAAGACAGATTTTTGAAAAATTACTAAAGTCGTCGAATGTTAAATTAGCAAAAGTGGTAATCAAATAATTATAAAAAAGTAATGTGCAGTTCGATCGAAAATTGGAAGCAAAAAAAATCGATTAAAAACATTGAGATCTAGTTGATCTTTAAAAAATCACTTGATAATTTCAGACGTATTTATAAGAAATTGATTTGATTAGAATGTATGTGTGCACGTGTGGTTTATTTATACGTAGATATTTAAATTGTTTAAGTTTATAATAATAATAATAATAATTGTTAGGCGATTTAGATAGACTTATTTAAATAATGTGAGCTTTTATAAAGTGGGGCGTTTTTTAAGGCATTGACATTTTTTTACGAATTGTTTTAATAAAAATGTCAATTAAAATGCTGTCAGAAAATTTCTAATATTTCGAAATAAGTTTAAAGCTCTTTTATGGAATAATTTTACGCAAATTAACAACTCTAAAAGGGTTTTCTTACAAAAAATAAAAATCTGTGTGTTATCTTAAAAGCTTTAAAGAATTGTGTTCAAGAATTAACGAAATTATAAATGTCCAATTTTGAAAAATTAAATTGCAATTGTAAACTTGGTGCCACTCGTCTTATAATCAAAAATTATTTTATAGAAAATTGCCGAAACACTTATTTACTAAAAATTCATTGTTTTTCGATTACTGAAAATCACATTTTAATGCATGTCTTCGTTTTCTTGCTATATTCAATTCCTCGCACAGATTTGCAATTTTTTGTAGCTTCTCCGATTAAAAATTAATATTTTGAAAACTAATAGATATTTCAGTGCGGTTTCCGCCAAATTTAAAAAAATTAAATTAAGCACATTATATATTGATTTGAAGAAATTATCTCAAGTATTAACACAATTGAAAAAAATTTAATTTTAAACTTCACACCGTCCTATTATTATCAAAAATTAATTTATAGAACATCGCTGAAACACCAATTTACTAAAACTTAATTTTTTTGAATTTCCGAAAATTACATTTTAATACGTGCCTTCCTTTTCTCGTCTTATACAATTTATTGCACGAACTTGTAAAATTTTGTAACTTCTCTTATTAAAAATTAATATTTTAAAGAGTAATTAAGATTATTCAGTGCAATTTTCAACAAATTTAAAAAAACTAAATTAAATAGATAATAAATTATTTTCAAAAAAATTCAAATATTTTGAAATAAGTTTAAAGTTGGTTTATGGAAAAATTTTACGCAAATTAACAACTTTAAAAAAGTTTTCTTACAAAGAATAAAAATCTGTGTGTTACCTTAAAGCTTTGAAGAATTTTTTTCAAGGATTAACGAAATTATAAATGCCCAATTTTGAAATATTAAATTTCAATTGTAAACTTGGTGCACTCGTGTTAGAATCAAAAATCATTTTATAGAAAATTGCCGAAACACTTAAATACTAAAAATTGAGCCTTTTTCGATTACTGAAAATCACATTTTAATGCATGTTTTCGTTTTCTTGCTATATACAATTCCTTGCACAGATTTGCAATTTTTTGTAGCTTCTATGATTAAAAATTAATAATTTTAAACTCGACCCCCTCGTATTATTATCAAAAAGTAATTTATAACAAATCGCCGAAACACCAATTTACTAAAATTTAATTTTTTTGAATTTCCGAAAACTACATTTAAATACAAGCCTTGCATTTCTTGTCATATACAATGTCTTGCACGAACTTGTAATTTTTTGTAACTTCTGTTATTAAAAATTAATAAAAATAAAGTAATAAAGATTTTTCAGTGCAATTTTCTAAAAATTAAAAAAAAAACTAAATTAAATAGATCATTTATTATTTTCAAAAAAATCAAAAAAATTCTAATATTTCGAAATAAGTTTAAAGCTCTTTTATGGAATAATTTTACGCAAATTAACAACTTTAAAAAGGTTTTCTTACAAAGAATAAAAATCTGTGTGTTACCTTATGTATTATTTTGAAGGATTTAGCTCAAAGATGAATTTTTAAACGAAATATTCTCAATATTTGAATATTAATTCTATGACTATTTAATAAACATTAAAAAATCCCTAAGATACGTGTTTTCTTAATTTTTCTTCCCAATCGATTTTTGAAAACTGTATTTAAATCGGACCATTCGTTTTTTAGTTCCCAACAATTGTTCGGCATTTAAAAATTCAAAAATTTAAATTTTTTTAGCTTCTCTGATTAAAAATTCATATTTTGAAAACTAATAGAGATATTTCAGTGCGGTTTGCGCCAAATTTAAAAGAACTAAATTAAACACATATATTGATTTGAAGAAATCATCTCAAGGATTAACATAATTAAAAAAAATTAATTTTAAACTTGACACCTGCGTATTATTATTAAAAATTAATTTATAAAAAATCCACGAACCACCAATTTACTAACATTTAATTTTTTTTGAATTTCCGAAAACTACATTTTAATACATGCCTTCCTGTTCTTATCATAATACAATTTCTTGCACGAACTTGTATTTTTTTGTAACTTCTCTTATTAAAAATTATTATTTTGAAAAGTAATAAAGATTTTTCAGTGCAATTTAAAACAAATTAACTAAATTAAATAGATCATGTATTATTTTGAAAGATTTAGCTCAAAGATGATTTTTTAAGCGAAATTTTCTCAATATTTCAATATTAATCCTATGACTATTTAATAAATATTGAAAATAACATAAAAAAATCCTTAGGATACGTATTTTCTTAAATTTTCTTCTCTATCGATTGTTGGAAACTGTTAATATTAAAAATTAATATTATGAAGAGTAATAAAGATTTTTCAGTGCAATTTTCAACAAATTAAAAAAGAACTAAATTAAATAGATCATGTATTATTTTCAAAAAAATTTCTAATATTTCGAACTAAGTTTAAAGCTCTTTTATGGAATAATTTTACACAAATTATCTAATTCAAAAGAGTTTTTCAACAGTATAAAATTAACAATCGAAGAAAGTAGATTAATTTTTGTGAATCGTGCTTAAAACCGAGTGTGCACATTCGAGCTCAAAGTGGCACATTCCGATCTCGGGAAAATGAAGCGCGCCGCTCCGCGTCGCGCTTCATTTGCCTCCCTCGCTCGGAAATGTGCCACTTTTCGCTCGAATGCGCACATCCTCGTTTTAATTGGATTTGTCTACTTTTTTCTTTGCTCTTTCAAATCGTAAATTTAAATTTAGTTTTGTGAATATAGACTTAATGTTCGAAAAACCTATTTACCATAGCAAATGAGTGGAAAGAAACGAAAAGATACGACAACCTCGTCGGTGCGAACGAGAAGGAACGACTAATATTATTCAACTGCTTTTTCTTCTAATTTATTGGCCTAAATTATTGTGAATCGTGCTTAAAACCAAGTGCGCACATTCGAGCTCAAAGTGGCACATTCCGATCTCGGGAAAATGAAGCGCGCCGCTCCGCGTCGCGCTTCATTTGCCTCCCTCGCTCGGAAATGTGCCACTTTTCGCTCGAATGTGCCCATACCTCGTTTCATTACATTCGACTATTAATCTTCTCTCTTGCAAGACAAAAAATATTAAACTATTGGAGCAAAATTGTCGTGGTTAAGTGACTTTTGGTCCACCCTCCGCGACTTCCCATAATTTTCTTCCTTTTTTTTTCAAACAAGACGCACAAATCTCAAGTTACATAATTAACTACCTACAACTAATTGCAAATTCCAGTAATTAACATATTAATTAGACATAAATATGAAAAAGTAAAGCCGTAGAAAAATTAAAAGAAGTGGATGGGCCTTTTTTTGCTACACCAATTTCGATATCGCGACGATCAATTAAGAGCTTCGATAGATCCGATTTCGGGGGGGTCATCGAATGAAAACAAATCCGAGAGCGCAATAGAAAATATTAATAATATATTCCGACCGGTGTGTAAATTAGTAATTCAGGTGAGGACTGAGGCGTGGTTGTTGAAACCGCGGCCAATGCGATAGGCAACGACGAGCGAACGAAGGTGGACGTGCGTTCCTTTTATTTCGACTTTTTTACTTCTATTTTTTATTAACTCGGTGAAGTTTATTTATGGCCCTTTTACCGGCGGCGCGTTTTGTAGGATCCCTGGCGCCGGCACGTTGCTGTTGTCCTGTCTCAGCTCAAATTGACTTACATTGTTAGGTGCCTCAAAAATGTAACACGCCCGGAGATTAGTCCGATCTATGATTCTATTTATTTCGATCGGGCGAAAAGGATCAACTATTTTAAATGGGTATTAATTTATAAACGCACTCTAAGTACTCATAAATTGAATTATACCATTATCTGAGCTTATCTGGCCGTGTGTGTACGTGCTTTCTGTTTCTTTCCCCTTTTAGATTACCATTTTTAAGTTTATTTACTTCTATGGTTATTTTTATTTGGTTTTCTATCAAACGACTTGCTCGTTATCGAATATGCTTTGACTTTAGGTTTTATTGTATGTTATTTAATGTCGCTTATTAGGATTTTTGAGATTTTTTTCGAGTTGGAATTTTGATTTTTTAACATTTGAAAGTCCATCAACTAAAACCTATAGATTGAAAGATTGTTTTATGAAGTCTATTGAAGAATAGATTTGAAATAGAATCGTGTTTGAGTAATTTTTTTCTCAAAATTTGTTAAAAAATATTTTATTATTGTTTTGATTACAATTTATATGAAAATTGAGTAGGCTTTAACGTCCAGTTTCTGGCTACCTACCAGTGAATGACCGTTACGAGAAATTATGTTTATAACAATTAAAATTTAAACAAATTACAAATTTTCAAAGCTAAGAATTTAATTAGAAAAACGCCAATCAAAAGTTCGTCTATCTGTTTTTGAAGTTGTACTTCTTTTGGCGCTTGTGAATAAAATTTTAGTCGGCTTCGGAATTTGACAATTTTAGTCGTTATGAGAAAGTAAATTAATTTTTGTGAATCGTGCTTAAAATCGAGTGTGCACATTCGAGCTCAAAGTGGCACATTCCGATCTCGGGAAAATGAAGCGCGCCTTTCCGCGTCGCGCTTCATTTGCCTCCCTCGCTCGGAAATATGCCGCTTTTCGCTCGAATGCGCACATCTTTGTATTTATTGCAATTAATTTAAAATTTCTTACTTGTATTTTTGCAATAAGTGAGAGAGAGCGAAGAGATACAAAAATCCCACAAGTGCAAGTGAGAGGGAATGATCAAAATTGCCGTATTAAAACCTTTTTTAACAACTAATTAATTTTATGAACATATTCGATTGTTTTTCAAATTGATTATTGTGAATCGTGCTTAAAACCGAGTGTGCACATTCGAGCTCAAAGTGGCACATTCCGATCTCGGGAAAATGAAGCGCGCCGCTCCGCGTCGCGCTTCATTTGCCTCCCTCGCTCGGAAATGTGCCACTTTTCGCTCGAATGCGCACATCCTCGTATTTATCGAATTTATCTACTTTACCCTTCGCGCTTTCAAATCATTTTGAATTTAGTTTAGTAAATATCGATTATATGTTCGAAAAACATTTTTACCATAGCAATGAGTGGAAGGGAGCGAAAATATATGACAATCTCGTCGTTGCGAGCGAGAGGGAACGATTAGAGTAATTTAACTGATCTTTTGTCTAATCCATTAGCCTAAATTATTGCAAATCGTGCTTAAAACCGAGTGCGCACATTCGAGCTCAAAGTGGCACATTCCGATCTCGGGAAAATGAAGCGCGCCGCTCCGCGTCGCGCTTCATTTGCCTCCCTCGCTCGGAAATGTGCCACTTTTCGCTCGAATGCGCACATCATCGTATTTATAGAATTTATCTACTTTACCCTTCGCGCTTTCAAATCACTTTAAATTTAGTTTAGTAAATATCGATTATATGTTCGAAAAACATTTTTACCATAGCAATGAGTGGAAGGGAGCGAAAATATATGACAATCTCGTCGTTGCGAGCGAGAGGGAACGATTAGAGTAATTTAACTGATCTTTTGTCTAATCTATTGGCCTAAATTATTGCAAATCGTGCTTAAAACCGAGTGCGCACATTCGAGCTCAAAGTGTCACATTCCGATCTCGGGAAAATGAAGCGCGCCGCTCCGCGTCGCGCTTCATTTGCCTCCCTCGCTCGGAAATGTGCCACTTTTCGCTCGAATGCGCGCATCCTCGTATTTATTGAATTTATCTATATTAAATTTAGTTACGCCAAAGTAGTATAACTTCTAACGCGCGTACATACGTACACGCACCAGTTTTTTCTTAAAGTTATTTGAAAATACTTTAGTGGTTTTTGTTTCAATGCCAATCAAACAATTCCAAAGATTCCAAACTTTAAAATTAACGATATTTCAGAAAAGATACAAAGATTAAAACTGAGCGACCCCAAAAAGCTAAAACCATTGAACGGATCTCAATAATTTTTAGCTCCTTTATTATTTATTTTTTAATATAAAACAATATAAGGATTTTATTATTGTAACACTGCAAAAAAAGTGTTGTTTTGTTCGTTTTCAAAATGTGATCAAATCTTGCCTCGATTTTCATATTAAATTTTTTTTGTAAAGGCTCTATTGTTTTGAAAAAATGCAAAATTTAAAATCTGTGCCCCTTGGACGAATATTTGCAAAAATAATAAAGATACAAAGCGTTGAATTTCCGAAATATATAAAAAATTAAAACTTTTGTACCTAATTTCGTGAAAGAGCGCAATTTTTTGTCTAAAACTACTCAACCCGTTTAGATGATTTTTTGACACATTATTTGAAATTAAAATATTAGAAGGCCTTTGTGATTGTACTAGTGAAAGCCTGCGGAAAAGTTCATAAGAATGCGATTTAAATCCTTTGCTTTGACTCTCGTCTCTTTATTATTTTTATTTGTTTCTATCTTGTTTAAAAAATTAAAAAGTTTACATAAAGTCTCAAAAACACAATTAATTTTTTTTTAAAGTATAATTAAAATAACACCGTTATGTATCTTTTAAATTAATTTTAGTAATTAAACAAATCGATGTGTTCAACATTACAGATTTTCACAAACACCATAAAGTATAAGATTCAAAACCCGATCAATAGCAGTATTTTTCGTATTTGTAGAATAATTATCTGAAAGTTTTCAGATAAAAAAATTAATGAATTAAAATATTAATGAACTATTCCCGAAGTTAAATTTATTATATAACCAAATATTATAATACATTTAATAGCTTTTGAATTAAATAGGGTACGTAATATTTTTATCTTATTAATACCGTATAAAACCGCGATCCAGTACTGGTACCATTTTTTTGCGTAGAATTAGTACTTGATCAACTACAATACAAATACAACGTCAAAATATACAATGGCATTGTAGATAATAATATTTTTTAGAGTTTAATAAATACTATTTTAAATAGATGATAAAATTAAACTAATATGGTTCGTCGATTTATAAAAATATCGAATATAGGGTATATATTGATCGACTACTAATGCTCGTGATTTTAATGCGATCGGGTATTAGAGAAATATTAATTTTACTAATTGCTGTTGACTGATTACTTAAAATGTTATCAATTTTCTATGTAAAAACCTTTATTAATTAATAAAAAAGAACTTTGAATAGTTAGCAATATTTTTCTAGCATTATTTCGTTCAACTCTTATTTTAATTTCAACGTTTACAAGAATCATATGCATTCAATTTTGAAACAACAAAGTTACAGATTTTAACAAAACGTTATATTTTCAACTCATACTATCTCCAAAATCTTCAATCGTTTAAAACAATTCCAAATTGATTATTACTACGTAAATAAATAAGCAAATAAATTTTGAATAATTCAACGAGGATATGTTAATGTAACTTCCAATAAAACTTTCGTGCAGATAATTCCCTAATTAATATTAATGCAAGCAAATATCAATCGTAATTAAGTCGCAGCAATTAGTACATTATTTATAATTGTAATAAAGTGTCAGAATATCATTGTTGGGCGTTTCATAAGCTATTATTATAAATAAGCGGTATGCAGAAGTGAAAGATAGACTTTTGAAAATTCGTAAGACTTCCAAAGAACTTTGATTGGAGGCTGTAATTAAAATAACGATAAAAGAGCTTTTTCTCTTCTTTGGCACATTGATTTATTATTATTAAAACTATTGCCTTAGCTTTATCTTCGAGATTTATAGGTTTTCTTAATTATTTTATTCGAATTCTAAAAATACTGTCCTTTGAGCTTTTGGTGTGCTGCGGACGTGTTAACAGTTCTAAAATTACGAATAACGACATTCAATATCAGATATCGGCGTACGAGTATTAGGCCTTACAAATTATTCAATTTGGAATACGACATTTAATTACGGGACGAATCATAAAAGCTCAACGTAAAAGCTGCAGATGCTTTTTCATAATGAAGACATAAATATCGTTTTTATATGATCTCTCGTGAGAATTTCTTTTTATTAAACAACTTTACAGACGTGTGATTACTTTTGTAATTGCACACTATCGAAATTTGTATAGTACTTAATTATGAGGAGAAAAAAGGCTGGCGTTAACATTGGCAATGCAAAATTATTCCGGCATTACATTTTTTTATTGCTGTAATTGCTTTTGTATTATTGTTTCGAGTTCTCAAGAAGGTGAACTTGTGGATTGCTCACGACAATTGCTCGTTATTGAAGTTTAGAAAATATATGACAATGCCGTTTTTAATTGAAAGGAAAATTGTTTGTTAAAACATGTCGAAAAATGGTATTGAAGTTTGTGAACTTTGGTCGAGTTTTATTCAAGTTTAAATCAAAAGCGAATTTTTGTACTTTTATGCGGATTTTCTCAGTACATAATGGAAAGAGTTGTCTACCAGCTCCCCAAAAAATTCAGTTTTTTATTTAAAACTAGCTGGCCCGCGCGGCTTCGCACGGGTATTGCGATTTCAAAGTAAAAAAATTTTTAATAAAATATAGCCTATGTTACTCAAGGATAGGTCTTCTACCCGTTAATTCAAGTCCCGTCAAAATCCGTTCAGCCGTTTCCAATATATACGGGCGGACAAACAGACAAAACAGACAGACAGACAAAAATTTTAAAAACGCAAGTTTGGGCTTTGGTAGCGATCACATAACTATATTAAATTAAAAAAAAGTATTTACTTCAAAATCACAGACAGACACGTCCAGTTTCTGACCAGCTACCAGTGAATGACCGTTACCAGAAATTATGTTTATAACAATTAAAATTTAAACAAATTACAAATTTTCAAAGCTAAGAATTAAATTAGAAAAACACTAATCAAAAATTCGTCTATCTGTTTTTAAAGTTGTACTTCTTTTGGCGGTTTGTGAATAAAATTTTTGTCGGTTGCGGAATTTGACAAGTTAGCCGTTATGAGAAAGCAAATTAATTGTTGTGAATCGTGCTTAAAATCGAGTGTGCACATTCGAGCTCAAAGTGGCACATTCCGATCTCGGGAAAATGAAACGCGCCGCTCCGCGTCGCGCTTCATTTGCCTCCCTCGCTCGGAAATGTGCCACTTTTCGCTCGAATGCGCACATCTTCGTATTTATTGAATTCATGTACTTTATCCTTCGTTCTTTCAAATTAAATTTAAATTTAGATTATAGTAAATATCGATTATATGGTGGAAAAACATTTTTACCATAGCAATGAGTGGAAGGGAGCGAAAATATATGACAATTTCGTCAATGCGAGTGAGACAGAACGATTAAAATTATTCAACTAATATTTCGTCTAGTTTGTTGGCCTAAATTTTTGTGCACCGTGCTTAAAACCGAGTGCGCCCATTCGAGCTCAAAGTGGCACATTCCGATCTCGGGAAAATGAAGCGCGCCGCTCCGCGTCGCGCTTCATTTGCCTCCTCGCTCGGAAATGTGCCACTTTTCGCTCGAATGCGCGCATCCTCGTATTTATTGAATTTATCTATATTAAATAAACTTAGTTACGCCAATGTAGTAAAACTTCTAACGCGCACCAGTTTTTTCGTAAACTTATTTGAAAATACTTTAGTGGTTTTTTGTTTCAATGCTATTCAAACAAGTCTGACGATTCCAAACTTTAAAATTAACGATATTTAAAAAAAAATACAAAGATTAAAACTGAGGGACCGGAAAAAGCTAAAACCATTGAACGGATCTCAATGTCGAAAAATGCTATTGAAGTTTGTGCACTTTGATCAAGTTTTACCCAAGTTTAAAACAAAAGCGAATTTTGGTACTTTTATGCGGATTTTCTCAGTACCTAATAAAAATACTTGTGTACCAGCTCCTCCTAAAAATTAAGTTTTTTATTAAAATGGCATCGTAAAAATATTTTGTAGTCTAGGTAACGAAAAATTATAAGGATTTTAAACTTAAAAAAAATTCTTTGCCTCAAAAAATAGAAGAGATGTAGTTTCTGAATGGAGCTTGTATTAGAAATTTATGTCAAAGTTTTCATTTTGTTTTTAATCAAATTTTGTTAAGTATAGAGCTCATTCAAAATAGATTTTTGGATGTTACTTCGATAAATTTTGAAAATGTTTTAAAAAAATCGCGAAATTTTATCTTTTAATGGTTATTTTCGATACATGTGCGTAAAACAAGGGATTTCGAGGCCAAGGTTATGACGCACTCACCACGGTATCGAGTAGGCAGAGTAAGCGTGCGATATGCCGTTGTGAATGTACCATAACCTTAAACGAGTTTTGTCAATCCAATCTTTGCGCATACGTATCGAATAGATTTTTTTGTAAAACCCCCTGCAGAAGTTTAATTTGAGAAAAACACTCGCAGTATCATAAATAATAACCAAAAATTTAAATTTTGCATAACTACAAAAATAAATGAAATGCCGCAAGGAAGAAATTTCAATAAAAAATTTTAATTTAACACGCTGATTACTATTTTTATTCAAATTGGGTATTTATATGAATAACCCGTCAGTAAATACTAAAACAAACTACAGTGTTTTAAAATACAAAAGGAAAAAAAGTGGAAGAGTGAAGAACGAAAGTACGCAGTTTCCACACACGTACAGAAAGAAACGACGAAACAATACTCTATTCGGTAATGGGAAAATCGACCATTTTACTACCGCCACACGGCACTTGAAAATCAAATTTTCCCAGCGGGTATTACAAAAAAGTTTTTGAAAGTTTATATGAAGAAAATACACATCACTCTTTAACAATCCTTTTCCAATATTGTGATGAGACAGTTCCCTTTGCAATTGACTTTGTTACAGCGAAATAAATGAAGAAATATATCTTCTTTTGATTTCTTAGATCAGTACTCAAAAGATCAATCAAAATAACCTTAAAATTTTTAATAAACTGTTTCACAATTTTTTTTTCACTCTAACAATTAGACACCTCACAGTAAAGTAATATATTCCCAAAGTTAAAAGAATTTGCAATTTTGAAAATATTTACTAAACTAAAAACTGTATGAGTACCTAAAATTAAGGGTTGTAAATACAGTACTACCCCTGGGTGTTACGAAAATTTGGGGACTTCGTAAAGTCCCGAAGGGCAGTTTAAAAATTAGTTTCGGTCGTGCATTGGGTCAGAGAAAAGGTATTGGTGTGAAGGTTTGTAACGGTGCACGTAAAAGTAGGTAAAACGCATAATATAAGAACACTCCAAACTTCGACAGCAATAAAAGGCTTCAGGTAGACAAAAATAATTTTTTTGGAGATTCGGATAAGCGAAGACCATAAAAATAGGAAAATTTGTAAGATTCTTAGGAAGTAACAAACACAAGTAGAACTGTAAATCAATTTTTTTTTCAGTATTTGCTTCTTTAAAAAATATTTTTTAATTCAATTTAATTTCTTTGAATTTAAAACTTTTGTCCCATATCTGATTAATTTTGCCACAGCACAAAGGTACAAAACCGTTTTCCAAGACAAATCGGTTTTCCATTGTTGCAAAAATCACGAAGTCTTTTAACGTTAATTGCTTTATGTGTAAAAAACGTCGAATCACCACGTTTTGTATTTAATTGTTGTTATAAATCACAAACATCATGTAATAATTTCAACTTATAAAAAAGGTCAACTAAAACCTAATATATCATCTCTTCGGCGGGAATCTTAAAATCAACCCTTAGGGCCCCAATTAAAACGCCTTCGAAAATTTCGACTTTTGCAAATTCAGTGGTCGACGGTATTATTTTTAAAGTCCAAAAACATATTAAATGATTCTCTCATAAGAGAACGCATATCTCGCAATGGCATCATCAGTTAAGTGGTTTTGTGTGTATAAATAAAAGGAACTTTGAAGATGTAGCTTTAGTTTTATTCTTTAAAATGGTGTACAACCTCAGGTTCTTTACTCTACCAAAAAACCAAAATTCATTAATTAACGCGCCACGCGCTCGACTTTTTCGAAAAAGTTCTACCCCCGCTCCTCAAAATGTCAGCTCGCCAAAAAAATCTATGGAGAAGTAATTAAATTTTTTAATCCAACCACAAATTTATGATAATTAGATACAACAATGCGGTTTAAGGGGCGAGAGGGCCCCCATTTACTTCGGGGCGGAGCGCCAGGCCACTAAATCGACAGAGTCACAGTCCTCGGCAAGAATTATACAAGACCGAAAGCTCCGTAGCTTTTACCAGCTTTTGCGGTGTTTGTTTTTTTAATTTAGAAAACTTTCGAAATGATTGCGTGAAGAAAAACGGACACATTTTAGTGGGAAAATTGAGAAATGTGAGTGCTCACTTTGGTGAACTTAATTTCAAAAAAGAAAAAACAAGATTGTGAGCTTTTTGTGGTGTTTCATTTTTTCTTTTAAACAAGGGGTGAGTTTTTCGAATAACATTTTTTTTTCAACTTTTACGAAAATTAAAATATCCGTTTTTGAGCGATTTATTGCTTTTTAAAAACGGAGCCTGATTGTGCTTTTAACAAAAACAAAAACAGATCGTCATCGATTTTTTTTTTTTTAAATTACGCCAATGGTTTTTTTAAAACTCGAAGTTCAATATTAAAACAAAAAAAGTTAAATTTTTCTGTTGCCCAAAAACACATATTTACAAAATAAAACGCATCAATTTAGAAGAGCGCAACGAAAACCCCAATTTTCAAATATTTAATTTTTTTAAAGTTGTCTTTTTGATTTTGATTAATAGATTAACAAATAGTTTAGTAACGATTTCTTTAAAAACAATTTAAAACAAAGTGACTGTACCAAAGTCAAAAAGCGCCAAATTACATTGAAAAAATGGTCAAAAGAGTTGAAGGACCCAGACCCAAAGCCAAACGGCTTTAAACTAATTTCATTTCTTGTTTTACATTAATTCAAACTAATGAATTTAATTAAAATTCAAATTTGCATCTTAATTTCAATGTTTTTGATTTAATTTGTATTTTGGTCGCGAATACCATATTATAATTATTCTTTAAAAAAGTGCTTTGTAAATTTAAAAAAATTAAATCAGTCTACTGGGGGGTACGTTAATTATTTTTTTGAAAATTTGATCTACAAATCGGAAAAATGGACGTGTTTCTTTTTGGCCCGAGGTTGAGGTGTGCAAGCGAGCTGACAAAGTTTAAATAATTAGGCCTAAAGGTGCGAAGAGAATAAAAAGGAGATATCTCCGTAAATAAATCTGTAAAGTTTGCATGTTGATTATATATCTTTGTCTTCTCTAATAACCCTTTAAATTTAGTCCTACAGCATCCTACATGTGTTTAGATCGCTATCGGTTGTCGCGTAGATAAAGGGGTAACCCGAGTTGGAGACACACACACACACACACCATTCCAAGCCGATATCTTCTGAATGGTGTTTAAAATATCATCCAAGATAACATCTTTGATTGTTTTATAATTTGGTTTGGAGTTTTTTGGGCGAGAAAAATTTCGATTAATTAATTTGTAACTCATTTATCTTCGGGGATCGTTTCGATCCGATTACAATAACAGGAGCGGTCAGAAATTAACTCATAAACTGGGGGTGGACTGTACGCAAAACGCTCTTAAACCAACAATTTCTATTTTTAATATTAAAACAAAAATTAATTATACATAATTTGAAATCTCAAAGGGGACTCGTAGGTGGTACCCTCTTGGTTTTAAGATTTGTTTTATTCCGACTAAAAATTATAAAAATTTCAAATTTAGATTGCTTGTGAAGATATCGAAACTAATAAAGAAATTATAAATATTTAATTCTGTAGAATAAACAATGATTTTTTTATAACATTTGTTTCTCTGTATTTTAATTACTATTTCGGTTCAAAATAATGTTATGTTTTAAATTTGGAGCAATTGTAAAGATCATTTTAGCAATTGGCGCCCTTACTAATTTATTCGGATTAAATTTTGAGCCAGAAAATATTGTTTTCTTCAAACGCCATTCTGTCCATTATTTTCAATAGAACTGCACGGATATTTAAAAATAGTCTCTGGAAGGTTATTAAAGAAATCGTTCACAAAATAAAGAAATTTGGAATTTTTAAATTAAAGTTTTGAAGATTTCAACAATTCTTGTAAAAAGCATTTTTCAAAATAAATTTTAATTATAATTGTGTCTGCTTTAGGTTTAAGCCATGCAAAAAAATGTTAGGGTTTTGAATCTGTGTTCTTTATGAACATATTTTAATAATTAGCAATTTTTTTAAGGTGTAATGTTGGTTTCCTACAATTTTCTATAAAAATCATACCTCGTGTAAATTGCAAATTATGTAAACATAGTTTGAAGATTACAAGTATTTAAACTTTTCAACGATATCTTCACAAATAATCGAGTTATACATTTTTTAATTTAATTTTTGTATTAAAGATGTATGAAGGTACAATCGGAGGCAAAAGTAGTGAAAATTAAACATTCATGAATATCTACATTTTATAGTATATATCATGAAGTAAATAAATAGTGTTTATACTAAAAATATATGGGTATATAGGTACTTATTTAAAAAAAAAATAAGAAATTTTACCACTGATGTTCAATATGCGTCAAGACAAACAAAAATTTAGTAGAATGCGTCTTGCGGCATTTTAACATAATTCAACACTAATGGTAAATTTTAAATTATATTTATTTTTTAAAATTGACACTATTTATTTACTTCGTGATCTGCTATAAAACGTAGATATCACAAACATCATGTAATAATTTCAACTTATAAAAAGGTCAACTAAAACCTAATATATCATCTCTTCGGCGGGAATCTTAAAATCAACCCTTAGGGCCCCAATTAAAACGCCTTCGAAAATTTCGACTTTTGCAAATTCAGTGGTCGACGGTATTATTTTTAAAGTCCAAAAACATATTAAATGATTCTCTCATAAGAGAACGCATATCTCGCAATGGCATCATCAGTTAAGTGGTTTTGTGTGTATAAATAAAAGGAACTTTGAAGATGTAGCTTTAGTTTTATTCTTTAAAATGGTGTACAACCTCAGGTTCTTTACTCTACCAAAAAACCAAAATTCATTAATTAACGCGCCACGCGCTCGACTTTTTCGAAAAAGTTCTACCCCCGCTCCTCAAAATGTCAGCTCGCCAAAAAAATCTATGGAGAAGTAATTAAATTTTTTAATCCAACCACAAATTTATGATAATTAGATACAACAATGCGGTTTAAGGGGCGAGGGGGCCCCCCATTTACTTCAGGGCGGAGCGCCAGGCCACTAAATCGACAGAGTCACAGTCCTCGGCAAGAATTATACAAGACCGAAAGCTCCGTAGCTTTTACCAGCTTTTGCGGTGTTTGTTTTTTTAATTTAGAAAACTTTCGAAATGATTGCGTGAAGAAAAACGGACACATTTTAGTGGGAAAATTGAGAAATGTGAGTGCTCACTTTGGTGAACTTAATTTCAAAAAAGAAAAAACAAGATTGTGAGCTTTTTGTGGTGTTTCATTTTTTCTTTTAAACAAGGGGTGAGTTTTTCGAATAACATTTTTTTTCAACTTTTACGAAAATTAAAATATCCGTTTTTGAGCGATTTATTGCTTTTTAAAAACGGAGCCTGATTGTGCTTTTAACAAAAACAAAAACAGATCGTCATCGATTTTTTTTTTTTTAAATTACGCCAATGGTTTTTAAAACTCGAAGTTCAATATTAAAACAAAAAGTTAAATTTTTCTGTTGCCCAAAAAGCCATATTTACAAAATAAAACGCATCAATTTGGAAAACCTCAAAGAAAACCTCAATTTTCAAATATTTGATTTTTTAAATGTTGTCTTTTTGATTTTGATTAATAAATTAGCAAATAGTTTAGTAACGATTTTTTTAAAAACAATTTAAAACAAAGTGACTGTACCAAAGTCAAAAAGCGCCAAATTACATTGAAAAAATGGTCAAAAGAGTTGAAGGACCCAGACCCAAAGCCAAACGGCTTTAAACTAATTTCATTTCTTGTTTTACATTAATTCAAACTAATGAATTTAATTAAAATTCAAATTTGCATCTTAATTTCAATGTTTTTGATTTAATTTGTATTTTGGTCGCGAATACCATATTATAATTATTCTTTAAAAAAGTGCTTTGTAAATTTAAAAAAAAATTAAATCAGTCTACTGAGGGGTACGTTAATTATTTTTTTTGAAAATTTGATCTACAAATCGGAAAAATGGACGTGTTTCTTTTTGGCCCGAGGTTGAGGTGTGCAAGCGAGCTGACAAAGTTTAAATAATTAGGCCTAAAGGTGCGAAGAGAATAAAAAGGAGATATCTCCGTAAATAAATCTGTAAAGTTTGCATGTTGATTATATATCTTTGTCTTCTCTAATAACCCTTTAAATTTAGTCCTACAGCATCCTACATGTGTTTAGATCGCTATCGGTTGTCGCGTAGATAAAGGGGTAACCCGAGTTGGAGACACACACACACACACACCATTCCAAGCCGATATCTTCTGAATGGTGTTTAAAATATCATCCAAGATAACATCTTTGATTGTTTTATAATTTGGTTTGGAGTTTTTTGGGCGAGAAAAATTTCGATTAATTAATTTGTAACTCATTTATCTTCGGGGATCGTTTCGATCCGATTACAATAACAGGAGCGGTCAGAAATTAACTCATAAACTGGGGGTGGACTGTACGCAAAACGCTCTTAAACCAACAATTTCTATTTTTAATATTAAAACAAAAATTAATTATACATAATTTGAAATCTCAAAGGGGACTCGTAGGTGGTACCCTCTTGGTTTTTAAGATTTGTTTTATTCCGACTAAAAATTATAAAAATTTCAAATTTAGATTGCTTGTGAAGATATCGAAACTAATAAAGAAATTATGAATTTTTAAATATTTAATTCTGTAGAATAAACAATGATTTTTTTATAACATTTGTTTCTCTGTATTTTAATTACTATTTCGGTTCAAAATAATGTTATGTTTTAAATTTGGAGCAATTGTAAAGATCATTTTAGCAATTGGCGCCCTTACTAATTTATTCGGATTAAATTTTGAGCCAGAAAATATTGTTTTCTTCAAACGCCATTCTGTCCATTATTTTCAATAGAACTGCACGGATATTTAAAAATAGTCTCTGGAAGGTTATTAAAGAAATCGTTCACAAAATAAAGAAATTTGGAATTTTTAAATTAAAGTTTTGAAGATTTCAACAATTCTTGTAAAAAGCATTTTTCAAAATAAATTTTAATTATAATTGTGTCTGCTTTAGGTTTAAGCCATGCAAAAAATGTTAGGGTTTTGAATCTGTGTTCTTTATGAACATATTTTAATAATTAGCAATTTTTTAAGGTGTAATGTTGGTTTCCTACAATTTTCTATAAAAATCATACCTCGTGTAAATTGCAAATTATGTAAACATAGTTTGAAGATTACAAGTATTTAAACTTTTCAACGATATCTTCACAAATAATCGAGTTATACATTTTTTAATTTAATTTTTGTATTAAAGATGTATGAAGGTACAATCGGAGGCAAAAGTAGTGAAAATTAAACATTCATGAATATCTACATTTTATAGTATATATCATGAAGTAAATAAATAGTGTTTATACTAAAAATATATGGGTATATAGGTACTTATTTAAAAAAAAAATAAGAAATTTTACCACTGATGTTCAATATGCGTCAAGACAAACAAAAATTTAGTAGAATGCGTCTTGCGGCATTTTAACATAATTCAACACTAATGGTAAATTTTAAATTATATTTATTTTTTTAATTGGCACTATTTATTTACTTCGTGATATGCTATAAAACGTAGATATTCACGAACTTCTAATTTTCAGTACTTTTGCCTCCGATTGTACTTCCTATACATACTTATGGTAGTTCACTCGTAAATTTTATTTTCTATTACAAATTAAAGAAAATTGAAATAGAATATTGAGCTAAGTATCGTTTATTTCATTTAAAAAAAACACAATTTTTTGACCGATTCCCAAGCGAGATATTAATTAATGTGTACATAATAAACATGCAATAGGTCATAGATGTATATTAAAAAGATATAGTTTCGTATAGCTTGGAACGTTTTCTTATAGATTTTTTTAAAAGCTAATATGTTGTAAAACAAAAAAACATTTTCTTTAAAACAATACAATAGACATTATATCTTGGCGACGCTGTGTGTCTTCGTGCTTTATGTCGCCATTGATCATGATCACATGACTCTTTCAAATTATTTATATTTTTAATATTTTCAAACGGCAATAAAACGGATAAAAGATCGTATATACACAACGCATAATATATATACGATACATCTATAGAGCACTCGGTATATGCATCGACAGTGTTGCCACATTCACTTTCTTTAAAAGTTTGATTTCATTAGTGTGTTCTGTATATAAAAGTTTTTAATGAATCAAGTACAGTCTCAGACAAAAATAAGATACTCGGCCATTGAATATATTAAACTTTTTGTACACACTGTAGACTTGTACTTTTAGCACCGATTGTCACGAGTGCACTACGTTAAAACAAATCAATCTCATCGGCCCTTTTCCCGAAGATTTTTCAAAGCAATTTATAACTTCTTTTAACCTTCCGCATACTAGGTGACTAAATGTCACATGCCCTACTAGGTGGAATTTGTCATACCTCAAAAATAAAATGGTACTTTATGACAGCTAAATAATAAGAAATATATTTTAATAACCAATAATGAATAAGTTTAAGTAAAACACATATTTATTTATGCATTAGAATAGATTTTTATTTATAAAAATACGAAAACTTAACTTTTCTTCAACTTATAAACTAATGAGTCTTTTCTTGAGTACTAAATTCCAATGACATGTGTCAATTACGCTACGAATATTAAGAAAACCTAACAAGAATTTCATTCTTGCCTCCTTATTGAAGTAAAAATTAATTATATGGCAATTTCTTAATGATTCGCAATAATTTAGACCAATAAATTACACGAAATATTAATTGAATAATTTTAATCGTTCCCTCTCACTTGCGTCGACAAGATTATCGTATCTTCTCGCTCCCTTCCACTCATTGCTATGGTAAATAGGTTTTTCGAATATAAATCGATATTTACTAAATTAAATTAAAATTTTTGATTTGAAGGAGCGCATGGTAACTCATACTAATATAATAAACACGAAGATGTGCGCATTCGAGCGAAAAGTGGCACATTTCCGAGCGAGGGAGGCAAATGAAGCGCGACGCGGAGCGGCGCGCTTCATTTTCCCGAGATCGGAATGTGCCACTTTGAGCTCGAATGTGCACACTCCGTTTTAAGCACGATTCACAATAATGTAAGCCAATAAATTGGACAAAAAATCAGTTAAATAACTCTAATCGTTCCCTCTCGCTCGCACCGACGAGTTTATCGTATCTTTTCGCTCCCTTCCACTCATTTGCTATGGTAAAAATGTTTTTCGAACATATAATCGATATTTACTAACCTAACTTTAAATTTAAATTGAAAGAACGAAGAATAAAGTGCATAAATTCAATAAATACAAGGATGTGCGCATTCGAGCGAAAAGTGGCACATTTCCGAGCGAGGGAGGCAAATGAAGCGCGACGCGGAGCGGCGCGCTTCATTTTCCCGAGATCGGAATGTGCCACTTTGAGCTCGAATGTGCACACTCGGTTTTAAGCTCGACTACCAAACGTCCCGTTTTAACAAAAAAAAAATTGTTCACGTTAATTATACCCCACCTAGTACACGGGAGGTTAACTCAAAATAATATCAAAAAATCAGAGAATTGCCCACCTGAGACTATTTAAATGACATTTTTGCAAATAAGTGGGTTACAATTTTTTTCAAACATAATGCTATGTGTCGCCAACTCAGTTTTTGGGAAAATCTTCGAATAAATACAAAAAGAGCGTTGGCTATTTTAAAACATTGTAGTCAATACATAAACAAAATGTAAATTGGACGAAATCAATTAGTTTAAGTAGATTTGTAAGTACGAGTAGGTGTTTCCGTTGCAACATTTTTTTGGTCGGATTATAATATAAAATCGTAATTTTATGTGCTTGGGTTTTCTTGGTAATTGTTTAAAAATAGCAGTCAGGATGTAGTTCTTATAAAATAAAAAAAATATATAAGTGTGTTTGCACTTGAAACTTTTTAAGTGTTAAATTTACCATTATAAAATTTTACTTTAAAATTTCCCAGAAAGGTGGAGGCATTAAAAAGGAATAAAATACTATTTTGAATATGCCCACCACGTAATTTGGTCGGTTAGTTAGAAATATCCAATCGAAAACGTTATTTAATAAAGTTTATTTTATGAGCTCTACGAGATAAGTCTGTTATATATATTGTTTTTTTTGACGAATAAAGCAAGCAACATTGCTATTAAATATGTTAAATAACAACCATTTAAGATAACAGTTCGTTGCATTAAAATAACTAAACTAAAGACGCATTTACATTAATTAGAACGTTTTGGCTTCGATCTCAAAAAGCCCATAGCATATTCAAAGAATTCAAAACTGAAGCTACATCCTGTATAAAAACCACATATTTATGTCATCCCCTAATTGTAAATAGCAACAACGCCTTCTTCAGACTTAACTGTTTAGTCTGCTTCTAATTTTTATTCTAATAGCAAATTTAATATAGAAAAAAATGCGTCGCTAAGGTAAAAAAAGTTTCAAACTTTTGTATTAAGAGAAATACCGGCGGTTCGATTTATTAAAATTATTAGTTTTATGTCCTTTTTATTTTTACATGCAAAAAAGTATTAAAATGTAATAATTGTTATTAGTGAAGATATCTTTAAGATTTAAGATATTTCAAATGCGAATTTTTGCATCCCCTGTTTTCTAGAAATTAAAGTGTTTTGTACAAAAACAAATTAATTTCTTAAGTCAAAAGTTTTTCCAAAAGGTTTTAATGTAAAAGTATTTTAATATAAAGGAATGCAAAAAAAGTCTCAAATGTTCTTTGTTTTTGAAGATATCTCAACTAATACAATTATGATTATTTTATTTTTTGAATTTTACACTGAAAACATCAATTTTGTTCAAAGACGATTTTCTAAAAAAATTTCTATGGAACTAAACGATTTTTTTAGTAGTATTTTATTGCGAATTTGAATATTTTTCGGTTTACTCAAGTCGTTTACTTTTTTTAACCTTCCGCATACTAGGTGACTAAATGTCGCATGCCCTACTAGGGGGGGTTTGCGTTACCCCAAAAATAAAATGAAATAAAATTGTACTTTATGATAGTTAAATGATAAGATATATATTTTAATAACTAGTGATGTGCCGGATTGTGAAAAATATATATCCGCGGATACGGATCATTTGTGTTTAGATCCGCGAATACGGATACGGATACGGACCTCAACTTTCTTGCTCACAATCAGTCATATAATTTATTTGTAAGTTTTTTTTAAGTTATAAAAGTATAGGTATATAAGTTTCTGAAAGTGTGATTATTTTTTATCTAATATTAATACTTAGAAATATTAATTCAATTAAAATAATTATATTAATTGAAATTTAGATTCTCAAAAAGATTTAAGTTTTGATCTTATTATCAAAATAATTTTATTACTATCTTATACCTTTCTATAATAAAATAAATGTTTAAATATAATTTTTTATAAGCAAATCACAAAGATTTGTGATTGATCTTATTCTTAACACAATTTAATTAGTACCTTTGAGTTACTATTGCTAACTAACTACAATAAATGTTTAAATATTTGATTTTTTCAATATGTGTGATAAATGTGTGATTTTAAGCATTAAAAAATAATTTAAATAAAATTTAATAGTGTTTCGTTGCTGCTTAATCACCTATATTTAGAATTTCGCATGTACCTATAGTGATATTTAATAATGTAAAAGATCCGTTTAAGATCCGCCAAAACTAACGGATACAGATACGGATACGGATTTTTCTTTTCTCTCGGATAACCGCGGATACGGATACAGATATCCGGCACATCACTATTAATAACCAATAATGAATAGGTTTAAGTAAAACACATATTTATTTATGCATTAGAATAGATTTCATTGTTAAGATGGTAACAAAGTTTCCTTCATTCTTGCCTCCTTATTGAAATACAAAATTAAATTCACGGCAATTTCTTAACGATTCGTAATAATTTAGACCAATAGATTACACGAAAAGTTAATTGAATAATTTTAATCGTTCCCTCTCACTTGCATCGACAAGATTATCGTATCTTCTCGCTCCCTTCCACTCATTGCTATGGTAAATACGTTTAGCGAATATAAAATCGATATTTACTAAATTAAATTAAAATTTTTGATTTGACGGAGCGCACGGTAAATTATACTAATATAATAAACACGAGGATGTGCGCATTCGAGCGAAAAGTGGCACATTTCCGAGCGAGGGAGGCAAATGAAGCGCGACGCGGAGCGGCGCGCTTCATTTTCCCGAGATCGAATGTGCCACTTTGAGCTCGAATGTGCACACTCGGTCTTTAGCTCGACTACCAAACGTCCCGTTGTGACAAAAAAAAATTGTTCTCGTTAGTTATACCCCACCTAGTGTACGGTAGGTTAACTGTTAAAAAAGCACCATATTCAAATCTACCCAGTTTTCAAAGACAAAGAATAAATTTAAAACGAAATTGACTTAATTTTATTTTATTTCCGCCCGGTTTTATTTTAAAAAAATTCGCACGCATCTAATGTTTAATTATCGAAAAGAAAAACACAAAACCGTAGTACGTTGATCGATTTGCACAGAACCATTGGGACAGCTGTCCTCACCTCGAAACGAACGTTACAACACACCTTTTGCTACTTTGTATATTATAATAAGGCCACGTTCGCCGATACGGCCTTCGGAAAAAAAAAACTATAATTAATTAATAAATAATAACAGAAGGATCGAAACTAAAAGAAATGTATAATCGTCGGTCGATCTGCTCCTGTCAAGCCGCCATCGGTAATGGACGAACTCAACTAATAATTAAGAACTGGAAATTAATCAGTTAAATCATAATCAACCGGTAGGACTGTGTCGAAAGGAAAAAAAGAAACGAAATAAAAGCTGACTAATTAAATTGGGCCAGAGGAGCACAATTTAATCGAACTGGTCGGCTTCGACAGAGGATCCCACTTAGCGAGAAGAGCGCGTCTTCGAGCGCCCCCCCCCCCGCGCCGCTCGATATTTTCATTTTCGCATTTCGAAAAATCGAAATACAATTACGATGCGATGCAGTTAATAAATTATTAATAAGTAAGCGTTTTAGATTATAAAATCTCATTCACAAGTTTTTATTACTATTTTCCGGTTTTTGTTTCGTTTGGTTACCTTTCTGTTGTATAATAAAGATAAAACATTCAAAGATATAAAAATATACATAAAGATAATAGATAGAATTTGTTTATTTCGATCTAAATTTGTAATTTCGCTTTTTTCTTCCGTGCCTAAAATTAGTTTCGCGCTTTGTTTAATTTTAATTTACACATCGTTTTGAGTTTAATTAGTTTTCGTCGTTTTTCGGAAGAAGGGGGCGCGGGGAGGGCGAAGAATGAAATTGTTAGATTTAGTGTTTCAATGGAAAAATTGCTTCGGGTGATTTATCGGCGCAGTTTCGCTCGTTAAAATTTCTTGCGATAGAGTCAGCATTAATTACTGGCAATTTGCAATTGACGACACATTAATTTATTTGTACACGTAAATTAAAACTTATATATATAATATATGTACACACACACATCATTAAAAAAAATCCACTAAAAATAACTAAAGCGTGTCCGCAGCCAATTTGAATTTGTAATTTCGAAAAACAAACCACCTGTCGGGGTGTCAGCGAATGGAAATATAATAAAGACAGCCTCGAAATTTATGAACGCACAAAATTTGAGTTGGTAGTGGATTCGGTACAAGATCGTAATTAACCCGTCTATCCGTTTATATTTGTTCGATAGGAAAAAAGATCATTTCGATAGCTCAAAATTATTGCCACATAAAGAATCGAAGTTGATGGTCATTAAAATTATTTTTTTCTGTGAAAAATCCCCGAGTTGTTGATCTTTGCGAATGAACCCTCGAATACGTCGGTCGTATGTGGAATTTAATTTTATCTAATATTCTGAAAACTGCATTTTAATTTTTTTTGTTTGGGACGAAGTATTGTTTTTTTTTCTTAAGCGTTCATAACACAAAGAGATGAAGCGCCAAATTGATTAATTATTGTTCAAAAACAAATGTATAGGTTTCAACAATTTTTTTTTTAAACAATTTCTGCCTCTTCAATTCATCCCCTAAGCAATTCATAGCGTACAAATACAGTATAACCTCCGTTCAATGGACAGTCGCGGGACCGACGATATGGTCCTTTATGGAGGGGTGTCCACCGAAAAGAAGAAAAAAACGCAATGTTTTCCTATATTTGTCCCCGCACGGGACTTTTTAAAATTGTCCGTTGAATAGAGGTTTTACTGTAATCGCTAGCACATTTATCGTCTAGAAATAATACAGTCGAACCTCTATAAGTCGAACCTCGATAAGCCGAATTTTTCATAAATCGAACCTGTTTCCCTGGGACTTGCCTATTTCAACATTAATATTTTTATATCGATAACTCGAATTATTTTTAGTCTCCCTTCGAGTTCGACTTATCGAGGTTTGACTGTATGTGTTTATTTAAATCGTAAAGCTATTTTTTTAAGTTTCTATTCCAAACATAAACAATAAAATGTTGCAATTTTTGGGACAGAGAGTATAATATATAGAAATTAGGTTTCTATTGCTAATTCTTTGTACGGTTTATGAAACTAGACAAAAGGTAAATATGAAATTTAATTTAAGTTGAAATGTAAAATAAATACCAACCTTATTGAAATTTTTGAAAAATAACAGTCTGTAGTAATGTGTAGGTATTTGTAAGCAATGTATACCTAGAAAATACCATTTATTTTTATTTGCGCTTAATTCTTAAATAACAGTTAAAAAAAAGTCATATTTTTAATTTAAAATGCCCCATATAAATTAGGTACATGTATTGTCTGGCGTTACATGTGTAGGCTATAGATTGCTTTGGGAATGAATTGACGAGGCGGCGCAAAATCGAAACTCGTTACGTTATAAAGATATATGGGTGATTCTGTTCTAACTGTTACTTATTTGATTAAAAATTTTTGAATTTTACAACTAAACTTTTTTTGATTTTTTTATTGATTATTTAACATTTCAATAACCCATAGTAACTTATGTATAACAAATAATACATTATAATTTACATCAAACATTAATCAACTCAAATCTAACACATTTCACAAAAATTAACTTAACGAAATTTTTTTCGGTTTTCATTACAGCATTTTTAATTCTTAAGCTTCTGCGCCAATAGTCAATATTATTTATTAACAATTAAATATATTTTTATTATTTTTTGACACGGTAATGACCGCCACTCTACTGACATTTTAAATTAAAATAGCAACTGTAATTTTTTGATTATGAATTTCATAATATCCTATTACCCTATAATTTAGGCTAGTAATAAGTACAGAAATTCATTACTTATGATGAAAAAAATTAATCGTTAATTAAGTTTACCAATGCCACGGTACTGACAAGTAAATTTATGACAACATCTTTTACAAATTGAGTTTTAAAATGACACAAACTCGCTTGAGAATTTCACTTGTGTGATATTTGTAAACATAACTCAGTTAACGTACTTTCAATATGGCTTATTAGTTGTTTCATTAATTTCGAGGGAAATTGCGCACGAGTGATACACATTCAAATTTAAAAATTTGTTCAAATCTGAGGACAAAAGTTATTAAGCCGGAATTCAATCTTAAATTGATGTATTGAAAAAAAAACGTTAATTTTTTTTAAGTTTGATTATGTACATTAAGATTTATCAGTTAATTGGTTTGAATTATTTATTGTAACAACAAAAATTACCGATTTATAGGTAAATTCTAGAAAAGGACATGACACGGTACTGACATTTAAGTAAGACATTGCAAGTTTTCTTTGGAGTGCAACTTATATTATACAAGAAACGTGATGAAATATGTTCATGATAATCGTATTTATACAAAAATTTCATTAATAGATTTATAATGTATGACCAGTGAGAGCAAACAGTATAGGACACAAAAAATCACATTTAGAATGGAATCACCCATATGGTATTTATCTATACAAAAATTCTCAATTTTTTATCCCCAAAAATACGGAAATAAGATGGGAACGCAGTCCTCATTTAAAATACATTGGACGAAATTTGGTAGTCTACAGCCTTAACCTTCCGCATACTAGGTGACTAAATGTTACATGCCATACTAGGTGGGGTTCGCCATACCCCGAAAATAGAATGAAATAAAATCCACAAAATTGTACTTTATGACAGTTAAATGATAAGGAATGTATTTTAATATTCAATAATGAATGGTTTAAGCAAAACACATATTTATGTATGCATTAGAATAGACTTTTATTAATAAAAATACAAAAACTTAACTTTTTCTTCAACATAAGTTGAAGAAAACGTTACAAGTAGTTTATAAAAACTATTGAGTGATTGAGTACTAAATTCCAATGACACGTGTCAATTACGAATCCAAATAATTAAGAAAACCTAACAAGAATTGCATTCTTGCCCCTTTATTAAAATACAAATTAATTTCACGGCAATTTCTTAATGATTCGTAATAATTTAAACCAAAAAATTACAAAAAAAATTAATTGAATAATTTTAATCGTTCCCTCTCACTTGCATTGACATGATTATCGTATCTTCTCGCTCCCTTCCACTCACTGCTATGGCAAATACGTTTTTCGAATATAAAATCCATATTTACTATATTAAATTATAATTTTTAATTTGAAGGAACGCACGGTAAATTATACTAATATAGTAAACACGAGGATGTGCGCATTCGAGCGAAAAGTGGCACATTTCCGAGCGAGGGAGGCAAATGAAGCGCGACGCGGAGCGGCGCGCTTCATTTTCCCGAGATCGGAATGTGCCACTTTGAGCTCGAATGTGCACACTCGGTTTTTAGCACAATTCACATTAATTTTGGGCGACAAAAAATCATTAATTAATTTTTATCGTTCCCTCTCACTCGTACTTATGAGTTTGTCGTATCTTTTCGCTCGCTTCCACTCATTGCTATGGTAAATACATTTTTTGAATATAAAATCGATATTTCCTAAATTAAACTAAAATTTTTGATTTAAAGGAGCGCACGGTAAGTTATACTAATATAGTAAACATGAGGATGTGCGCATTCGAGCGAAAAGTGGCACATTTCCGAGCGAGGGAGGCAAATGAAGCGCGACGCGGAGCGGCGCGCTTTATTTTCCCGAGATCGGAATGTGCCACTTTGAGCTCGAATGTGCACACTCGGTTTTTAGCACGATTCACAATAATTTTGGGCGACAAAAAATCATTAATTAATTTTTATCGTTCCCTCTCACTCGTACTTATGAGTTTGTCGTATCTTTTCGCTCGCTTCCACTCATTGCTATGGTAAATACATTTTTTGAATATAAAATCGATATTTACTAAATTAAATTATAATTTTTGATTTGAAGGAGCGCACGGTAAATCAACTTATATAATAAACACGAGGATGTGCGCATTCGAGCGAAAAGTGGCACATTTCCGAGCGAGGGAGGCAAATGAAGCGCGACGCGGAGCGGCGCGCTTCATTTTCCCGAGATCGGAATGTGCCACTTTGAGCTCGAATGTGCACACTCGGTTTTAGGCTCGATTACCAAACGTCCCGTTTTAACAAAAAAAAAATTGTTCACGTTAGTTATACCCCCACCTAGCACACGGAAGGTTAATAAAATTTCATAAGGCGGGTTCACAAATTGTTTATAACAAAAAAAATATAGTACAATTTAAATGCAACTTTAACAAATCAAAAACGTAACCGTCTTTAGGATTTTATTTAAAAACAAACTTTTAGAAGAGCTGACAAAAAAAGGGTTAAAGCATTTCCAGAGTTCGCGTAAAATTCGACGAACCCTTAAAATAATAATCCCCCTTGTCTTTTTTAATAGTTTTCTTAGAAATGCACGTGTCAAAATTGAAATACCCTTAATCCGACGCGATTTCCGAAGCGAAGAGTGCGTCTTCCAAGAGAAAGCCCAATAAAATGATTTCGAACAAGCAAACTTCTAAGGCAAACACAAAAAGGTACACGAAAAATTGAATACCTGCAAAGCGTTGTTTGTCGTTTTGGCAAAATTTTAATTTTAAGACACTTTTTGTTGTCACTCCAAACAAAAATTTAACAGTGCCTCTAATACACACCTAAACCTACAGAGAAAGGGCTGCCCCATTCGACCCTCTCTCCTTTATTATTCAATTTGGGCACCTACTGTTGATTTTTCTTTAATCCGCAGTCGACGTCTTCGACAGTTATTTATTATTAACAAAGTTAGTTAAGTGTGCCGCTAATACGACTTTTAAGCTCGGCTAATTCTGACAAAGCTTTCCTTTTAACTTCCTATGACTTCTTCGAGGCTTTTAGGCGACATAATCTTATCTGAAGATCGATAAACATAAACAAAAAGATGTCGATGGAGTGGCGCCTTGTAAGAAATACCTGTGCACCCTTACGTCCGCAGGTAATTTAATACTCTCGTAGTAAAAGTCGAGGGACCTTTCGCCACCGGAAATAACAATTTATCGTCAATAGTCACCTATTTTTTTTTTTTTTGAACGAAACGAATGAACATGTACTCTTTTTGAATGTAAACGGGCGTTAAGTTTCGAGATTTTTGTACGACCATAGATCTATTTTTCCTTGACTGTATACAGGGTGTTGCGTTTAAAGTGGCACGAGCTCGTAACCCCTAAACTAGCACAAATTGCAAAAAAAGTGCAAGTATAAATGTTCTTTTAATTATGTACGATTTATCTACACGCAATTTTGTTCCACTTCCGGCTTAACCGAAAATCGGTGTCAACTTTCTTGTCGTAAATAGAATAATATTAATTTTTTTTGGAAAATTGGATGGAGCTCCCCTCAAGGGCTTTCCAAAAATGTATAATAAGTTACCATTTGGTATAGATTTTTATGGTTGAACAAAATCCGTAGAGATCCACACATTTTTTTTTTAAACCTGGTATTTATGTAGTTTTTAAAATTAAATCGAAAAGTAAAGATCTGACCTTTTGCAGCTGAAGATTCGGGCTCGCATCTGATCCTCCTGTTTATGGTCCTTTGCGTCCCCGTCCTGAAAAAAAAATTTAACTTTGTTCTTAAGAAGATTAAAGTATTAATCTTGTGCATTACATTATTTTAAAGAAAATTAATTGTGGGTTAACAGAATACTAAACATTGCACGAGTTGATTTAAATTTCATTTTTAGTACGTCCGTAAAGAAATCAAAAATTGTTTGACAAAAATCCAGAAATACCCGTGCACCCAAATATCATCAATTTTCGATTTGTGAAAATCCCATTTAAATCGTTTTTTTGAATTCATTTTTGAGCAAATAATTTATTAGCCCATTTGGTGCTTTTCTTTTAAAGAAAAAGGAATTTGTTTAAAACTAATTGGAAAAATGTCAAATTAAATACATACATTTTTTTTGAGTGGAAATTTAGATTGAAAGGATTTCATTTGAAATCGACCAAAACGACAATTATTTAAGATATTTTTAAATCTCATTTTGTGTACATCAAATTTAGATTATTGTTTTAAAGAATTGATGCTTTTTCTTTTTGTGAAAATTTCATTTTAATCGTGGCTTTTGCTTATTTAGTAATAACAGATCACCAAAACATTTAAGTGATCAAATTTTTGGTTTTTTTCATTGATAAAACTCCCATTTTAATTGAACCATTGATTTTCAAAAAATTCAATTTAATATCTCTCAAATTTTCTTGTAGACTTTTAATGGAATCAATATTTGATCTTTTTAAGGTCCCCTCAAACTAATTATAAATAAGTATGTAATAACAATTGTTAAACCAACAATCTTGGTTTTGTTAAATTAAATAAAATAATATTTTGGTTTATTCCCATATGATTATATACATCTAATTACTACACCAACACATAATTAATTATTATTATTTGGCAATTCGTAAAATATCCACGAAGTATTACAAAAGAAAGAATAAAATATTGCAATTTAATCATTCGTAATTGAACTGAAAAACGAAACAACCGGCGGAACGAAAACCGGAACCAAACCGATATAGGGTAGAAACGTGGTTTTTGAACACTTTAGGCAATTTGCGGACAGGGTAAATACCAGTTTTGAACTCCAATAATTAAAATATCAGCCATTAAAAAAATAATTAATCATAAAACAATTTGACTTTATTATCTTCAATAATACTAAGAAAATACATAAAATATAACTGTAAATTGATTCAAAATTGCTTCATAACGAAGAAAATTCATTATTTTATTGATTTTTTCGGTTTTTTAATTTATTTTATAAAAAAAATTTTTTTAATTGGTAAGCACTAGTATCATAGGCCTTTCTATAATTCTCAACGATAGTTTTTGAGCACTTACTATAATAATATTTTTTTTATTCTAAATATATCGAAAGTACAAACAGTCCACAAATGGTATAGTGTCCAAAACCGGTGTCTCTACCCTATATTTTTTTAATCAAACCGGAATATTTTTAAGCAAAGGCTCTCTTTAACAATTAACCAAAATTTTAGTAAAAAACACAATCCATTTTAACACTGTACACCAATAATTTTCTTAAACAATTAATATTGTTTTAAATTAGATGTTTTACTCTTAGTTTTAACAAACTAATTGATTACAAAGAAAAGCCTTACCACAAATGTAAAATATGGACATAAAACCACACAACGATTACACTTTTAATTAAACCCGTCCCTGTTTCTAATTACATTTAAACGATTCAAAATCAAAACCGAAGAACTAACATTACAACTCGAACGCGACTAACCGAATGCTAAATTTTTCACTGTTAAAAACAAAGTTGCCATACGAAACGTGCGATTTGAAAACGGTATCTAAAGATAAGGAAATAAGAGCCACAATTGTTCGTAACAAATAAAATAGAAAATTAGTTATCGCTTCTCCAGCTGCGATAGTTTTATTTTGAAATATCAAAGGTCACACTTATCTGGTTTAAGGCAAATATTTTTGTACCTGTATCTTACTTTCGATTTCCTTACGTTCTTTTGCAAGAAACCGATAATTTTTATTTTTAATTATTGTTGCACGCCTCAATTGTAATTTAATAATTAAAATATGACTTTAAAAGTAAAATGTGCAGCTCCAAAATAAGAAGAAAGTAATTTTAAAAAAAATGTTACTGTATAAGAAATATATTCCTCTGCATTAAAAAAACAATAAACACCCTCGAGTTAAACGGAAAATAATTCAAACAGCCCTGAGTTTCATTGGCGTAGAGGTGTACATATGATTATAAATAACATGTAAATGGCATGCCAAAGTTGCATGAGAAGTTTTATCGCGAAAAGCAATCAAAATTATGTGTAATTTAGCTGTAATAAACATACAATCGTGTACGTTTCAGAAATTTGCGTTTACCACCCCAGAAACAATCATTAAACGAACCACTTAAGATTAAAATTAGAGCTTTTTCAAAATTTTTCGCTTCGCCAAGACTGGGGGGTCGCGGACTAGTGCGACGGAGGGGCCCAAAATTTTAAGAAAAATGTATTAATGCATTTTTTCCATTAATTATTTTATGCAATAGCTTTATTTGTTTTACACGTTTTATAAATATGGAAATTTTATAAATTTGTAGGACTGAAAACTATTTAATATATACATTTTTGCCAGGAGATTGGGTTTCTGTAGAAAATACAGTTCTGTATGTTTTAATTAAAAAAATTTAGCAATTTTTAAATAAATTAATTATTGTGAATTGTTCTTAAAGTGGAGTGTGCACATTCGAGCTCAAAGTGGCACATTCCGATCTCGGGAAAATGAAGCGCGCCGCTCGCGTCGCGCTTCATTTGCCTCCCTCGCTCGGAAATGTGCCACTTTTCGCTCGAACGCGCACATCCTCGTATTTATAGATTTGCCTTAATTAATCTTTTCACTTTCAAATCAAAAAATGAAAAGCAAATATGAATTTTATGTTCAAGAAACGTATTTACCATAGTCATGAGTGGAAGTGAGCGAAAAGATACGAGAATTTAGTAGGTGCGAGTGAGAGAAAACGATTAAATTATTTATTTAATTTTTTGAATAATTTATTAGCATAAATTATGTATGTGAATGGTGCTTAAAACCGTGTGCACATTCGAGCTCAAAGTGGCACATTCCGATCTCGGGAAAATGAAGCGCGCCGCTCCGCGTCGCGCTTCATTTGCCTCCCTCGCTCGGAAATGTGCCACTTTTCGCTCGAATGCGCACATCCTCGTATTTATCGAATTTATCTACTGTACCCTTCGCCCTTTCAAATCATTTTAAATTTAGTTTAGTAAATATCGATTATATGTTCGAAAAACATTTTTCCCATAGCAATGAGTGGAAGGGAGCGAAAATATATGACAATTTCGTAAATGCAAGTGAGAGGGAACGATTAAAATTATCTTTTGTTTATTGTTTATTATATGTTTACTAACCCTCCTATATGTATTTCAAAGCTATCCTATCAGTATATGTTATGTGACAAATGTTTCTATTACATGTATGATATGTCCTAATAAGGCCCACTAAAAAACCTTGTGGGCCTTATTTGTAACATATTCAGTTTTAAGTTTATTTAAAAATAATAATGTTCTTACAGACGCAGACAAATAATTTTATTGTTCAGAAAACTGTTTAAAGATAAAGATAAAAAAACCTAACTAAAAGTTGTTAAAAATTTACAAGGCAATTTTTATTAAAAATATTAAATTATAACCAAATATTTTATTATTTTAAGTTTAATAACACTAATAATAATTTAATATAAATATAATAATGATTATTAAAATTGATATTGAAGTGATTTAAATATAAATAAATCCTTGGGCCTTATTGGTACATACGTGCCCCAATAATGCCCAACCGACATATTTTTTATATTTACCCAAGGTTCCTTTTTTGTTAGAAAAGAAAGATTGTTACTTTTATTTTGAAGTTTAATATAAATAAACATTTTGATTACGAAGTATTGATGCATTTTTTCAAAAACCTATTAATAAATTTATAAACTTAAGGTGGGCCTTATTTGGGTCCTGTACCTTACTTTATCTTTTGTTCTTTCAAATTTAATTTAAATTTAGGTTAGTAAATATCGATTTTATGTTCGAAAAACATTTTTCGAAATTAATCATAATGTTTTATTGTTTTATTGTGTCCAATTCCAGTGAACATTAAACATTATTTTTCGATTTTTTTTATATCCCTAATTCGATTGTATACACTCGGCTTGATTAACAATAACTATTTGAATAGTTTTTATTAAAATTTAGAAAACTTCAGACCCGCACTCAGAATGGATAACTCAATTTTTTTCGAAGCCTTTAAATTTTTTCTTTTAGTAAATATTTTTATAAATTATTAATTAATTTATCTCTTACTAATAAATTCAACAACGATCACAGAAAACGAGAGAAACGCGAATTATTTTATAATTGCTTTCGTTCGAAAAAAAAAGGGGGCATTGTTATCACATGTCCGTCGCACCGGTGAAAATTCCGTTCAATTAAATTTCGTGTAAGCACGTAAGCGAAATTTTTTCCGACCTCTAAAAATCAAGACCAGATTTCTGCGAGCGGAGAGTACACGAAAAGAGGCACCGACATGCACCTAAAAAGGCCTTGCGAGCGCCCAACAAAAAATTAATTGAGACAGTATCACTTGTCGAGCACAATGTTGGAAGTTTATAATTGCTGATGGCACTCAGAAAAAGCAGTCCTCAAAAAATACCAGCCGTTCGAAGGAAAAGTAATTTAATTACTCGCCACACACACACACACACACACAGACACACCACTCTTTATTTTTTATTTCTATCTTTCCAACAAATTCGAGAGGGAAAAATTTGTGGCGCCTGTTGAGTGTCACATAATAAGCCTAAGAGCTCCTTTCAAAGCCCGCGAGCCGCCTCAAATTTTTATTTTTATTATAAAAAAATTCTCTAGCAACCCTTACGTAAAATATATAACATTGCGTTACTGCGTCTCCCTTAAAAAAAATAATCTTAACGCCTCCCCACTTAACACTAAAACCGTGGCAATTTTGAACTTACTAGAACGGCGGTTACCGGTCAATTAGACCTTCGGTCTTTTAACAATTAAATATTTATTGCAACACATTTAATGCTTTTAAAAACAATAAATGCCATAACTTTCACCGAATATCACATCAAAATTGATTGAAATTTTAATTCTTTCATTCGAAAAAAAAAGATTCATGTAAAAATCTAATAAAAACGAAGATGTGTGCATTCGAGCGAAAAGTGGCACATTTCCGAGCGAGGGAGGCAAATAAAGCGCAACGCGGAGCGACGCGCTTCATTTTCCCGAGATCGGAATGTGCCACTTTGAGCTCGAATGTGCACACTCGGTTTTAAGCACCATTCACATACATAATTTAGGCTAATAAATTATTCAAAAAATTAAATAAATAATTTAATCGTTTTCTCTCACTCGCACCTACCAAATTCTCGTATCTTTTCGCTCACTTCCACTCATGACTATGGTAAATACGTTTCTTGAACATAAAATTCATATTTGCTTTTCATTTTTTGATTTGAAGGTGAAAAGATTAAAAAGTAAATCTATAAATACGAGGATGTGCACGTTCGAGCGAAAAGTGGCACATTTCCGAGCGAGGGAGGCAAATGAAGCGCGACGCGGAGCGGCGCGCTTCATTTTCCCGAGATCGGAATGTGCCACTTTGAGCTCGAATGTGCACACTCGGTTTTAAGCACCATTCACATACATAATTTAGGCTAATAAATTATTCCAAAAATTAAATAAATAATTTAATCGTTTTCTCTCACTCGCACCTACCAAATTCTCGCATCTTTTCGCTCACTTCCACTCATGACTATGGTAAATACGTTTCTTGAACATAAAATTCATATTTGCTTTTCATTTTTTGATTTGAAGTGAAAAGATTAATTAAGGCAAATCTATAAATACGAGGATGTGCACGTTCGAGCGAAAAGTGGCACATTTCCGAGCAAGGGAGGCAAATGAAGCGCGACGCGGAGCGGCGCGCTTCATTTTCCCGAGATCGGAATGTGCCACTTTGAGCTCGAATGTGCACACTCCACTTTAAGCACGATTCACAATACTTAACTTATTTTCTAAAAAAAAATTAATTATCCAATCTAATATTATAAAAGCGAAAGTAACTCTGTCTGTCTGTCTGTCTGCCCGTCTGTCTGTTACCTTTTCACGCCTAAACCACTGAACCAATTTTGATACATTTTGATATAGAGATAGCTTGGACCTTAAACAAGGACATAAGCTTACTGGTTTCGAGCAAAGTGAGTGATTCCTGTTATATTCAAAATTTTAAAAGCAACCATCTTCAAGAAGCTGCTTTTACGTAATATTATTTGGCCATTTGACCAAAAGGGTCTACTTTTATTTAGTTTTCGTTATTATAAGACACTGTTTCCGGTTCCTTTTTTCTATGTAATAAAGCATTTCTCTGCCGCTATAAATAATAATTATCGATAGAACCCATCAAAAGAATAACCGGACAAAAAAAGTATGTGTGTCCTATTAAAGGTGAAAAATACAATTTAAAAAGAAAAACAATTATAGAACAGTAACTATCAACAAAATTAGGAAAAGTCATGTAATATGGCAGAAATATGTTCAACTAATAAAAAGTAACAAGACGATAAAATTGCGAAACGGTCAAAATGACCGATTCAGCGGTTCTAGTGTTAACCCGTATTCCTCGATTTACACGGTAGATAATTTCGGGAAAGAACCGTGTAATTCGAAAACAAAGCGAAATATGCAGAAATTTTTTTTCACCTAAAATAGTTGTAATTTTGTTAGTGCCTCCTTTCATCAAAAAAATACTACGTTTCTATGATATAAAAGTGGGCATCCATTACGGTCCGTTATTTTTATTCTTTTCCTGTATTTTAATTCATCCTTTCAACGTTGTTTTTCACTACAACGAACAATATCGTTCATCCCGCGACGGTCCGTTGAAGAGAGGTCTTACTGTAATACTTATAGGGAACTATAGATTTTTAAATGTTCGACTTCTAAAAACATTTATAATTTTTCGTCTTTTTCATTAAGGAATTGGCCGTACAATTAATTTGTATTGAATAAAAGAATCACTGGTTGGGACAGCGGAACAGATGACCCAAAAACGGGACAGTCCCATTCAAAACGTTATGTATGGTTGTTAATTACGTGCGGCTATCACTTATGGAAATGGACGTAGGAAAATACGATAAGAGGCTGGAGTTTCGCTAAAAAATGCAGCACTAATGCAGAAGTGTTATGCAGATTTTAAATGCAGGTTGAAGAAACGCGAGATAGCAAATAATCTCGCTTAGAGCTTTACGACAGTTTACATTGAGCATAGTTTGCATTTGAATTAAGTTAAAATTGTAGTAAATCGTGCACTTTTTATTTTCGGTGCGCCTATTTGAATTTACGCGTTTTTTTCGATTAGGGCTTTCGCTTTTATTAGACGACCTACATTTGCGCTTAACGAAACGGAAACGTCGGCTGTTCGACGACGGCAACTGGACTCGGGCGAGCGAGCGACGGCAAAATTTGAGTTTCGAGCTTCGTTTTTGATGTTTGAACTCGAATTACAATTAAAAAATTTTGTTCTTTACTATTTTCGAGTTAAAGGACAAATTTACAAGTTTAATCAAAGAAAATTTCGAATAAATAATTTAAATGTTTATTTTAATATTGTTTATGGGGATGGTTTTTGAATCAAATTTTTTCAAGCCACAGATTTTCGAAATTTCAACAATTCCCAATAAATCAAAAATTGCCAATAGATTAAAAACGACAATTAAAAAGCTTTTGCACATCTAAAATTACAATTTTCCTCAGTTATCAAATTCCAGAATTTAGAATAATTTAAACTCTTAGTGCCAGCTTTGCGAATAACAAAGTTACAAGTTGTAAATACAGTCAAATATGTATTGCCCAAAATCCCGAAAAAATCCCCATCGAAATGGTTTTATTTTTAACAAGAAAAAGTAATATTAATTTTGTACAAAGGATAACGAAAAATTGACGTAAAAGTTTCTTTTACAAATATTTAATTGTTGAGATTTTTTGATAACTCGAATTGTTTATAGTTCCCTCATTGCTTTAACTTATTGAGGGTCGACTGTACATCAATTTCTCGTAGTTTTGATTTCGGTTAAAACTGCAAGTGATGCATTAGGAAATGTCTTTTCATACTTAGCAGTCCTTTCAGTTCCACCTAATTTTCTTTAACGAAATTTTAATTATAAGCTAAAGGGTATAGCTGGGTAGCATGGCCAATTGACCCCCAAATATAATAAAAATAATATATGTCGTAGATATTATCAAAATACATTTTGGAATAAATTAAGGAGTTTGTAAAATGATGCAAAATCGTAAAAATACATATAATATAATTTTCAAGAATTTTTTTGGGTGGCAAGTGGCTTTTGCACCACTCTAATTCTATTAGAAAAAAATCTTCGCACATCTTTCTACGATCTGTGTAATTTTCAGATTTTTAAAAGGGGTGGCACGTGTCAATTACACAAAAGTACAATACAAGGTGTATCATACCAAAGAATGCTAACTCGCTTTTATGAATTCATGTTTTTTTGATAGATATGGTAAAATGTTTCTAGCAAATCAAATATTTTGCATTAAAACACAATTACTATTTAAATATATATAAACACTTTAAATTGGCTTAATTAACAATTGAGATATCTCGCTAATAAAATTATTTCAGTACATAAGTATATGTACTTTTATATTGTTAGGGTATGTAAAATTGTGATTATGATTAAAATTTGAGAATAACTGAAAAAAAGCAATTTTAGTGCAGTAATACTCATATTTGGCATCAATTTAAAAAGGTTACATATAAAGGAATATAATTAATGGTTATGAATTAAGTCTAGATAATTTAGGAATTTATATATTTAAGTATTGATTGTGTTTTGGTGTAATTTTACCATATAATTGAACAAAAAAAGATATGGTTATACTAGCGAGCTAAAAGTCTTTGACTGGTTACCTCGTGCAGTTGTCCTAAACAAATTACAGTGGTGCCAATCCCCTTGATCCCCAAAATATTCTCGAAAATTTTATTTTTATTTTTTATTACGGTTCCCATGATTTTACAAACCTTTAAAAGGTCCCAAGTCGAAAAAAGTATAGGAAAACAATGTATTTAGGCTGCATTCTCAGAAAAAAAATCGTTGGTCCCGCGACTGTCCGTTGAAGAGAGCTTTTACTGTAACTACAACATATATTATTTTCCGTTCATAAGACAAAATTTATTTTATGAATTTGAACTTTTTATTTTTCCCCCAAACCCCAACGAATTTTCGATCAAAACTTCTCCAAACTGTAAGAGCCATTAAAAGCAGTCTCATAAAAAAAAGAAAACAAATATCTTTGGGGGTCGATTGCCCATGCTTACCCGGCTATACCCTTTCCGGTCGCAATGGAAAGTAATAAAATATTTAATTAAACACCTTCTGGTTTTACTGTAAGCCCAAAAGAAAAAAATCCTTACGCAACATTTTGAATATTATTACAATTCGAATTTTAATTTAGACATCTCATTATCACTTTTAAGCCTACGACACCAAAAATGTTTATTTCCCACCGTTAAACAGCCGTTAAGCCTCAATTTAATGTAGGAGTTCGCTTGATTAATTACTAATGACGAAAATCTACCAGTCTCATCTCGAAATCAAAAGTAATTACATCTGATTTACATACCGAAACTATTCTTTCTCATATCGAACCGAAGAATTTGGCGCGCTCGCGGATCAACTTGCACGTTTTTGAGTCGGGGGGCCGTAGAAATAGAAAAGCGGACTTGGTTTTTCATCCCTTTCAGAAGAAGCAACCTCAAGAGCAATTAGTCTAGCCACTCGAAATTAACGTCTCGAAAACAACTACACGAAATCCCACTGGCCGACAGGCTCCAATTTTTTGTACGAATTCATTTACATTAACTTGCTTTTAATGTGGGTATTTATTTAGTGGATTTTAAGTGCGGTTTGTTTTTTTTTTTATACATATTATTTTAAATCTTCGTTTCACAAGAGCCGTTGAAAGACGTTCGTTTCTACACACACACACACACACAAAAAGATCTAAACTGTTGATCGATATTGTACATTCTTTCAAAAAAGAGCAGATTTTATTTACAGTGGAAACACGGCTAACCGGATGAATTATTGTTGCAGCTCATTCGGATAATCGAAAATTCGGTTTATTAAAAAATTGTGCTCAAAACCGAGTGCGCACATTCGAGCTCAAAGTGGCACATTCCGATCTCGGGAAAATGAAGCGCGCCGCTCCGCGTCGCGCTTCATTTGCCTCCCTCGCTCGGAAATGTGCCACTTTTCGCTCGAATGCGCACATCTTCGTATTTATTGAATTTATCTACCTTATCCTCCGCTCTTTCAAATCAGAAATTTAAATTTAGTTTAGTAAATATCGATTTTTTGTTCGAAAAACATATTTACCATAGCAAATGAGTGGAAGGGAGCTAAAAGATACAATAAACTCGTCGGTGCAAGCGAGAGGGAACGATTAGGGTTATTTAACTGATTTTTTGTCTAATCTATCAGCCGAAATTATTGTGAATCGTGCTTAAAATCGAGTGTGCACATTCGAGCTCAAAGTGGCACATTCCGATCTCGGGAAAATGAAGCGCGCCGCTCCGCGTCGCGCTTCATTTGCCTCCCTCGCTCGGAAATGTGCCACTTTTCGCTCGAATGTGCACATCTTCGTGTTAATTAGATTCGACTATATTATTAACAAAACCATTAATTACAGATTTTCTATTCGGAAAAGGTTTTCGCTTGAAAGTTCACATATTCCTTAATAATTAAATTTGCCTATCTTATTCTTCTCTCTCTTACAAGTAATATTAATTAACTCAAACTGAACTAAATGTACACCATCTCGCTTTTCTTTTAATTAAAAATTACAGTAGGGTATTTTTACCAAAAACCACATTTAAACTAGACTAGATGGGAGACTACATCGTACATGAAAAAAAAATACTATAACTTTTTCCGAATTTGAACTCTTAGGTATTTCACAACCTTTTTTTTAACATACCCCACCCAAGTCATTCTAAAATTTTGATGCACCCCCTATGTAACATATAAATATTTTTTATATTTAAAAATTGAATTAATCCATAAATGAAGTCTAATTACAACAGTGAATACTACGGTGGTCGTTAAAAATTAAATTTCTTGCGACGCCCCAAAAAAACCTTCCTTTTAATGAAAAAATACGGGGGAATGTTTAAAAAAATTTTTGAACAAGAATAACACGTGCCTCAAGACAATATAAGTTCATTTTTTGACCAAAATCGTAGTTTTTTGTAAGTATCGCTGAAAGTATACAGATTTGAGAGAAAGTTATAAGAACAATTTTGTAGGAAATTCAATTCTCTATAAAAAAGGTCTTTTTCATTTATTTCATGAAATTCATATTTATGGAGATATTAACAAGATTAATAACAAATTCATTAACTCCATATAGTTAATATTTTAAAACCCACAAACATCAATGATTTGAAGAGTACAGTGTACTCTCCAAATCATTGACTATAAAGTGTTTTCATTATTTTTTATATTTTTCAAGTTCTGTTAATAGTTATTAATTTTAGTCATTTGCATATTTAATTGTATGACTTTTTTAATTAATCTCAATTTTGTGTTACAAATTTATCAAATAAGTGTTGTTTTCTCTCTTATACTAACAAAACGATGGAAAACACAAGAAAACATTTTTTTAATTGGGAATACTCATGGTCTGATTGCCGGAAATCGGTTGCCATCTAATTTACAAGTTGTAAAATTTTTATTACATAATATTCGAGTATTGAAGCAAAATTTACTCGATAGTGAAAATGTAGTTTATGAAAAATTGATCATTTGTTATCCAAATCTTAGATGACTATAGAACTAAAAATATAAAAAATACCAAAAAAAGTTTAATGGAAGTTTGGAATTAATAAACCTATTTACAACAAATTATTTAATTTTGATATAAAATTAATGACATTAATTATGCCTTAGTTGTTATTAACTAGATATAATTAAATAAATAGTTGTAAAATCTACGTGAGTTACAAATTTTTTATATTAATAAACAAATGACGTTTGTAGGTCTTAAAATGTTGACTATAGAGAGTTAATGATTTTATTATTGAGAATATCTCCATAAATATGAATTTCCAGAAGAAAATGTAAAACACCTTTTTTATAGAGCATTGAATTTCCTACAAAATTGTTGTTATAACTATTTCTCACATCTGTATACTTTAAGCGATACTTACAAAAAACTACGATTTTATTAAAAAATGACGTTATATTGTCTTGAGGCACGTGTTATTTTTGTTAAAAAAATTCCCCCGTATTTTTTCATTAAGAGGAAAGTTTTTTTGAGGCGTCTGAAGAAATTTAATTTTGAACTACCACCCTAGTATTTATTGATGTCGTAAACGAAGTATTGTTAATAATACCGAAAATATCTAGAATTCATTATAGTTTTACGAAATTGCTTATGAATGACGTTTGTAGGTCTTAAACTATAGACTATAACGAATTAATGAATTTGTTATTGAGAATATCTCCATAAATATGAATTTCATGAAGAAAATGCAAAAGACGTTTTTTTTATAGAGAATCGAATTTCCTATAAAATTACTTCTATAAGTTTTTCTCAAATCTGTAAACTAAGAGATACTTAAAAAAAACTACGATTTTGGTCAAAAAATGAATTTAGATCGTTTTATCGTGTATCGTGTTACTCTTGTTTAAAATATTTCAAAAAAATTCTCCAGTATTTTTTAATTAAAAGGAAGGTTTTTTTTGGGGCGTCGCAAGAAATTTAATTTTTAACGACCACCCTAGTGTAATCAAAGTGCGCCTTAAAACTAATTTGTTTATAATTTTCACAAAAATAAAAATTACCCAAAAATATTTGGCGACTTGATTTTGACATATAAACCTTCAACAATCTGCAAAAGGTGTTATAAAAATCAACTCGTTGCTTTTTAGTAGCCCACTTCAGAAAATTTGAATCATATACAATTTTAATTATTCCAAAATGCGAATTAGTAAACATTGGAAAGTGCACCTGAAAACATTTTTATCAAGCTCGCTACAATTCGGCGTGCGAAAGGGCACCATGACAACTTATCAAAAGGGATAAAATATCTAACCTTTTTCAAACAAAAAATAGATCTAATTTATTAGACTTTTAATTTTTTGAATTGAAGAATAAAATAATAATCTAGGCAAATCCGATTAATGCGAAGATGTGCGCATTCGAGCGAAAAGTGGCACATTTCCGAGCGAGGGAGGCAAATGAAGCGCGACGCGTAGCGGCGCGCTTCATTTTCCCGAGATCGAAATGTGCCACTTTTCGCTCGAATGTGCACACTCGGTTTTAAGCAAATTTCACAATATTTTAGGTCAATAAATTAGACGACAAATTAATTGAACAATTTTAAACCTTCTCTCTCACTTGCATTGACTAGATTATCGAATCTTCTCGCTCCCTTCCACGCACTGCTATCGTAAATACGTTTTTCGGTATATAAAATCAATATTTACTACATTAAATTAAAATTTTTGATTTGAAGGAGCGCACGGTAAATTATAGTAATATAATAAACACGAAGATGTGCGCATTCGAGCGAAAAGTGGCACATTTCCGAGCGAGGGAGGCAAATGAAGCGCGACGCGGAGCGGCGCGCTTCATTTTCCCGAGATCGGAATGTGCCACTTTGAGCTCGAATGCGCACACTCCGTTTTAAGCACGATTACGAAGCGTCCCGTTTTAACAGGAAAAAAGTTAGTCAAATTGTTAGGTGGGATATGTTTACAAAAAACGCAACAAATATTAATCACTAAATAAAACAGTCGCACATTATCTTAAAATAAACAAAGCCAAAAAAAAAACACTGTTTAGTGCAAAAAACAAAATAAAATAATTAGTAAGAAATACCGATGTTTAATTTTCGCAATGAGGTCCGGCTAATCGAGGTTTCACTGTATTTTTATTTCGTTCGCTCGCTTTTTAGAAAAGAAAATTGTTGCGGTCGAAAGAGGTGATGCGCGAGGGTGTGTCGAGAGCTGGCAAAAAAAATTGATGATAGGGATCAAAACACCCTCCTATTTAAGAAATGAATTTATGACGAGAGGGGCGTTTCGTCGGGCTACCGTTCGAAGGATAAGTACGAAAGAGATAGCCCAACAATAGAAACGTTAAGTTCGAAGTTTAAAAGCGCCCCTAAACTGCGAAACGAAGAGATCTACCTGGCGATATTTATCTGTGGTGGCCACGCGCCTCGAAATTTATAGTCGCAATTTGCCAAAAACTCGGATAGGGAATGCGTGTCCGGTCCGAGTTGACCATAAGACGGCGCCTCTCTTAAAAATAAAATCGTGTTCTTCGTTTTTATTGCGAACTTATTCACTCTCTACTTAGAAAAACACTTAGACGTATCGAATTTGCGGATCGGCGAATCGCACCGAAAACGAGAGGGGGTTGTTGTCGCTCTTGTACTTTAATCAAGGTAATTGAATTACATGACAACCCCAAAACCCAACCCTCGGCCGGCCGAGGACGTACGCGATTGGCATTTACGTAATTTATTCTTATTAGACCGGAAAGGGAGAATGTATTGTTATGGGGGGATGTCGTGACCCAGAATATCGCACGCACCCTCGATGACTTAGGCGCCATATTCCACACACACTATAAACTGATTAAATTATAAGAAAGGGAAGTGTCCCTTCTTCAACGGCCCACTTCGTAAATTTCTTGACTTGCTGCTTAGATAGCAAGGCTTCCACATCTACCCCCTTTTTCTATTTTGTTATTTATATGATTAGTTATTGCAGTGATTTCCAAACTATATTTTAATGCGCATCCCTTAAAAAAGAAGTGATCGTGGCGGCTCCCCACTGTACACCGCTCCCCCCGAGTTATTGCAATTTTAAAATCGTTCCCTCTCACTCGCACCGACGAGATTGTCGTATCTTTTCGCTCCCTTCCACTCGTTGCTATGGTAAAAATGTTTTTCGAACATATAATCGATATTTACTAAACTAAAGGCCATTGCCGGATTTACATTGAAAAGTGCCCCCAGAGATAACGAAGTGATTTTTTTTTCTGTGATGTAGCCTGGTATTAGTAATAATTGCGGAGATTTTTAGCCCCCCAGCTGTTACGGTTTTTGACTAAAAAATCAATTTTCATTTTTTGAAAATATTTTTTTTCTCAAGAACGGCTATTTCGATTTAGTTGTGCTTTGGATATGTCGAAGGCATGTATTCGATCTATCATTTAAAAAAAAATTAATTTTTAATTATTCCGAAAAATATAATTTTTCTAAATTTATATTTTTGAAAGTAACATTTTGGGTACTTCTGCATTAGGACGCCCACCATTTTTTTACCAGTTATTGCTTATTTACTAATGTATAACATATATTTGTTTAAAAAGTTGTATGTGTGATACAATATAGTTCTATAGTTCAAAAAGAGACGAGAGTCAAAGTAAAGGATTTTAATCGTATTCATCTGAACTTTTCCGCAAGCTTTCGGTAGTACAATCAAAAAGGTTTTCTTATATTTTAATTTCAAATAATGTGTCAAAAAAATCGCTCAAACGGTTGAGTGGTTTTAGACAAAAAATTGCGCCCTTTCACGAAATTACAAAAGTTTTAATTTTTTATATTTTTCAGAAATTCAACGCTTTGTATCTTTATTATTTTTGCAAATATTCGTCCAAGTGGCGCAGATTTTAAATTTTGCATTTTTTCAAAACAATAGAGCCTTTACAAAAAAATTTTAATATGAAAATCGAGACAAGATTTGATTACATTCTGAAAACAACAAAACAACACTTTTTTGCAGTGTTACAATAATAAAATCCTTATATTGTTTTATATTAAAAAATAAAAAATAAATTATCTAAAAATTATTGAGATCCGTTCAATGGTTTTAGCTTTTTGGGGTCGCTCAGTTTTGATCTTTGTATTTTTTCTGAAATATCGTTAATTTTAAAGTTTGTAATCGTCAGACTTGTTTGAATAGCATTGAAACAAAAAACCACTAAAGTATTTTCAAATAAGTTTAAGAAAAAACTGGTGCGTGTACGTACAGTAGCGGACAAAATAGTTACCACTTTTTTAAATTTTGTTTTGGTTGATTTTATTTGCATAGTTTCGTGATAATAATTTGATGATTATTACTGGCCGCGATAGTAACCATATCTTAATCCCATTGAGAACATTTAGGGAAAGATTGAAAGAGCATTGAATGAAAAAGAGTTAAAAAAATTCGAAGTTTTGTACTTGACTGTTTCAGAAGCTTTTAAATGGTTTTATTGGTAAATTGATTGCTTCTATGCCGAGACGATATGCTGCACTGCTAAAGACAAAAGTGGAGACCACTAAATATCAGTTATTTTTAAAATTATTTTGTTATTTATTGATATTTTTGAAATTGGTAACTTTTTTGTCCGGTTTATTTCCCGGTTGTTACGATTTGAGTTATTATAAGAATTTTTTTTGTTGATCAATTTGTGTAATTATGAAAGAGCATTAAATTTTTTATAAGAAATAATATCAAGCAAAAGAAAATTAAAAAAAGTGGTAACTATTTTGTCCGCTACTGTATGTACGCGCGTTGGAAGTTATACTACTTTGGTGTAACTAAATTTAATATAGATAAATTCAATAAATTCGAGGATGCGCGCATTCGAGCGAAAAGTGGCACATTTCCGAGCGAGGGAGGTAAATGAAGCGCGACGCGGAGCGGCGCGCTTCATTTTCGAGATCGGAATGTGCCACTTTGAGCTCGAATGCGCACTCGGTTTAAGCACGATTCACAAAAATTTTGGCCAACAAACTAGACGAAATATTAGTTGAATAATTTTAATCGTTCCCTCTCACTCGCATTGACGAGATTGTCATATATTTTCGCTCCCTTCCACTCATTGCTATGGTAACAATGTTTTCGAACATATAATCGATATTTACTAAACTAAATTTAAAATGATTTGCAAGCGCGAAGGGTAAATAAAGCAGATAAATTCGATAAATACGAGGATGCGCGCATTCGAGCGAAAAGTGGCACATTTCCGATCAGGAAAATGAAGCGCGACGCGGGCGGCGCGCTTCATTTTCCGAGATCGGAATGTGCCACTTTGAGCTCGAATGCGCGCACTCGGTTTAAGCACGATTCACAAAAACTTTGGCCAACAAACTAGACGAAATATTAGTTGAATAATTTTAATCGTTCCCTCTCACTCGCATTGACGAGATTGTCATATATTTTCGCTCCCTTCCACTCATTGCTATGGTAACAATGTTTTCGAACATATAATCGATATTTACTAAACTAAATTTAAAATGATTTGCAAGCGCGAAGGGTAAATAAAGCAGATAAATTCGATAAATACGAGGATGCGCGCATTCGAGCGAAAAGTGGCACATTTCCGAGCGAGGGAGGCAAATGAAGCGCGACGCGGAGCGGCGCGCTTCATTTTCCCGAGATCGGAATGTGCCACTTTGAGCTCGAATGCGCGCACTCGGTTTAAGCACGATTCACAAAAACTTTGGCCAACAAACTAGACGAAATATTAGTTGAATAATTTTAATCGTTCCCTCTCACTCGCATTGACGAGATTGTCATATATTTTCGCTCCCTTCCACTCATTGCTATGGTAACAATGTTTTCGAACATATAATCGATATTTACTAAACTAAATTTAAAATGATTTGCAAGCGCGAAGGGTAAATAAAGCAGATAAATTCGATAAATACGAGGATGCGCGCATTCGAGCGAAAAGTGGCACATTTCCGAGCGAGGGAGGCAAATGAAGCGCGACGCGGAGCGGCGCGCTTCATTTTCCCGAGATCGGAATGTGCCACTTTGAGCTCGAATGCGCGCACTCGGTTTAAGCACGATTCACAAAAATTTTGGCCAACAAACTAGACGAAATATTAGTTGAATAATTTTAATCGTTCCCTCTCACTTGCATTGACGAGATTGTCATATATTTTCGCTCCCTTCCACTCATTGCTATGGTAACAATGTTTTTCGAACATATAATCGATATTTACTAAACTAAATTTAAAATGATTTGCAAGCGCGAAGGGTAAATAAAGCAGATAAATTCGATAAATACGAGGATGTGCGCATTCGAGCGAAAAGTGGCACATTTCCGAGCGAGGGAGGCAAATGAAGCGCGACGCGGAGCGGCGCGCTTCATTTTCCCGAGATCGGAATGTGCCACTTTGAGCTCGAATGTGCGCACTCGGTTTTAAGCACGATTCACAATAATTTAAGCCAATAAATTAGTTAAATAACTCTAATCGTTCCGTCTCTCTCGCACCGACGATTTTATTGTATCTTTTCGCTCCCTTCCACTCATTGCTATGATAAAAATGTTTTCCGAATATAAAATCTATATTTTACGCGAGATCGAAATGCGCACACTCGGTTTAAACCACGACTACCAACTGTCCCATTTTAATAGCAAAAAATTGGTCACGTTACGTATGAGTAACCCAATTTAATTAATTTATAATTGATCCATAAATTAAATAGATAACATATCATTGCCTAATTGTAAGTTAACATTCACCATAGATATTGAATAAAAATTGATTTACTTAAAATTTTCTGAATTTTTTTAATTAAAAATTACAGAACCGCATTTCCACCAAAAACCAAATCTCTGAAAAAAAATGTAAAATAAAGAGATAGACGTATTTTAAAAAATAAAACCGCAGTTTTAAATTGACAAAAAATTACATTTTTGTTAAACTTTTTGCGACCCTCCCCAGAAACCCCCCTCCAGTTGGAAAATCACTGATCTAATCAGCGAATTGTATTGTCACTCCATTTGCTTCGATAAAAAAGTAGTACGCCTAATGGAAAATTGTTAGAATTTCTCGCAATAAATTGTTCGCTGGAAAACGTAGAATTCTTAAGTAATGCAAAAGAAGTTGCAAATATTTAGATATGCGTTAATTACGTATGCGACGAGTAGATGCATTTATTTTCCTCTTAACAAATTGCCCTCTCGCTGAATATATATTTTTTGCCAACACACAATCGAAGATTTCATTTTTCTTTGTTGATTGTTTTTTTTTGGGCTTTTAGTAGTCGGCAAAAAAACGTCCCGGCGACAGACGTAAAAACACATAGGAAAAAAATTAGTTTTTCGCGAATTGATGGTCCATAAACTAAAAAGCGTACCGCGTGTGGGAAGACGGTACAAGTTCGCGCTCTTCTTTAAGTATGCGCAGAATTTTTACCACATCGTTAATGGATTCTACGGACGGGCACACTTTACTCGCAAATCGAAATTTTCGAAGACCGAAATATTTGGAAACGCACAAAACTGGTGACTATGGACTTTCTCCGCGTAAATCATCGGTGATTCTTTCGAGTCGAAAGCTTTTAAGCTCCCATTATAAGAATGCGTGATATGCTTCACGAACGGCCGTGTGAAGTGGAAATATTAATCAAAAAGAAAATAGTTATCTGCAATATCCGATTAGATTAAAAATGATGTGGGCATTTCCAGGGTTCCATTTTTAACTTGATGCTTGTAACTGTACCTATTAACGGCTAATACTCGGCATTACTCGAGACCGAAAAAATTAATCTAACAGTATCCAAATAGTTTTGTTGGACTAAATTCTGATTAATAAAATTTTGAAATTTGTCGCTTATTTTAAACAATTTTTTTTTGAACATTCTCGAACCAAATGAATTAAATAAGGTTCGTATTTAAAATAACAAAGTTGGTGCCGAAATAGAGAAAAACAATGGCCGATTTTTTTTTGGACTTCCACCATTGAAAAGTAGACAAAAAATGTCGCGAGAAAGTTTTTACAGAATTAATTTATCTCAACTAATGAAAAAGCCGAGAAAAAAATAGAATCGCCCTAAAATTAATAATTTTGGAACTTTTATAAATAATTCCGTTATTTTTAAAATTTATTCACACAATTTTGTCGTTAAAATTAGAAAAAAATAAGCTTTTTATTTCTGTAAAAAAAAAAGTTGGTGCCGTAGTTGGGACATATAATGGCCCAATAATTTTTTTGACTGTACCATCGTAAAGAACGAGATAAAATGCTTTAAGGATGTTTTTACAGAATTAATCTATTTAAACAAATAAAAAAGTTAAAAAATTGCATATTCTAAAATTAATAATTTTGGTTTTTTTGTAAATAACTCCGTCATTTTTGGAAATATATTTAGACAATTATATATCGTTGAAATCAGAAAAAACACTTTAGTTCCGTAAAAATATTTGAAATAACAAAGTTGGTGCCCAAATGAGGACAAATAATGGCCCTAAAATATTTTTGAATTTACCGTCGTAAAGTACGCAAAAAAGTGCCTTAAGAAAGATTTTTACAGAATGAATGTCAACTAACAAAAAAGTTAGCAAAAAAGAGGTTTCCGCGAAAAACACTCTGTTTTGGTGGAAAACCTCTCATCAAGTGGAAACTCTTTTACATTTGAGAATTGTTTTTTTTTTTATATATCTCCGTTGTTTTTCAACATTTTCCCGGACTGTTTGGTATCGTTAGAATCGCCAAGAAATAACCTTTCTAACAAACGCAAAAATTTCTCCACCGCCTACTTGATTTAACAACGTCGGGCCTGATACCCGCGCAATTGCAAACTGAAGACAAAACGTAAGTTTACCATAGTAAAGAGAAGAAAAAAGTGCCCTAAGAAAGTTTTTTTAGATTTAATTTATTTTGCTAAATAAGTCCGTTGCAGCTATTTCGAATTTAATTACGTTAAAAAGCAGGTGCGTGAAAGGCGGTTTTTGCAAAAATTTTTCTTTTTAAATGTCGCCGTTAATTAAAAAGAAATTCTAGCTTGTTTGGTATCGTTAGAATAGTAAAAAATTTAGTATTTTAATTAACCCAAAAGCAAATATATTGCCTACTTGATTTACCGAAGACGATACAGGCGCAATAAAAGACCTTGTAAAAATTTTAAGCAAAATAATAATCAGAACTCTATTTAAAATACGCCCATACCTCGCAGAAAAGTTGGCCGTAAAACGAAGAGCCGTATAACAAATCAATTATTTTCATACAAATCCATAATTAAATCCGCAATTAAAGAAGCCCGTTATAGCGAAATGCCGCATAAAGAACGGCCGTATAGCGAGGTATAGTTGTATATCGACATCAAAAAAAGTATTTTTTGCCGTTATAGCGAAACATTTTAGGCCGTAAATCGAAAACGTGCCTTAATTGAAGAGGGCCGTTATAGCGAAATGCCGTATAAAGAGCGGCCCGTATAGCGAGGTATGGGTGTATTTGTAAGTTTCAACAATTTTTTAGATAAATAATGTGTTAGAATTCAAATTATTTTCGTTTGTTTAACAATAAACGACGTAAACTCCAATTTTTTACCTAATCCGCTATTAAAAAAATAGAAGGAAAACTGTGGAAACATATGAAAAATGCGCCACTAAGCGCGATTACATTTTTTTTAAAAATATATATTCCAAGCAAATAGCCATTAGATCAAGTCGAATATTATAAACATAAGGCAAACAATAAATTTAAGAGCATCTCCGGGTTTATGGTCAATACTGAAAGCCATCACAGATTTATTCGCAATATATCGTTTTTTTAAGCACCATAAACAGGTTAATAGGCGTTTATTACCAATTAAAATACCTCTTCGTTTTTTCCTCACTTCCAAAAAAAAAAAAAAATTTCACAATTTACATATAGCGCGCACGTCGGCGTCGCTCCTTTAAAATTCGCCTCTCAGCTTCTAATTTCATTAATAACTCGAAAATAGTAATAATAAGGTTTCGGCTAAAAGCAAACGAGTTTAAAGAATTTTGTAACACGGCTTGATTGAAATGGTCCATCTTAGTGGCGCCCGAAGATACCAACACGTCCCGAGCTAATGGGGCAACACGCACATATACTCCGCAGATGACATCATTTTGTCATCAGCCACGACCCTAATAAAAAAGAAAATTATTCGGCACTCGCTTCTCTTCAGGTAGTCCGATTCCAGCTCGCTTCTTCGACCTTCCCGGCGCGCTCGCGATTTAATTAGCACGGATCCCAATTAGAGGCCCATAAAAACTTCTTCGAGAGAGAGAGAACGGAACCCCAAAAGCAAATTGGTATGTTTACGTTTGGACCACAAAAAAAAACCCAACAGAATTAAGCCAAATCGAAATGTTCGGTCGGATTAATTAATTTTCGAAATAATTTCCGGCGTTTACGAAGGGTAATTTTGGACGGCGACGTTTTTCGTCGAAAACCCATAAGATTGCAGACAAAGAAAGAAAGAGAGGGACGATAAAAGAGGAATTGATTGATATCTAAAGTTAAAACAACAGCAATCCCTAATTGATACAATTCTTGACGAGGTCTCGGGAGTGGGTTCAGCGTTCAATGACAACTCCGGTAAAGTGATCGGACTCCGGGTCGGCCACGACGGAGCCGCTGGTAGAAAGGGTTTCTGTGTAATGTCGCGTCGAAACCCCCCGTGACCCCCCTTTCGAACAAGAACAACCGGACAATAGTGTCGGACAATTCTCTTTCAAGATGACTTACTTCGCTTCGACGCTTATTGGGATTAGTTTTTCGTCTCTTCGAGAAATTGAATTTGGTGTTATTGTTTTTTTTGTATTTAGGAAAAAAAAGTCAAAAATTACGTTGTTTTTTGATTTATTGAAGTTGTACTTCTTTTGGAGTGGTTCTGAGTGAAATTTTAGCGGGCAACGGAAGTTGCGTGCGCGCGGTTAACGAAAATTCGACGGTTGAAGAAATTAAATTAATTTTTGTGAATCGTGCTTAAAACCGAGTGTGCACATTCGAGCTCAAAGTGGCACATTCCGATCTCGGGAAAATGAAGCGCGCCGCTCCGCGTCGCGCTTCATTTGCCTCCCTCGCTCGGAAATGTGCCACTTTTCGCTCGAATGCGCACATTCTCGTATTTATCGAATTTATCTACTTTACCCTTCGCGCTTTCAAATCATTTTAAATTTAGTTTAGTAAATATCGATTATATGTTCGAAAAACATTTTTACCATAGCAATAAGTGGAAGGGAGCGAAAATATATGACAATCTCGTCGTTGCGAGCGAGAGGGAACGATTAGAGTAATTTAACTGATCTTTTGTCTAATCTATTGGCCTAAATTATTGCAAATCGTGCTTAAAACCTAGTGCGCACATTCGAGCTCAAAGTGGCACATTCCGATCTCGAAAATGAAGCGCGCCGCTCCGCGTCGCGCTTCATTTGCCTCCCTCGCTCGGAAATGTGCCACTTTTCGCTCGAATGCGCGCATCCTCGTATTTATTAAATTTAGTTACGCCAAAGTAGTATAACTTCTAACGCGCGTACATACGTACACGCACCAGTTTTTTCTTAAAGTTATTTGAAAATACTTTAGTGGTTTTTGTTTCAATGCCAATCAAACAATTCCAAAGATTCCAAACTTTAAAATTAACGATATTTCAGAAAAGATACAAAGATTAAAACTGAGCGACCCCAAAAAGCTAAAACCATTGAACGGATCTCAATAATTTTTAGCTCCTTTATTATTTATTTTTTAATATAAAACAATATAAGGATTTTATTATTGTAACACTGCAAAAAAAGTGTTGTTTTGTTCGTTTTCAAAATGTGATCAAATCTTGTCTCGATTTTCATATTAAATTTTTTTTGTAAAGGCACTATTGTTTTGAAAAAGTGCAAAATTTAAAATCTGTGCCCCTTGGACGAATATTTGCAAAAATAATAAAGATACAAAGCGTTGAATTTCCGAAATATATAAAAAATTAAAACTTTTGTACCTAATTTCGTGAAAGAGCGCAATTTTTTGTCTAAAACTACTCAACCCGTTTAGATGATTTTTTGACACATTATTTGAAATTAAAATATTAGAAGGCCTTTGTGATTGTACTAGTGAAAGCCTGCGGAAAAGTTCATAAGAATGCGATTTAAATCCTTTGCTTTGACTCTCGTCTCTTTATTATTTTTATTTGTTTCTGTCTTGTTTAAAAATTTAAAAAGTTTACATAAAGTCTCAAAAACACAATTAATTTTTTTTTTAAAGTATAATTAAAATAACACCGTTATGTATCTTTTAAATTAATTTTAGTAATTAAACAAATCGATGTGTTCAACAGTACAGATTTTCACAAACACCTTAAAGTATAAGATCCAAAACCCGATCAATAGCAGTATTTTTCGTATTTGTAGAATGATTATCTGAAAGTCTTCAGATAAAAAAATTAATGAACTAAAATATTAATGTACTATTCCCGAAGTTAAATTTATTATATAACCAAATATTATAATACATTTAATAGTTTTTGAATTAAATAGGGTACGTAATATTTTTATCTTTTAATACCGTATAAAACCGCGATCCAGTACTGGTACCATTTTTTTGCGTAGAATTAGTACTTGATCAACTACAATACAAATACAACGTCAAAATATACAATGGCATTGTAGGTAATAATATTTTTTTTATAGTTTAATGAATACTATTTTAAATTGATGATAAAATTGAACTAATATGGTTCGTCGATTTATAAAAATATCAAATATAAATTTAAATTTAGTTTAGTAAATATCGATTTTATGTTCTAAAAACATATTTGCCATACCAAATGAGTGCAAGGGAGCGAAAAGATACAATAAAATCGTCGGTGCCAGCGAGAGAGAACGATTATAGTTATTTAACTGATTTTTTGTCTAATTTATTGGCTTAAATTATTGTGAATCGTGCTTAAAACCGAGTGTGCACATTCGAGCTTAAAGTGGCACATTCCGATCTCGGGAAAATGTAGCGCGCCGCTCCGCGTCGCGCTTCATTTGCCTCCCTCGCTCGAGAATGTGCCACTTTTCGCTCGAATGCGCACATCCTCGCATTCATCCGATTTGTCTACTTTATTCTTCTCTCTTTCAAATCAAAATATTAAATATAATTTAATAAATATCGATTTTATGTTCGAAAAACGTATTTACCATAGCAATGCGTGGAAGAGAGCGAAAAGATACGATTACAGCGATAGTGCGAACGCAAAAAAATGATTAAAATTAATTATCTAAATTTTTGTTTAATTTATTGACCTAAATTCTTGTAAATGTGCTTAACACCGAGTGTGCACATTCGAGCTCAAAGTGGCACATTCCGATCTCGGGAAAATGAAGCGCGCCGCTCCGCGTCGCGCTTCATTTGCCTCCCTCGCTCGGCAATGTGCCACTTTTCGCTCGAATGCGCACATCCTCGCATTCATCCGATTTGTCTACTTTATTCTTCTCTCTTTCAAATCAAAATATTAAATATAATTTAATAAATATCGATTTTATGTTCGAAAAACGTATTTACCATAGCAATGCGTGAAAGAGAGCGAAAAGATACGATTACAGCTATAGTGCGAACGCAAAAAAATGATTAAAATTAATTATCTAAATTTTTGTTTAATTTATTGTCCTAAATTCTTGTGAAATGTGCTTAACACCGAGTGTGCACATTCGAGCTCAAAGTGGCACTTTCCGATCTCGGAAAAATGAAGCGCGCCGCTCCGCGTCGCGCTTCATTTGCCTCCCTCGCTCGGCAATGTGCCACTTTTCGCTCGAATGCGCACATCCTCGCATTCATCCGATTTGTCTACTTTATTCTTCTCTTTCAAATCAAAATATTAAATATAATTTAATAAATATCGATTTTATGTTCGAAAAACGTATTTACCATAGCAATGCGTGAAAGAGAGCGAAAAGATACGATTACAGCTATAGTGCGAACGCAAAAAAATGATTAAAATTAATTATCTAAATTTTTGTTTAATTTATTGTCCTAAATTCTTGTGAAATGTGCTTAACACCGAGTGTGCACATTCGAGCTCAAAGTGGCACTTTCCGATCTCGGAAATGAAGCGCGCCGCCCGCGTCGCGCTTCATTTGCCTCCCTCGCTCGGCAATGTGCCACTTTTCGCTCGAATGCGCACATCCTCGCATTCATCCGATTTGTCTACTTTATTCTTCTCTTTCAAATCAAAATATTAAATATAATTTAATAAATATCGATTTTATGTTCGAAAAACGTATTTACCATAGCAATGCGTGAAAGAGAGCGAAAAGATACGATTACAGCGATAGTGCGAACGCAAAAAAATGATTAAAATTAATTATCTAAATTTTTGTTTAATTTATTGACCTAAATTCTTGTGAAATGTGCTTAACACCGAGTGTGCACATTCGAGCTCAAAGTGGCACATTCCGATCTCGGGAAAATGAAGCGCGCCGCTCCGCGTCGCGCTTCATTTGCCTCCCTCGCTCGGCAATGTGCCACTTTTCGCTCGAATGCGCACATCCTCGTATTTATTGGATTTGCTTATATTATTATTTTATTCTTCAATTCAAAAAATTAAAAGTCTAATAAATTAGATCTATTTTTTGTTTGAAAAAGGTTAGATCTTTGATTCCTTTTGATAAGTTATCATGGTGCGCTTCCGTACGCCTAATTGTAGCGAGCTTGATAAAAATATTTTCACGTGTACTTTCGAATGTTTAATAATTCGCATTTTTGATTAATTAAAATTGTACCTATATGAGTCAAATTTTCTGAAGTGGGCCACTAAAAATCAACTAGTTGATTTTTATATCATTTTTTGCAGATTGTTAAAGGTTTATATGTCAAAATTAATGTCTCAAAATATTTTTGGATAATTTTCATTTTTGTAAAAATTATAAACAAATTAGGTTTAAGGCACATTTTGTATACACTGTTGTAATTAGACTTCAAATCTGGATTTGAAGATTTCTTATTAATATAGTCGAATCCAATTAAGTCGAGGATGTGCGCATTCAGCGAAAAGTGGCACATTTCCGAGCGAGGGAGGCAAATGAAGCGCGACGCGGAGCGGCGCGCTTCATTTTCCCGAGATCGGAATGTGCCACTTTGAGCTCGAATGTACGCACTCGGTTTTAACACTAGATTTACGGACTGAGCCAATTTGACTCATACAACAAAATTGAAGTTTTTTTGCAAAAAACAGTTCTAACTAAATTGAAATAAAAGATTTATTATTAAAAACTTCATCGAAAACATTTTTTAAATATGAACTCTGTTTTTGAAATACATTTCCCGCAAACAGAAATAATCCTCGCTTATTTTGCTATTGGTATATAGCAATAAAATTTTAAATGAGTCAAATTGGCTCAGTCCGTAAATCTAGTGTTAAGCACCATTCACAATAATGACCAAATTTGAGTTACAGTTTAACGCTTCCTCAATTAACGCTGATTCGTGATAACTCGATCTGCTCGAAGTTTCAAAATAGTTCAACAATTTTTTTCTATATATTCAATTAACCGAATTTTCGATTATCCGAATGAGATGTAACAATAATTAGTCCGGATAACCGAGTTTCCCCTGTATGTTCTATCCTGACATGGGGAAATCGACCACTTTACTACCGCCGCACGGCGCTCGAAAACCAAACTTTCACACCGGGCATTATAAAGACATCTTTTTTTAAGAAAAATCTCGAGAAAAGTTATGGTACGAGTTTGCATTTTTTTAGTTTTAAAATACGCAATATTTATGAAATTTTGTTTTTTAAAATTGACCCACAAATAAGTTTGAAAAAACTGAAAATCGAAATAATTAAAAAAAAAATTGATTTCTCAAAAACTTATTAACTTCAGACATTAATTTATATCGATCACACCTAAAAAAATTGAAACACTTGACTTCTATATTAATTTTTGCAAATAATCAAATTATGAATCTTTCTGAAACATTAAGAAATTAATTACAGTAAGACCCCGTTTAACGCGGGGGATACGTTCCAAGAAGTTGAAGCGCTAAATGAAATGTCAATAAACTATTTTGAAGCTTCGGCCAGACCGCATTATATCGAATCAGCGTTAATCGAGGAGGCGTTAAACGAGGTTTTACTGTACATATGAATTTTAAAAGTTTTACTAATCGAATCTTAGTTTACACTTTTTACTAGAATTATAACTGTAATAAAATACATTTATTAAAATTTTCGGAAACTTTTTCAGAAAACTAGAAATTTTTTATGTTAAATTTTAAAAATCGAAATTCGTATACCTAAAAAAAGAGCTATTTACCAGTCCGTCTTCTGGTTCGACTAGAACGTTTTAATTTTTGTGGCTTTTAAAGATAAAAAAGGGCAACGCCGGTTAAAAGTGGAAGTGATAAAGTTGTTAACTATAAATTGATAGAAGAAAAAGGGGGTGAAAGATCCATCTGTCGTCTAGACCCAATTATACACGATATTAACAATGCTTTTCCATTACCACCGCGCCGAAGTGGATGGCACTTTAGCCTTTTTACCTCGAACCGGGTAAAAAAAAAGAACAATTAATATTAAGAGTCTCTTCCTACTTAAATAATTTCGAAAACGCGTTACATCGAATCGTGGGCGTCGCACAGATATGACAATATTCAAAAGAGAAATGTCGCTTTATTAATAGCCTTAACTTAATTTCTGTGTATATGATAAATCAATACAATCTTAATTGCTTTACAGTTATTGCGGTTTTTATCGCAAATTATAACAAAACAAGATAATACGAGTATAAAATTATTATAAAACATCATAAGTAGCGGAGCTACTCTTTTAAAAGCGCCTCAATAAATATCGAAAACCTTACGCGCCTTTAGGAAATAATTAGTCATTTAATGCGAACGCACTCGTTTCTGCTTGCGATAATTAATTATTATTAATTGCTCTGCGTGGCACGGACTTGCTTCGGCTCAAAAGTCGGAGGGTTTTGAAACCGATGTCCCCTAATTTTTCAACACCCTCAACGACATGTGTTCCGACCTGAATTTTGCGTCGAAAAAATATCTCGGTGTAAGCACCTTAAAAAAACATTTAGTAACTAAAACAATTACATCAATTTCTTTTCGAAAATTAAGTAGTACAGTCGGACCTCGATAAGTCGAAGTCGAAGGCAAACTAAAAATAATTTGAGTTATCAGAAAAAGGCGAGTTAAATACTTTTCTGTGTATATCTCATATCTATATTTACCATCCTTTATAAAAAATAACCAAAATTTGTAAATAATTATTAACATTATTTATTGTTATTAAGTATTTAGGTAATATGGTTATTTACATCTTATTTATTGTTGGTTTGAAAGTAATCTAAAATTGTCTTTTGCTTCATTGATCCAAATTGTTGGGTTCCTACGAATTTTTCCAACGATCTCCCCAAAACCAGAATATTTTTACTACGTGTATACCAAAACCTTTCAATCATAGCTTTCTCCAAGTTGGAAAAAGGACACTCCTTTAGCCTTTTTTTAATTTTTGTTTACACTCCTTGTTGATCGGTAAAGTAAATAATTTTAGAAAAAGTATTTAATTCTTTTAGTTTTTCTGTTACACACTGTTATAAACTATAAACAGCAAAAAATACATTTGATCGTACTCCTGCTTGACGAATAACGACCAGAACGATAACAAAAAGGCAAAAATAGACCCTTTTCTAGTAAAAGAAACGGTAAAACCATCTTAAAATTCATAAGTGTTGAGAAAGCATTTAAACATAAATTACTACAGTAATCCCTCAACTTTCGCGGACTCGATGTTCGCGAATTTTATATATTCGCAATTATTAAAATGCGGAAAAATTCGATATTCGCGAGTTGTGTACCCGCTTATTCGCGGAACCATTAAAAAAATTTCTGGAGTTAATGTATTTTTCAGTTGAGCAGTTGTGTAAACATTTCCCACACGGAAAAAAAAGTACACTTGGTTGAAGATAACTTTTCTTCATCCAAGAATTTTTAGGATCTAAAAGGAACCTCGAAAAGTTTTTGAGTGAAGTAAAATAATTTCTTGACTTCGACAGTTTTGAATTGACAAAAAATTTCTTAATACAAAAATTTTGTCATACTTGGTTCAACAATAAAATTTCTTATGAGGAAAATGTACATTTATTAATACAATAATTTCTTCCTCAAGAAAGTTTTTTCTTTAGTTCAAGAATATTTTTTTTTCGTTCAATTGCAATTTTTTATTTTAGTTCGAGAGTATAGTAACGAAGTAATTTTCTGACTTGAGCCAAGATATTCTTGTTTTCTTAGAGTCGAAGGATTTCTAGAACATCCCCCCTCCCCCTGCTTCTCCAACCGATTGTAATATTAATATTGGAACAAATTAGCAGTTATAATATGAAAATGCTTAATATAACTTAATACTAATGTTAGTGTCAAGAACATGTCAAGTGTAGATAATTTTTTCAAATATTTTGTTTAATCCGATTTAGGCCCCACTGTCGGGCAAAACGGTTAATTTCTGACATTTTATATTTTTGAATTTATTTCTACAATTAAAGCAAAAATGTAATTATTTTTTTTTCTAAAATTAAAGTTTAATCATTGTATTACGTAAATCTAAAAAAGAAACACTTTTTTTAGCCGAAGTGGTTCATATTAATCGATGAATCTTAACCTACCCGCTTTAGGCCACCTTCTCCTATGTATAATTATTAAAACTTCTTTATATGTAAATGAATGTAAACAAATTCGATAAATACGAGGATGTGCGCATTGGAGCAAAAAGTGGCACATTTCCGAGCGAGGGAGGCAAATGGAGCGCGACGCGGAGCGGCGCGCTTCATTTTCCCGAGATCGGAATGTGCCACTTTGAGCTCGAATGTGCACACTCGGTTTTAAGCACGATTACAAAGCGTCCTGTTATAACAGGAAAAAACTTAGTCAAATTGTTAGGTACCTATAGGTATATTTACAAAAAACGCAACAAATATTAATCACTAAATAAAACAGTCGCACATTATCTTAAAATCAACAAAGCAAAAAACACTGTTTAGTGCGAAATACAAAATAAAATAATAAAATATTTCGTAAGAAATACCGAGGTTTAATTTTCGCAACGACAATCCGGATAATCGCAAATCCGTATAACTGAGGTCCGGATAATCGAGGTTTTACTGTAGTTTAAAAAGTTTTTAACGGTTATCTTTTGTGGCTATATCTCAAATAAATTAAAACCCATCAGACTCTCAAAATTTTAAAAAAAATTTCTAAGTACATGATAATATAGGAATAAATACAGGTATTACTAATTTTACCAAATAACATAATTAATCGTTTTGTTATCGCAATTTCTAATTGCCATTCATTTCTCCATCAAGCCACGGCTAACGAATCCCCAAAAGCTCTCCAAAAGCGATCGGAAAAAAAGCACACACAACGAACTCAAAATTTAAAAACTTCAAATCGAAAAATTATTCAAATCGCCTTTCGTCGCAATCGCGCCAACCATTTAAATTTAAATTCGACACTTATCAACGGCCACGGCTAATTTAGAATTCAATTTTTGCGCATTAATTCACCCAAAAAAAAAAGAAGAAAATTAACAAATGTAAACTAAAAGCATTCCCATTTGAAAACAAGCGTTTTATCGTAAAACGGACATGAAAAACGCGATAGTCGATTTTTCCATTGTTTCGAAGGAATGGTGGTGATAAGAATACATAAATAGTTTATCATCGTTAGCTGCTATCGCCACTGATAACACACCACCATGTATAACAAGTGGGTGATAAGGCACCCCACCCCAACCCCCTCGGATTTCTAATTTTTTTTTTCGACGCGACCGAACGCACCGGTTGCTTCGTCGACGCTTCCACGGCATTTTCTAATCGAACAAATGAATGCGTAATTTTCGACCCCCCGAGACCGAAGAGGGTGGATTTTAGTTATTCACTTTGTTAACTCTAAAAGCAAGCTGCACATTAGGAAGCACATGTCTAAGGATAACGAGTGCAGTTAATGAACCGCAGATAAGATACGCCAATACCTGTCTCTTCCCTTTTTCTCTCTAAATAACATCACGGACGTCCATTGTTATCCAAACTAATTATTTTTGATTAAAAACATACTTAGTTTCAATTTAGAGATAGCTCGGCGAAAGGATAATGGCGGTCGTCCGAGGGAAAAAATTCAATAATCCTCGGCGCTGCGCGCGTACGTTTAGGAAAGTCGAAAAGCTCGTGAAGAAGTCTTGTGGGCCCGAAAAGTTATAAATATGTGAAGAGAGATGTGCGTCTGCCTCTCGTATAGGGTTACAGGTTCATAAATCACAAAACCCTGCTCGTGTTTAAAAATACGGACCGTTTCGATTATTTATCGCTCTATGGCCAGGAAATCGGGAAAGCCCTAATTGCGATCGAAAAATAATTAAAAAATTCTTTCCTACGAAAGGTGTGTACGTGTGTATTAATGATTTTATTCACGTAGCCTGTCGCTTATTCGAATTGATTTATCTTTCTGTATAAATCTTCGAGTTTTGCAATATGCATGCTTCGAATATAAATTATTAATATCAGATCGCATGTTGGAAATTAGAGGGCTTTGTCGTGTGACGAGAGTATGGTCGCCATAGAAAATAATTAGCGTTAAATTGATGCGAGAGAAATTCAAGTGCACCCCTATGGATTTTGGCTTAGGCGCCTCATCATCTCTGGATGAGGAATCGGCCATTGTATGATGTCATGGAAGTACCAGAAGCACCAGGTTATTAGACGCTACGCTCCGCCTCGACGATCCGGTTGTTGTAGATGCCCCAAGTCTTTTTTTACTCGTCGAAGACCATCTTTTTAATAACGAACAATTTTCAAAGTTATACTTCTTTTGGCGAGTTGAGAGATAAATTTTAACAGACCGCGGAAGTTGCGCGCGCCCAGTTAACAAAAACTCGACGGTCCGAGAACGTAAATTAATTAATGTGAATAGTGCTTAAAACCGAGTGTGCGCGTTCGAGCTCAAAGTGGCACATTTTCGATCTCGGGAAAATGAAGCGCGCCGCTCCGCGACGCGCTTCATTTGCTTCCCTCGCTCGGAAATGTGCCACTTTTCGCTCGAACGCGCACATCTTCGTTTTATTCCGATTTAACGAGGTTAACTTTTTCTCTATTTTTCAATTAATTAAAAGCTTAAGGATATACGAGCAGGGTACTGGGTGGAAATAGACCGTCCGGGCACACAGTAAAGAGGATATGTAGATCACGTGGCCGCAGCATTGCGTATGGCAACACTGTGATTATTATGATTATTAAGGCAATGTTATCAGTAAATTCAAAATAAACGTTGAGTGTAACACGTGCGAATATAAAATGATGGAAGGTGAAATGAAATAGAAAACTATCTATCGGGATGAAAATTTACCAGAATTCCTAAAATTAGGTTAGTATTTTTGACACTTACTTTGCTTTAATGGTCTGTAGTGTTGCCATTTCGTTTAAGAGCTAACAAAAGCAAAGTAATTTTCGTAAATAGCTCTCAATTTAGTCGGTCACTACGGTTTTTTTATTTTTTTAATATCTTTACGAATGTCTTAACTTTTAATTAGATAGTTTTATTTTCATATTCTTCAACGAATTTGGTTGAAAATTATGAAAACATGTCATCTATCCGTCACTTTGCCATAAGACTAATGTTAAATATGCTTAGTTTTAAAATAAATTATTTCTTTAAATAGTCGGTTAACCCTCCTCAAATTTTGAGAATTTGTTTAGACATATTTAAACTACATATAAAAAATAATCAAGCATTTTGTTCCAAATGACTTTCGTGCTCGTACATCCTTAACAAAGGGTTAACAATGGGAAATCGCCCTTAAAAGTTATTTGGCGAATTTTATTTCCAAAGGTTGATGTCTAAGTGAGATTGCAACATGATAAATATCATCGCGTAATTGATGATATTTACTGAGAAAAAAATGGTTTCGAATTTAAAATTGTCAAAATATTTTGGTAATGGAAACATACCTCTTATACTAGTAGGGGAACCACCATGCTTCTGTCATATGTTCCCCATATATTAGCCTATAATATGATACCAAACTCAAAATTTTCGAAAGGGTATATCATACCTATATGTATAAAAATTTATAAAAGCTTTAGCAGTAAGTATGCGTTAACACTATGCTTTCTATGTATTCTATGTATTCCTCATTGGTATTACTGATAGATTCTGAATTGATCATCTATAAAGTTAAAATAGTTTCGGTTTACACTAATAGGGGTAAACAGTACAGTGATTGGCCCTTTTATTAAAAAACATAGTTATTGGCCATATAAATATAGTAATTGATCAGTGAATTTACAATGATTGGGCAATATTTTCTAATTAACATAAGATATAGTAAATTAGCAAATAAAAAGAACCATTTATTAGAAAAAAATATTCCAGTGACCATTAAACATTATTAAAAAATATTTTATTTCCCAGGTACCAAACAAAAGATAATTATAATTTTGTATACTTATTTTAAAAAAAACCATTTAAATATAAAAACCTTGTATCTCAAAATTCGAAACTTTTTAGGAAATATAGATTTATTATTATATGATTTTCTAAATATAGCCAATCATTGTCGACTGGCCAACAACTGTACTATTTACCCCTATAAATGTAAATAATTTAATAACAAATTAAAAACTTATGCGAATTGCAACAATTCAGGTGCCCAAATATTAAATACTCTTATGTATTTTATTGATTAAGTTATTTTTATTTTATTCATTTTAAAATATATCGTTTTATTTAGGTACATTGCTCTTTTCCTGTTAAATCCAAAAATGAATGTAAACAAATTCGATAAATACGAGGATGTGCGCATTCGAGCGAAAAGTGGCACATTTCCGAGCGAGGGAGGCAAATGGAGCGCGACGCGGAGCGGCGCGCTTCATTTTCCCGAGATCGGAATGTGCCACTTTGAGCTCGAATGCGCACACTCGGTTTTAAGCACGTTTCACAAGAATTTAGGTCAATAAATTGGACGAAAATTTAGTTAATTCATTTTAATCATTCCCTCTCGTTCGCACTATCGCTGTAGTCGCATCTTTTCGCTGCCTTCCACTCATTGCTATGGTAAATACGTTTTTCGAACATAAAAGCGATATTTATTAAATTCAATTTAATATTTTGATTTGAAAGAGCGAAGAATAAAGTAGACAAATCGAATGAATACGAGGATGTGCGCATTCGAGCGAAAAGTGGCACATTTCCGAGCGAGGGAGGCAAATGAAGCGCGACGCGGAGCGGCGCGCTTCATTTTCCCGAGATCGGAATGTGCCACTTTGAGCTCGAATGCGCACACTCGGTTTTAAGCACGTTTCACAAGAATTTAGGTCAATAAATTAGACGAAAATTTAGTTAATTCATTTTAATCATTCCCTCTCGTTCGCACTTTCGCTGTAGTCGTATCTTTTCGCTGCCTTCCACTCATTGCTATGGTAAATACGTTTTTCGAACATAAAAGCGATATTTATTAAATTCAATTTAATATTTTGATTTGAAAGAGCGAAGAATAAAGTAGACAAATCGAATGAATACGAGGATGTGCGCATTCGAGCGAAAAGTGGCACATTTCCGAGCGAGGGAGGCAAATGAAGCGCGACGCGGAGCGGCGCGCTTCATTTTCCCGAGATCGGAATGTGCCACTTTGAGCTCGAATGTGCACACTCGGTTTTAAGCACGATCCACAATAATAAATTTCATTTCTTAGATAGCTAACTTCATACTGTTGTTAGCTGTGCGACACAACTTCCGTGACCTGCTAAAATGTTATTCTCAACAAGGTTCCCCTAATGAGAAAAAAATGTTTTCGAATTAAAAAAAAAAATTGTCAAAATATTTTGGCCTCTTATACTAGGAGGGGAATCACCATTCTTCTCTCATATGTTGGCCTATAATACAATACCAAACTCAAAATTTTCGAAAAAAAAAATTAAATAAGTACTCATATGTATTTTATTGATTAAGTTATTTTGTACCTTTTTTCTTTTTATTTTCACAAATCCTTTGATTGTGGGTAATGAGTTTTTAAACAACTATTAGATACAAACAATATGTTGTACAAAATATTTATCAAAAATTATAAAAACCGCTGAAATATTAACTGAACTATTTAAGCATACCTGGAACTACTGAAGAGAACAGTGACAAATAATTAAAAAAAACCGCGTTTCGTTTTTAAATATGTCCATGGTCAAGTTGGCAGCCCAATATTATTTTCAAAACTTTTTTTCAGAGCTTTTCTTTTCGAGCAATGAACAATTCATTGTTTTCACTTGTATTATTTTATGCCAAGCATCAATTTGTATTGCTCTCCGATCTTTTCTGAGCAAATCAAAGCGAAATAATGTTATGAAGATTAAAATGGCACTTTTCCAAGTTATGCAAAAGCAAAGCCAAAAGCTATTAGCAAGCACTTAAACCAGAAGCCGGTTGCGGTTTTAGAGCTTGTACAGCAGACCCCGATTCCATACATTTAGTGTTCGCGATCTTTTGATTTACGCCGTCGAATCTGATCGTAACCTTTTACATGCGTACGCCTCCCCCAGAAAATTTGTCATGGCCAAAAATAACAAAAATTTGATAATTAGGTCTTTGAATTTTTTTTGTGATAAATGGAAAGATCATATATAAGTTTTATAACAAAACTATTTTTTTTTTCGCAATATTTCAAAAGTTATATCAAAATAAAAATTAATTTTGAATCCAGTACCGAAAACACGCCGACAGCCCCCGAACAAACACGAGCATGTGTGACGTCATAATGTTAGTTTTCATTCATTGCAGCTTATACAGAAATAATAAATGCAGTGTTTTGATCTATTTAATTCTTTTGTCATGGTTAAATACTCAAGTTTATATTGAAAATGTCGAACCACAAAAGTTATCGTTCTTGTTTTGTACCATTATGTACAAATACTACAAAAACAATTCCTGACAAAATGTTTTTAAATGTTCCCCAAGATGAAAAACGTCGAAATAAATGGTTTCAAGCAGTGCATCGTTATAATCCCAAAACAAAATCGAATTTTTTTTGTTGTGAAGATCATTTCGATGTAAGTATTTTATAACACTATTGTTAGTAATTATTATTTATCCAAGTATACAAATCAAATAAGTAGAATTCAGTAAAAAATATGTCAACATCAGGAATATTATCAGACTTTGCCTTTATAAATCCTTTATCACACATAGCTAATCGGAATTAACTAACAAATCGTTTTTTAGTAGTAAATTTTTAATATTCTTGTCAACTCACGTGTAATAGCCGTAAACGCTGTCCTGTTATTAAACAGCTATAGCATTATGACGTCACAAAGATGGTGGCCAATTTTGGCGCGTTTATAGTCACGTGATTTTTTTTAAATTTTATCAATTTTTAATTGCTTATAATTAATTGAAAAAAATTTTTTTTTAAGTATTTTGCATTAAATATCCGTATTATTAATAATAAAGTTTTAAAATACATAAAAAAAATCAATAATTTTTTTTTTCAAATACCTAATTACGTGCGATTGCAAAGTAGTAAACAATACCTAAATTGCTACTTCTTATTGCAATTGCCTGTTTTTGTTTATTTTAAAATAATTATAATAGCGGTAGCGTATCGGGATAATTAGTGTTATTTAAAAGTGTATCCGATAATTGTCGATAAGTTATCAAAAACTCGTATAACGCATTTAACTACACGAATACTTTTCTATGTTTATCAATCGACAGTAAACTGTGTACATCCGCACCATATAATTGTTAAGATAACGCATAAAGCGACGTTCCAAATGGAGGTTTTTTTTCTTAAGAAATAGGAATACGTCCCATTAGTTGCCATCAAAATAAATTTCAACCCCAACGTTGAAACGCAAATAAATTTGAAAGTTGGTTCCGTTTGTCAGCGAACGTGTGCTGAAGAAATGTGAACCGAGGCATTCCTGAGACACATCAGTAGCCCTTGAATAGTTTTACTGCGACACTAAATCTACCACCGTCTGGAATTTACTAACACACCCTTCATCGCTAGTAATTACACCCAATACTCATTTTTCTACGAGAGAAATATCCGTCTCGTTACTTTTACTGACGTCTATCACCTTTTTAACTAATTCACCGCCTTTAAGTTCTTTTATGATTTACGAGCTCAGCACGTAGATTGCAATAACTCGTAAATAACAAGAAACAATTGCCTAATAAAAATTATAACAATAAGTAGAATGTTATATATGATTAAAGTGTGTTGGGCAAGATGATCGCCCACTTAGCCTTGCTTTTTGTTATAAATGCAGTCAAAAATTTACTTATCGAGGGTCGACTGTATATCTACACTGTTAAAAATTTCCATATACAGTGGAAACTCGGTTATCCGGACTAATTATTGTTGCAACTCATTCGGATAATCGAAAATTCGGTTAATTGAATTTATAGAAAAAAATGTACTTAAAACCGAGTGTGCACATTCGAGCTCAAAGTGGCACATTCCGATCTCGGGAAAATGAAGCGCGCCGCTCCGCGTCGCGCTTCATTTGCCTCCCTCGCTCGGAAATGTGCCACTTTTCGCTCGAATGCGCACATCCTCGTGTTTATTATATTAGTATAATTTACCGTGCGCTCCTTCAAATCAAAAATTTTAATTTAGTTTAGTAAATATCGATTATATGTTCGAAAAACATTTTTACCATGGCAATGAGTGGAAGGGAGCGAAAATATATGACAATCTCGTCAATGCGAGTGAGAAGAAACGATTAAAATTATTCAACTAATATTTCGTCTAGTTTGTAGATCTAAATTTTTGTGAATCGTGCTTAAAACAGAGTGTGCACATTCGAGCTCAAAGTGGCACATTCCGATCTCGGAATGAAGCGCGCCGCTCCGCGTCGCGCTTCATTTGCCTCCCTCGCTCGGAAATGTGCCACTTTTCGCTCGAATGCGCACATCCTCGTGTTTATTATATTAGTATAATTTACCGTGCGCTCCTTCAAATCAAAAATTTTAATTTAGTTTAGTAAATATCGATTATATGTTCGAAAAACATTTTTACCATGGCAATGAGTAGAAGGGAGCGAAAATATATGACAATCTCGTCAATGCGAGTGAGAAGAAACGATTAAAATTATTCAACTAATATTTCGTCTAGTTTGTAGACCTAAATTTTTGTGAATCGTGCTTAAAACAGATGTGCATTCGAGCTCAGTGGCACATTCCGATCTCGGAATGAAGCGCCGCCCGCGTCGCGCTTCATTTGCCTCCCTCGCTCGGAAATGTGCCACTTTTCGCTCGAATGCGCACATCCTCGTGTTTATTATATTAGTATAATTAGCCGTGCGCTCCTTCAAATCAAAAATTTTAATTTAATTTTGTAAATATGGATTTTATATCCGAAAAAAGTATTTACCGTAGCAATGAGTGGAAAGGAGCGAGAAGATACGATAATCTTGTCAATGCAAGTGAGAGGGAACGATTAAAATTATTCAATTAATTTTTCGTGTAATCCATTGGTCTAAATTATTACGAATCATTAAGAAATTGCCGTGAAATTAATGTGTATTTCAATAAGGAAGCAAGAATGAAATTCCTGTTACGATTTTTTTTAATAGGGTACCGGAGGGTAATAAGGCCCACCAGGTAATAAAGCCCAGAAGCCATTAAATAAAAACTATAATCGAAATCGCTTATTTAATGCTATCGGCGAGCGAGAAACGTTTAAAACATATCACCTCTGGGTTGGAAAATTTTCTGGGTTTCAATTAACGCGGGAAACCTCGATTTAGTGAATCTACCTCAATATTATGTGCAATTTATAAATGTATCTCTGCCAAATTAACTTTCAATTAGTGCTATCGTGTGATTATTTAAGAAGAGCAAAATTATATACAAAGAGGTAAGCTTCTTCTTTAGATGACGTGATTTATTTAATCAGAAAAAAAGATAATCTTAAATAAGGAAAAATGTACTACTCAGGTAATAAGGCCCGGGCCTTAATATTTTAATAAAACGCAAATGCTTGAGGGTCATGACTTAAAATCAAAATCAGGGTTACGTAAAAATACAATATTGCTAGCTCCTTAAAACAATCTTGGATGTGTTCCGTCTGCAACCATGATTTTGTGGCCGATATGAGATCTTGTACGTTATGTAACACTTGGGTACATGAAGAAAGTGTTGGACCAACGAAAGATGACCAAGCACCTTTTATATGCCAAAGTTGCTACCCCTGATTTGAATACTTTATTCGGGACTTAATATCTGCCATTGTATTTTAAGGCGGGCCTTATTATCTGCCTATTTGTTTAATAAGGCCCAGACACCAGTGTATATGTTTTTGCTTTTTAAAAATGGGTTTTCAGTTTTTTTGTTTTTAAATATACAATATTTTCAGTAAAAAATATGTAAAAATCACTTAGAATTCATATTATGTTATGAGTTTATTTAATAAAAATATTTAACACTAAGTGGTCCTTATTACCCTCCAGTACCTTATTTGGTATCGTAATTGACACGTGTCATTGGAATTTAGTACTCAAGAAAAGACTCAATAGTTGATAAGTTGAAGAAAAAGTTAAGTTTTTGTATTTTTAGTAGTAAAAATCTATTCTAATGCATAAATAAATATGTGTTTCACTTAAACCTATTCATTATTGGTTATTAAAATATATTTCTTATCATTGAACTATCATAAAGTACAATTTTGTGAATTTTATATCATTTTATTGTTGGGGTATTGCAAACCCCACCTAGTGTGGCATGTGACATTTAGTCACCTAGTATGCGGAAGGTGTTGAGCAAGATGATCGCCCACTTAGCCTTACTTTTTGTTATAAATACAATAAAAATTTACTTATCGAGAGTCGACTGTATATCTACACTGTTAAAAATTTCTATAGTAATTTTACTAAGCAATTGTAGAAAGTTTTAATATAATCCAGTATTGCAATTTTATTTCACAACTTATCCCAACTCAATTTGAGAGTACAGTAAAACCTCGATATAACGGAGCTCTATTTAACGGACTTCGTATATAATGGACAAAAAATCCGGTCAAATGTAAAAAAAGATGTAATCTTACTAAACAAATTACTTATGTTTATAAATCAAAATTACTAATTATTTTTTCTATATTTTTTACATCTTTTGTATCACAATTCAATGAATGCGCACATTCGGTTTTAGGAACAATTCCTAATTTATTTAAAACTTAGAATTTTAAAAAAAAATTACAAAACCGTTTTTCTACCAGGAATCGGGAAATAAATTATTAGAATTTTAAAAGTACGGAAATCGCCATATACAGTCAAACCTCTCATAGACGGACACCTGTGGTCATGAATATCTTGGTCTATGTAAGAGAGGTGTCCGTCTAAAAGAAAACGACCTACAATGCATATAAAGCATAGGGACTTCTCTCCGTTATCAAAAAAGTGTACGCCGAAAGGCGGTGCCTTCTAAGAGAGGTGTCCTTAAATGGAGGTTTTACTGTACTTTAATTGAAGAAATTTTGACATTTCGCAAGTGAGGTAGAATTTTCAATTAATTTTTTTCTTCCAGATGAATTAAATCACCGATGATGTTTCATTCGGGATCAGCAGCATCTGGTGGATATGGCGACGGAAGCGGCGGCTTCCACCAGCACCACCTTCAACAGTCGCCGTGTACGTCCCGAGCAGCCGATCCATGCCCCAGTACGCTTCCCCGGCCGGCGGCCACTTCGGAGCGTCGGCCCATCAGTCGAGTTGGGCGCACGCCGGCGGCACTTATGGGGACGTCGCCGGGCCGTCGGCCCACTCCTTGGCCGCTTCGTCCCATCATCCGGGCCTGGCGGCGGGTCAATTTTACGCCCAAAATATGATGATGTCTTCGTGGAGAGCTTACGACGGCGCCGGCTTCCAAAGGACGTCGCCTTATGGTACGCTCTCGTTTATTTATTTATTTTTTTTTTATTAATAAATCAGAGATGATTCACTGATGACGTTAGATTTAAATGTGAGGAACGATTTAGCGTTCTAAAAATAATACGAAACGCACACAATAAAGCAATAAAAATGAAATAATACCTAATGGTATCTCTTAAGAGATACTTAATGAATTATGGTAAGTAGATCAAGTTGGCGATAAATATTTTATGATTTCAAAGAGTCATATATAACGTTTCTAGGGCGGTTATTTAAGGCTGCATTAGAATATGATAAAATACATCAGTGTAAATCACACTTCAAAAGCAGACCGAATACCAGACATGCAGAACACAGGGGTAACACCGCTCAAGTGGTGATAAATCTATATACGGGTTATTTTCAAGTGCAACCTGAAAGCCTTTTTTAAAACCAACGTTTCCAATTTCATTTCGGTTTTTGCCGACAAAGAATTGGGGAAAAATTTCAATTTTCCACTTTCGGCGATATCATTTTCGGTGGTATCGGGCCCAACACCGTACGAACAGGAAAAAATCTATTCAAAAATATTGTTAAAGTCTTCATTAATTGAAATTTAATCTTCTATCGACTAGCAAAAACCCTTTTGTAATCAAAACTTTCCTTTTTGAGTGATAAACAATTTGTAGCGCGCAGAGGTAACTTTTACAATACAATTATACAAAGATAAAATTATTTTTGCAAAACGGCTAAAGTGAGTGAGAATGCTTTAAATTTTAATACAATAAATTTAATTGTTCAAAGGTTTTCTTTAAAAAATTATATTTGAATAATTTAATCGTGAATCCATTGGTTAATTGATTCAAAAATGGTTTTCAAAAATCGTAGAGACACCTATCAGCTTAAATTTACTTCTTTTTCGGTTCGAAAAAACCGCATTTAAATTGGGGTGCCCGCTTTCTAAAAATAAACAATTTTGGAAAAAGTTTCACAAAAAATAATAGAATGGCATCGGTTCGAAGATTTAGTTTTGAACCATTTATTTAAAGCCTTTCTAAAAAATTCCAAAATTTTTTAAAAGAAAATCCCTATTAGCTTAAATTAAAATCTTTTTCGATGAGAGAAAACCCAATTCAAATCAGACTACCCGTTTTCGAAAACTTAAGAGTTTGTGCTTATTGTATTATACTCAATATTTCAATTTTTTCGTGCCACGAAGCGGCTCAACAAATAATTTTTGCAAAAGGGCTTGAAATAATTAAATTCTGTTTAAATTATATTCAAGTACATTAAACTTTTTATTTTATACCCTATTTTAAAATAATTTTCATAAAAATATAAACAAGGTACGAATTTAAAGATTTCGTTTCGAATCCTTTGATATAGCTTTTCTAAAAAACTCAAAACTCGTTTTAAAAAAAATCCTTTTTCTGTTCGAAAAAACCACATTTAAATAGGAGTGCCCGTTTTCGAGAAATAGACAATTTGTTATTACCGCGTGTAGTAAAATTCTCCAACTTTTGGTGCAACCGTTTAAAAATTTTTTTTTTCCAAAATGGCTTAAGATAATTAAATTCTGTTTATATCATATTAAAATACATTGAATTTTTCGTTTAATATCGTATTTTGAAATGACTTTCATAAAAAACAATAAGATGGTATCAATTTAAAGATTTAGTTTTGATCCAATTGTGTAGGTTTTTCTAAAAAATTCAAAAATGGTTTAAAAAAAAACGCCGAGACACCTATTAGCTTAAATTTATTTCTTTTTCGAACTAAAAAAACCGCATTTACGTTGGAGTACCCGTTTTTGAGCAATAAACAATTTGTGATCGCCGTATGTAATTTTCATAAAACGTGTTTTTATTTTTCGGTGCAACGGTTTGATAAAAAATTAATTTGTACACAACGACTCGACATACTTAAATGCCGTTTAGATTATATTAAAATACTTTTTGTTTTATATCCTATTTTGGAAAAGAATAAGATGGCACGAATTTAAAAATTTAGATTAAAACCCGTTGTTTAAATTTTTCTAAAAAAATCAAAATTGTTCTTTAAAAAAAATTGTCGAAACACCTGTTGGCTTAAATACCTATAATCATTAATTTTGCGATTGGGAAAGCCCTTGTTCAATTAGAAAAAGAAACTCATTCAAATTTGAGTACCCGTTTTCGAAAACTTAACAATTTGTGATTAAGTAATGCCTGTAATTTCTTTGTTGTTTCTATCTTTTTGTGCAACGGCCAAGAAAAAAAAATTTTGGCAAAATTATTTTTGATAATTAAATGCGGTGTAGATAATATTCAAAAATGCAAAAGAGCAAATTTACCCCTTTTTCATCAAATAAAGCAAAAGGTTTTATTTTTGTTATAAACAAATTGCACCATCAACTTTAATTTTGTTTCGAAAACAGACTATTGAAAAAATATCTATGGTTCAAAATTTAAATAAAGATAAGTTTTAGATAGTTGTTCGAGGGCCCCCCAGATGCACATCCTATTATTTTTAAATATGCATATTTCTTAGAGCCACGTCTCGAACCGCTTAAGCTCTTTCTAATTTATTATAAATAATGACACGAAATACAATAAATAAACCTGTTACTCATAAACTTAAGAACTTTATAAATGTTATAAAAGAGCAGTTTTTTCTTTGTTGCATTATAGATAGTATGGAATTTCAATTCAGCGAGGGTAGAGAATGTGTGAATTGCGGTGCGATATCCACCCCTTTGTGGCGTCGCGACGGTACAGGTCATTACTTGTGCAACGCCTGCGGACTCTATCACAAAATGAACGGCATGAATAGGCCCCTAATTAAGCCCTCGAAACGACTGGTAAGGAGTCGAATAAACCGAAGCGAAAATTAATTACAGAGAAGTGAATTTCAGACGGCGACGCGGAGATTGGGCTTGTGCTGTACGAACTGCGGGACCAGAACCACAACGCTATGGCGCAGAAATAACGATGGGGAACCTGTCTGTAACGCTTGTGGGCTTTACTTCAAATTACACGGCGTGAACAGGCCGCTAGCAATGCGTAAGGACGGCATACAGACACGCAAACGCAAACCGAAAAAGCCTGTAGGAGATCGAGAAGATACGAACGCAGCATCCGGAGATGGTAAGCGGCCACCCATTTCCACGTATTGGTTGCTCAATTTTATCTCTCGGATCAATAATAGCAGCCTCCCACTCCTCATCTAAAAATTTTATCGTTCTCATGCGCTCCCGATAGCTCCTGTTACTTGTTCTAATGACAGGAGTGCAGTTTTTAGCGAGGAGGTATCGGAAAACTTCGATATTGATTGTTTTTCTTTTACATATGAAGTACAGTAGTGCCCCGACTTACGCTACCCCGCCGTACGCGATTATTAACTCTGGTAGCACAACACGCGCTCGCTCCTCGCGCCCCGCCTGCACTTGTGGTCAACTTACGATATGCGCGCCATGTTTTTTCAGTTTTAATCAGATTTATTGCGCTATTTGAAGTTGATTTTCCGGGTATAAAATTAGATACAGTAGCACTTCAGCTATCGGGATGGCACTGTACTTGCAATTTTGCGCATTGTATTGGGCCCTTCTTGATAATTTATACGGTACAATTATTTTGCTTTTTTTTAAGAAGTTACATTTTTTTCTATAATTATTCAATTATTCAAATATTTGGTTGCCCGGAACGGGTCCCGTCTCAATTAATCCGAATAATTGGAGTTCTACTGTATAGGTATATTTTAGGAATACGCCAAGAAAAATCCTAAAATGTATATAACTACCCCTAACAAAATTTTCGCTTGAAATACTTGTAAGACAACAGTCATTTTAACACAAGTCTTTTAAAATTACTTAAACAAAGAAATATATATATTTTCTTTTGATGTCTTTAGAAATCAAAGCCTATAGCATAATTAAAATGAAGAAAAAAAAATTAATTATTCTTTTCATGAGAGTTCATTTAATCCGACGCAATTTATTTAGAATTTCAAAATTGACTTTATCTAAACAACAAACACGGATAATTTTGAAAATTACTTAATGTTTATATACATATTTTATAATTTTGGAATTAATTTTGAAAATTTTGACTAGAATTTAAAGCAATCGTCCATCTCTTTTGAGTTGTGATATGTTTTACGTTCGTTTGGGCATCTTTTTATACCATAGTTGGCAATTATAAAGTAATCATATTTAAACAAAAAAAATTTATTAAAACTTCCTCAGAACACATAATGAAATAGCAGCCAGCGATATACGATCGCTAAATAATCAAACTTTTTAAAATTATTTAATTGCAACTTTCTGATATAAACTGTAAGAATAAATTTTATCTAAATTTCTTCCAAAAGGGCATTACACGCAATACAAAACCATTGAAAGATTTATCGGATCAACAATTCTATGATTTGGAATAAATGTACAGTCGAACCTCGATAAGTCGAAGTTGAAAGAAAACTAAAAATAATTCGAGTTATCAAAAATTCGAGTTATCGATATAAAAATATTAACGTTGAAATAGGCAAGTCCTAGGTAAACAGGTTCGAGTTATCAAAAATTCGGCTTATCGAGGTTCGAGTTATGGAGGTTCGACTGTACTTCCATGGAAAGAATAATTACTTTCTCCTCCGTTAATATTTTTTTAAGCAAAATTATTTAATGCACTTTATTTTATAAACACATAAAAAAAATTAATATTACAATTGAAATTGTTAAATAACTTTCAAAAGAGCATTGCTCACCAATAGGAAAGTAAATTGTTTAAAATAAAGATTCTATACGAGTAGCGCCACCTCCACGCAGATCATCAAACCTAACTTAGCTCGGACAACAACCGTTAATTTATTTTTGAATTTTTTAGAGACGAAAACGACGCAGATGCCGGCCCACAATTTGCAGTCGACTCAATCTTCGAATCACAGTCATCAATCCGAGCACCATCATCATTCGTCCTCAAAGGGCTCTTTGGACCGTCCATATTTGGGGCAGACGTCCCTTTTGGCGCCGACAAATACAAATCCGATCAAAAGCGAGCCCGGCTACGAGTACAGCTGTTTCCAAAACCAGTCGCATCCGTTCCAACAAGTTTTCGGTTTTGGAGGCGGCGGAGGGTCGTCCGAAGTGGTCCCTTACCATCACCAGCACCACGTGACGGCCGCCGCCAAATTGATGGCATCGTCGTAGTTTTCGTCGGTTTTTATTATTATTATTATCAATGTACATAACTGACTTTTTTGTTATTCTAATCGTGATCACTTTTACACAGAATCACACAAAACACACACACACACATACACACACACCACGTCCGCCTATCTTTGTGATCGTAGATTTTAGATATATTTATTGAAGCGCGCCATTTGTTGTAAATTTTCGATTTCTTTTAATTCGAGCGATTGAACGCAACAACGCTTGATTAAGGTACAACGATTGTATTATTATTTATTTATTTTTAGGGGCGATCTTTTTTTTTTTGTTAATTTTAAGCTAATCATGTTGCGCTTTCCTCGTTCCTGTTGCAAGTATTTTTGAGTTTCATGTGCAATAATTGTTGGCATTTTTTAAACAAAGAAATGCGCTCTCGTACCGCTTAAAACGGTGGTTTTCAAACTGTGGGGCGCGTCTTCCTGGGGAGTCGCGAATTAGCGCAAAGGGGGGCGCGAATTGTTTTGAATAAGTAGGAGTAAAATTTTTAACTAATAATTAGTTCGACGAACGCATTCGATTGTGAATTGTGCTTAAAGCCGAGTGCGGTATTATTTTTTGAAATATAGTCGAACCTCGATAAGTCGAAGTTGAAAATTATTCGAGTTATCGAGGTTCGACTGTATGTCTATCTCTCTATTTGACATTTTTTTTCAGAGATTTGGTTTTTGATGGAATACGGTTCTCTAATTTTTAATTAAAAAAATTCAGCAAATTTTAAGTAAATTAATTATTGTGAATCATGCTTAAAACGGAGTGTGCCCATTCGAGCTCAAAGTGGCACATTCCGATCTCGGGAAAATGAAGCGCGCCGCTCCGCGTCGCGCTTCATTTGCCTCCCTCGCTCGGAAATGTGCCACTTTTCGCTGGGAAAGGGCCCCCCCCAACCAATCCTCGTATTTATTGAATTTATCCACTTTATCTTTTGGTCTGTCAAATCATAAATTTAAATTTAGGTTAGTAAATACCGATTATATGTTCGAAAAACATTTTTACCATAGCAATGAGTGGAAGGGAGCGAAAATATATGACAATCTCGTCAATGCGAGTGAGAGCGAACGATTAAAATTATTCAACTAATATTTCGTCTCGTTTGTTGGCCTAAATTTTTGTGAATCGTGCTTAAAACCGAGTGTGCACATTCGAGCTCAAAGTGGCACATTCCGATCTCGGAAAATGAAGCGCGCCGCCCGCGTCGCGCTTCATTTGTACCGCTTAAAACGGTGGTTTTCAAACTGTGGGGCGCGTCTTCCTGGGGAGTCGCGAATTAGCGCAAAGGGGCGCGAATTGTTTTGAATAAGTAGGAGTAAAATTTTTAACTAATAATTAGTTCGACGAACGCATTCGATTGTGAATTGTGCTTAAAGCCGAGTGCGGTATTATTTTTTGAAATACAGTCGAACCTCGATAAGTCGAAGTTGAAAATTATTCGAGTTATCAAAAATTCGAGTTATCGAGGTTCGACTGTATGTCTATCTCTCTATTTGACATTTTTTTTCAGAGATTTGGTTTTTGATGGAAATACGGTTCTCTAATTTTTAATTAAAAAAATTCAGCAAATTTTAAGTAAATTAATTATTGTGAATCATGCTTAAAACGGAGTGTGCACATTCGAGCTCAAAGTGGCACATTCCGATCTCGGGAAAATGAAGCGCGCCGCTCCGCGTCGCGCTTCATTTGCCTCCCTCGCTCGGAAATGTGCCACTTTTCGCTCGAATGCGCACATCCTCGTATTAATTGAATTTATCCACTTTACCTTTTGGTCTGTCAAATCATAAATTTAAATTTAGGTTAGTAAATACCGATTATATGTTCGAAAAACATTTTTACCATAGCAATGAGTGGAAGGGAGCGAAAATATATGACAATCTCGTCAATGCGAGTGAGAGCGAACGATTAAAATTATTCAACTAATATTTCGTCTCGTTTGTTGGCCTAAATTTTTGTGAATCGTGCTTAAAACCGAGTGTGCACATTCGAGCTCAAAGTGGCACATTCCGATCTCGGGAAAATGAAGCGCGCCGCTCCGCGTCGCGCTTCATTTGCCTCCCTCGCTCGGAAATGTGCCACTTTTCGCTCGAATGCGCACATCCTCGTATTTATTGAATTTATCCACTTTATCTTTTGGTCTGTCAAATCATAAATTTAAATTTAGGTTAGTAAATACCGATTATATGTTCGAAAAACATTTTTACCATAGCAATGAGTGGAAGGGAGCGAAAATATATGACAATCTCGTCAATGCGAGTGGGAGCGAACGATTAAAATTATTCAACTAATATTTTCGTCTTGTTTGTTGGCCTAAATGTTTGTGAATCGTGCTTAAAACCGAGTGTGCACATTCGAGCTCAAAGTGGCACATTCCAATCTCGGGAAAATGAAGCGCGCCGCTCCGCGTCGCGCTTCATTTGCCTCCCTCGCTCGGAAATGTGCCACTTTTCGCTCGAATGCGCACATCTTCGTATTGACTAAATTTTTTACATTATTTTTTGGATTTGAAAAGAAATAAAACGACGTATGTGCACTAGGGTGGATTAAAACGTCAAAAAAAGCTGTGTTCTTTTAGCTTGAGGGTTCAAATTGTAGTTTATATAATTAATTTAAAAAAGAAAAACCTTTTTTAATATCTTGATGTGTCCCACTAATTTTTAATATTAATAATGAATTAAAATTTTAATTTTAAGAGAAAAACTTTTTTCGGCTTAAAAACTGCAAAGTGTACTCTTTACAGTCAATCAAATATTAATAAAGATTTTTTTTATAATCACCATTGTAATATAAAAAGTGATTTAACAAAATAAAATGCTTCTATTTTTTATTAGAGTCAAAATTGAGTTGAAAATGATCATATTCGGCAATTTTAGATGTTTGGATGGCAAACAATTTTTTTCTTCTTTTAAAACCAAAAATTTTGATTCATTATCAATTTCAAAAATTAGTGGGACATCTCAAGATATTAAATTTTTTTTGTCGTTTTTTATAGGCTACAACTTGTACCTTATTTGCGGTTCATTTGCCTCCCTCGCTCGGAAATGTGCCACTTTTCGCTCGAATGCGCACATCCTCGTATTTATCAAACTTAACCTAAAATATGTAAGATTTTTTAATGAGTGGAAGCGAGTGAAAAGATACGAACTTCACTTGTACGCAAGTGAGAGAAAACTATTTTAATATTGCAAAAAATCGAGGAAGCGGTGTACAGTGGGGATTAGTACTTTTTTAAGGGAGGCGGCGCAGTAAAATAAAGTTTGGAAATCACTGGCTTAAAATAATCGTTTTCGATGTTCTAGAACGTAACTTAATTTTTCCTTCGAGAAAATGAACAGATTGGATTTGCGTTAATTTTTTTTTTGTAAAATTAATTTAAAAAATGCCAACCTCGATGTACTATGTACTTCGCAATCCTATTTCGTACTATTAAAAAAATATTTATAGACTGTAAAAATATTAAAGAGACTTTTATAGCACAGTGAAAGCTACTTAAATGTTGTAGAAATAGATTTTAATCGATATAATTTGTAAATAATCTTGTATCCAACAGAAAGAAAAAATCGATAAATAAAAATTGTAAATAATTTTTTGGGGGCTCGCGTTTATTAGTGGGGGTCGGGGGCCGGCGAGCTGGAAGAAGGTAACAATCAGAAGACGTGACAAACTAAAAGCTCCTATCAACCTGTCAGAGCTTTGATTTGAAAGGCTAAACAAGGGCTTGAATTATAGATTAGGAGCAACTGTATTTAATCCAAAGTACACAACGCTTTGTTAGATTCGATTTTGCTAGAAATGTATACAGGGCGATGCATGGAAGTTGTTACTCCACGCGCCACAAAAACCAAAAAACGTAAAACGAAATTTATAAATAAGTAACTTAATTTAACAAAAACGGTACCGATATTATTTTTAGAGTTACCCAAAATCAAAATTTCCGTTGATAATTAAATAATAAAAGTTATTAAAAAGAATTGAGACAATCTTAAATAAAGTAAGCGAAATGTGGTTCACATCCAATATTTGCTAAAACTTAAAAATAAGTAGTTTTTATTTTCTAAAATGGCACAGAATGTTGTTATTAAAACACATTTGTATAAGTTGCGCTCAAATTAACCGCCAAACTCTTATAAAAAAAATTATAAAGCATCGTAGAAAGAAAAATAAAAAGTATGTGCGTGGAGCACGCGCGTGGCAGAAGTAAAACTTCTTCCGACCTGTACTGCATGCGGTGAAGTGGGGTCGCCGCTGACGCACCCTTCTCCTCCATCGGTTCTCCCACCTGATTATTCCCCTCATATGTACGCAATTTTCGTAACGCTCGCAAATTGTAGCCCCCTCAGCAAAGAAGCTTCACTTTAAAAACTTATTTGGAAAATTCTCAAAAATTAATTAGTTTGTAAAGTTATGGATGTAAAATCAAAAAGATCTCCTTCTATTTTAATGTATCAAAAAATCGTTTGAATGCACCGTGTAATTTTCCAAAAAATTGTACGCTCCCGCCAAAGTTGTATAAAATCCATTTGAATTAATGTTTTATACTTTAGTCTTTTTTTTTATAAGCGAATAAAAGTGATTTTTGTTTACCTTTAACTAAAGTTGGATTATGCTGATTGTTTGAGTAGGTCTACCGCTCAACGCCCCCAAAACACCGACACGAACACCCCCGTAAGATTGTTTAATTCAATTACATTAGTCTGTTGTAAAAAACACTAAGTTTTTTAAACGAACGAGTAAGCTATTCTTATATGGGACTTTTCTTCTCATACTGGGAGGGTTGGTACGGTTATAAGACTACGGTTAAAAAGCACGAGTTTCCCGGAAAACGGTTCGGAAAAGTGAGCCTGTTTTGTGGCGGAACAGTTAGACCTAATCAACAGAAAAGCATCTGAAAGAAAGACAAGTACTTTAAATATAGTTCATATACAAAGTAATTAAAACCGACTATATTTTTAATACGAATATCCGTTAATTTTAATCATCAAAATAACTATTTCTCGTTCTTAAAAATTAAATTATAAAATGTATTTTTTATTTTCTTATAGCCTGTGAAACAATTTCTAACTTTAAACTACTTTTGGAATGATTTATTTATTTTTTATAGATCGTAGTTAATGGATTGATATAATGCATTTTTACAAAATAAAAATGTCTTGCACAAAAATTAAAAACAAATATTTTAGAAAATCAGTGTAGCTAATTAAACCTTGTTTTTACCATTTGAAAATATATTAAATTAAGTACGTTCTACATAAATTTATGTGTTGGAAAAAAATTAAAGAGCACATTTTTATAGCTCTTTAGTACAATGTGATGAAAAATGACAGATTGGTTAGTGAGCTGAAGCAAATAGCCATTTGAACATTAATTTTCGTCAAATTTTATATGAAATGAATTTTTATTCAAAACTGCTTTAAAATATTATTAAAAAGATAAGTATACAGTCAGAAATTTTATTGGTAACAGTTTAAAAAAAACATTCAATTTTTGAATACGCGTATTAAAAATTATTATATATGTATGTACCTACATATACACAGAAAAGTATTTAAGTCGCCTTTGATAACTCGCATTTTTGATAACTAGAATGATTTTTAGTTTCCCTTAGACTTCGACTTATCGAGGTTTGACTGTAAGTAGCTTAATTTAAAAAAATGGTACCAATTTTATTTTTAGAGTTGCCCAAAATCAAAATTTCCATTGATTTTTAGATAATAAAAGCTATTAAAAAGATTTGAGACAATCTTAAATAAAAATCGTTTGAATCCACCGAGTAATTTTCGAAAAAAATGTGCGTTCCCGCCAAAGTTATATAAAATCCACTTGGCTTAATGATGTATACTTTAGTCTTTTTTATATAAGCGAATAAAAGTGATTTTTGTTTACCTTTAACTGAAGTTAGATTTTGCTGATTGTTTGAGAAGGCCTACCGCTCAACGCCCCCAAAACACCGACACGAACACCCCCGTAAGATTGTTTAATTCAATTACATTAGTCTGTTGTAAAAAACACTAAGTTTTTTAAACGAACGAGTAAGCTATTCTTATATGGGACTTTTCTTCTCATACTGGGAGGGTTGGTACGGTTATAAGACTACGGTTAAAAAGCACGAGTTGGCCGGAAAACGGTTCCGAAAAGCGAGCACTGTTTTGGGGCGGAACAGTTAGCCTAATCAACAGGAAAGCATCTGAAAGAAAGAAAAGAACTTTAAATATAATATAAATAGAAGGTAATTAAAACCGTATGTATTTTACATACGAATATCAGTTAATTTTAATTATCAAAATAACTTTCTCATTCTTAATAATTAAATTATAAAATGTATTTTTTATTTTCTTATGGCCTGTGAAACGATGGCTAACTTTATTTATTTTTTATAGATCGCAGTTAATGGATTAATATAATGCATTTTTACAAAATAAAATTGTTTTGCACAAAAATTAAAAACAAATATTTTGGAAAATCAGTGTAGATAATTAAACCTTGTTTTTACCATTTGAAAATATATTAAATTTAAGTACATTCTACGTAAATTTATGTGTTGAATAAAAATTAAAGAGCACTACATTTTTATGGCTTTTTAGTACAATATGAGAAGTCCGCTCGCCGCCGGCAACTGTAAACCGCGAACGGCCCCGGAATCCCGGCTAAACAAATTTTCCCGGCGGACTCGCAGCTATCGGAAGCGGCGGATCGTGAATTTGTGGGGCCCTGGGCTAATACTACCTAATTACTCAACTAATTGCAATTTTTATCGATCCGTACGATAGACGCGCACATGGGATGATTTATCTCAGGGTTGCCAACCGTATGATTTGATTTTGTTAATTTTAGACATTTTTTTTAATTCACAATATCGTCTTTTGTTTTAAGTAACAATTCTGGAAATTATTATAACCTGTAATTTCTTAAAAACATCTTCAAAAATCTTTTATTTATAACCCTTCACCTTCTCCATACTGGGTGACCAAATGTCACATGCCATTCTAGTTGGGGTTTGCCATACCCCAAAATAAATTGATATAAAATCCACAAAATTGTACTTTATGACAGTTAAATGATAAGCAATATATTTTAATAACCAATAATGAATAGGTGTTTAAGTAAAACACATTTATTTGTGCATTAGAATAGACTTTATTATTATTATTATTATTGTGAATCGTGCTTAAAACCGAGTGTGCACATTCGAGCTCAAAGTGGCACATTCCGATCTCGGGAAAATGAAGCGCGCCGCTCCGCGTCGCGCTTCATTTGCCTCCCTCGCTCGGAAATGTGCCACTTTTCGCTCGAATGCGCACATCCTCGTGTTTATTGTATTAGTATAATTTACCGTGCACTCCTTCAAATCAAAATTTTTAATTTAATTTAGTAAATATCGATTTTATATTCGAAAAACTTATTTGCCATAGCAATGTGGGGAAGGGAGCGAGAAGATACGATAATCTTGTTAATGCAAGTGAGAGGAAACGATTAATATTATTCTATAAATTTTTTTGTGTAATTTATTGGTCTAAATTATTGGGAATCATTAAGAAATTGCCATGAAATTAATTTGTATTTTTATTAATAAAAGTCTATTCTAATGCATAAATAGATATGTGTTTAACTTAAACCTATTCATTATTGGTAATTAACACCTTGACATACAACAAAAACCGAATTTTATGTCCGAAAAAAACTATTAATTTGGCTCAACTTAACTGTTATGAGCATACACAAGTAACATAAAATAAATAATTAATAGTTTTAAAACATTTTGAAATATGTAGAGCAGTGTTTCCCAACCTTTTTTTAACATTCCCCACCTAAGTCATTCTAAAATTTTGATGCCCCCCTATGTAACATATAAATCTTTTTTTTATATTTAAAAATTGAATTATTCCATAAATGAAGCCTAATTACAACTTGTTCAAGACACAAGATTTAGGTTTTAGCAAGAAATCACTAGAAAATTATTAAAAAAAAAAACAATAAGTAAATTGTCAAAACATAAACTAAAAATCAAGTACGTTTTCAAATTCTTCCCTTGAATAATGATATTGGCCCCCCAAACATTTAAATTGAGCCATATAGCGCGTTGGGAAACACTGATATAGAGTAACTAGGCATTTTTTAAACATTTTAAAACATTTTCTTCCTGGCCTCTTTGTTTTTCCTATTTATTGAAGACAGTTCTTGGCGTCTTATAGACGTCAAAATCTACAATAACACCCTAAATAATTGACGTCTCCCAGACGTCATTGTATGTCAAGGGGTTAAGAAACCTAACAAGAATTTCATTCTTGCGTCCATATTGCAAAACAAATTAATTTAACGCCAATTTCTTAATGATTCGCAATAATTTAGACCAATTAAATACACGAAAAATTTATTGAATAATTTTAATCGTTCCCTCTCACTTGCATTGATAAGATTATCGTATCTTCTCGCTCCCTTCCACTCATTGCTATGGTAAATACGTTTTTTAGTATATAAAATCGATATTTACTACATTAAATTAAAAGGAGTCGTCCCAGTTTGAAATAATTTTCTTTGATCTTATTGAAATTTGAATCATCAAATGAAGACTAAATATCATGATGAATAACACAAAAAAATTGTTTATTGATTAAAAGAGAAATGAGCAAGAGCATATCGAATTAAAAATTAAAAGTTGTCATAACTTTTTTGTTAACAGAGATAATTGAAATTTTTTTTTCAAATTGCTGTTTATAGTTAATGAAAGCATCTAAAAAATTATATCAAATTTTTTAAACATGAGTTTTACAAACAAAAAACTTCATTTCAAATATTGATTTGAAAATTTGATAACGTTGTACCAGAGTAACCATTAATTTTATTGACACAATTGATAGACATTTAAATTCTTAAATTAATAAAATTTTAAGAGTTTTGGTTAGCAGAGTATAATACGTCAAAGTTTTTTTTTCTTAAATTAAAAATGTCTTATTTGAGTTTAAAAAAATGTTGCTGTTGCCAAATAAATCTTAATAAAGTTAATAAAAACTGTTTAAGAAAAGTGAACACTATTGCCAAAGTTTTTCCTGAACACACAGTGCGCGAGAGTAGTGAAGAAGATGATGAATCTACAGAATCGGACTCAAATGCAACGATAATAGAAGAAGTTCACTCAGATGCCACCGAAATTGAATAAAACCCAATACATTATATCCTGATTTGTCAATTTTCATGAATGAAAGCCTCTAATTCATTTATAATTGTTTAAAATTTAATGAATTTTCAAAAAAATTTTAATGGCTATAACTTTTTGTTTTTGAAACTTATTAATTTTTTCCCCTCAAATTATGTTTAAGAATAAATACATTTATCAGTTTACAAAATTTAAATTAAATCTGAAGAGTTTTATCCTAACTGGGACAAGTCCTTTTTGATTTGAAAGAGCGCACGGTAAATTATACAAATGTAATAAATACGAGGATGTGCGCATTCGAGCGAAAAGTGGCACATTTCCGAGCGAGGGAGGCAAATGAAGCGCGACGCGGAGCGGCGCGCTTCATTTTCCCGAGATCGGAATGTGCCACTTTGAGCTCGAATGTGCACACTCGGTTTTAAGCACGATTCACAAAAATTTGGGCCAACAAACTAGACGAAATATTAGTTGAATAATTTTAATCGTTCCCTCTCACTCGTATTGACGAGATTGTCATATATTTTCGCTCCCTTCCACTCATTGCTATGGTAAAAATGTTTTCGAATATAAAATCGATATTTACTAACCTAAATTTAATTTGATTTGAAGAGCAAAGGTAAAGTAGATAAATTTGATAAACACAAGGATGCGCATTCGAGCGAAAAGTGGCACATTTCCGAGCGAGGAGCAAATGAAGCGCGACGCGGAGCGGCGCGCTTCATTTTCCTAGATCGGAATGTGCCACTTTGAGCTCGAATGTGCACACTCGGTTTTAAGCAGATTTCACAAAATTTTAGGTCAACAAATTAGACGAAAAATTAATCGAATAATTTTAAAACCCGTTCCTCTCACTGTATTGACGAGATTGATCGTATCTTTCGCTCCTTCCACTCATTGCAATGGTTAAAAATGTTTTCGGAACATAAAATCGATATTTTGCGACATTAAAATTTTAAAATTTAATTTGAAAAAGCGCAGGTAAAGTAGATAAATGTAATAAATACGATGATGTGCGCATTGAGCGAAAAGTGGCACATTTCCGAGCGAGGGAGGCAAATGAAGCGCGACGCGGAGCGGCGCGCTTCATTTTCCTGAGATCGGAATGTGCCACTTTGAGCTCGAATGTGCACACTCGGTTAAGCATTTCACAATAATTTAGGTCAATAAATTAGACGAAAAATTAATTGAACAATTGTAAACCTTCTCTCTCACTTGCATTGACAAGATTATCGTATCTTCTCGCTCCCTTCCACTCACTGCTATGATAAATACGTATATAAAATCGATATTTACTACAATAAATTATAATTCTTGATTTGAAGAAGCGCACGGTAAATTATACAAATGTAATAAATACGAGGATGTGCGCATTCGAGCGAAAAGTGGCACATTTCCGAGCGAGGGAGGCAAATAAAGAGCGACGCGGAGCGGCGCGCTTCATTTTCCCGAGATCGGAAGGTGCCACTTTGAGCTCGAATGTGCACACTCGGTTTTAAGCATGTTTCACAATATTTTAGGTCAATAAATTAGACGAAAAATTTATTGAACAATTTTAAACCTTCTCTCTCACTTGCATTCACAAGATTATCGTATCTTCTCGCTCCCTTCCACTCACTGCTATGGTTAATAGGTTTTTCGGCAAATAAAATCGATATTTTGCGACATTAAAATAAAATTTTGAATTTGAAGAAGCGCACGGTAAATTATACAAATGTAATAAATACGATGATGTGCGCATTTCGAGCGAAAAGTGGCACATTTCCGAGCGAGGGAGGCAAATGAAGCGCGACGCGGAGCGGCGCGCTTCATTTTCCCGAGATCGGAATGTGCCACTTTGAGCTCGAATGTGCACACTCGGTCCTAAGCACAATTCACAATAATTTAGTCCAATAAATTAGACGAAAAAGTAGTTGTGTAATTTTAAGCGTTTTCTCTCACTTCCATTGACGAGATTGTCGTATCTTTTCGCTCCCTTCCACTCATTGCTATGGTAAATACATTTTTCGAATATAAAATCGATGTTTACTAAATTTAATTTAATTTTTTGATTTGTAAGAGCGACGGATAAAGTAGACAAATGTAATAAACACAAGGATGGGCGCGTTCGAGCGAAAAGTGGCACATTTCCGAGCGAGGGAGGCAAATGAAGCGCGACGCGGAGCGGCGCGCTTCATTTTCCCTAGATCGGAATGTGCCACTTTGAGCTCGAATGCGCACACTCGGTTTTAAGCTCGATTACCGAACGTCCCGTTTTAACAAAAAAAGAATTGGTCATTTTAGTTATACCCCCACCTCATACACGGAAGATTAAAGAACTTTTCTTAATTTCGTCTGAGAAAAAATCAAGCTACCCAAAGTAAAGCACACAAGCCCATATTTATCCGAATTGTAACAAATTAAATTAACTTTTCCAAACGACATCCCTGTAGATATCGATGTATACCAACACACTCACAAAAACATTTAAAAAAAAACCTAAAAATAATAATAACAAAGTCTCGTAGACTTGTGATCATTACAGCATGTCCACCTTATCAAATATTAAAACAACACTCAACAGAAAAATGACGTCTATTGTTAATGCTAGCTGTTAACACCGCAGACACGTGCACCCCAAGGGGGTGACCTGTGGATCAAAAATAACTAAGGGGGTGACCTGTCAAGTCCCCACAATTTAAGTGGTCACCCACAACGTATAAATACATTTTCCGCCTTTAATGATTCCCTCATTTTCACGCAAGAACTCGCATCAAAAACATTTAAAAAAATCAAAGATGGGTAAGCGCCTTAGAATTTTCTCTATTTTTATTTTTGAAAAAAATCAATCGCAGGAAGAACGTTGCCGGCACCTGTGCCTTGCCGGGTGTGTGGGGATAGATCGTACGGCAAACATTACGGCGTTTATTGTTGCGACGGCTGTTCTTGTTTTTTTAAGAGAAGTGTGAGAAGAAATATTATTTACACGTGCATTTGTAAGTCGAGATATTTAGGAGTGCTTTTATTAAATAATTTATGGGTTTGATTTAAAGCCGGCGATGGAAATTGTGTGGTCGATAAGGCGCGAAGGAATTGGTGCCCATATTGCCGCTGCAAAGATGTTTTGCCGTAAGAATGAATACTGCAGGTATTAAAATTTTTCTTAAATGTTGGGTTGGCAAGAAAGTAATTTCGATTTTCGCAAAATGATTTTTTTGAATGACTTCGGTCAATGTTATAATTTTTTTTTGTCGGTCATGGCTGGAAAGTACTACCTTTACGCACGTTAGTTGGTGCGCAAAGGAGCTCTTTACACATTCAACTATTTCGCGGGCGTAAATCACGTTTGGCGTAAGTAATTGACAATAAAAAATTCAAAATTAAGCAAAACGCCCAATGGAATGCTATAGTCATCTCTAAAGTGGCATTTAAGTAACAAATGATAAATATTATATGTATTTCTTGCAATTTGAATACTAAAATAATTATTATTATCACTGCATGAGTCATAAAAAATAATATGTACACTTTGTGCGGTTGTCTACTGCCCACTCGACCATATTAGCGCACTCACTTTGTTTGTGCGCTCTTCACCGCTTTCGTGCGCAATCGACAATTTCCCGTACTTGTACTATTTCCGTTTGACATTTGACATTTACCAGAAAGATGGCAAAAATTAACAAAATGATATAATTACGATGGATTAAAATCCATTCTTTGTATAAAAAAATTGAGTTTTATTTCAAACTAAAAAAAAAAAACGAAAATACTTTCTTGTCGAACCGAAAGAACGCAAAAATAGCCTTAATAAAAGTTGGTAGCAAAACTGAAAGGCCCATTTCTTTTTTAATTTCAATTTTTCCACAACAAAAATTGTGACTCTAAGGAGAAACTTTGCAAATAAGGTAACTGATCCAAATAAGACCCGGTGCCCAATAAGGCCCAGTTTTCAAATTTCCCGCTTCCTGATTTCGAATCATTGTCAAAGCTCGTATATGTTAAAAGAGAAAGATTGTTACTTTTATTTTGCAGTATAATATAAATAAACATTTTGATTACAAAGTATTGATGCTTTTTTATCGAAACCCTATTAATTATGCCTTTATAAACTTAAGGTGGGCCTTATTTGGGTTCGTTACCTTAATTAATTTTTTCCTACTTCTTTAAAAAAATTAAATTAAAAGAGTGGGGAGCGCAAACTGATTTTAGAAATTACTTGCAGAATTTTAAAAATAAATTTAATTATTTTTGTTCCCCTTTTAGCTTAGGTTTATTCACAATTCACCCCTCTCCCCCGCCGAATTTAAACAAATTTAAAATAAGCCGCACGTCACTTGAAACGTCATCCAACTTTAATTAAGGGTAATTTTTAATTTCGTTAAAATAATCGATAGCCGTTCAAGAAGAGCGCGGCCCTCGCAAGCCGAAGTCCCACCAAAAATTCAACCACAAAGAAAAAAGTGCCTTCACGAGGCTGCCCAAGAGTCAAAATCATTCGCAATTTTTTTACCCGGCTGAACCTTTTCTAAGGAGCAATGTAAATGTGAATAGTGTGAATTCTCAACACGAGTTGGCGGCCCAAATACTGTTGATTGCAATCAGACACGTTAGAAGAAATGCGGGATTTGGGGTGCTGAATAAGGCCTCGCAGGATGCGATTTTGACTTACTTATGGGCGCCCTTGTTCATCCTAAAAGCGAGTTATTGGCCGACTTGTTTATCCTTCCTATCGAACCTACAAAATAGCTTTAAGAAATTGAAAGATCTCAAAATGGATTATTTAGAAATTGAGTTATTAGAAAATATTTTGCTATGCCGGGGGGATTTGCTCGGTGAGCCCGAACAAGTTATTTTGGCAAATAATATACAAGAGAAAGCTGTGCAAACTTTGGTGGTAAGATTTGAAAAAAAAAACAACGAACTTATTAATAAGATGATTTTAGGTACAGACAGCTTCAATGCCGAAGAGACTCGAAAAAATTTTGTTATCACTTCCGTTGTTATTTACGCCATCTTCTGGGGCTTTGTGTGCTTTGCTTTTTCGTCCCATTATCGGGCCGATTCCTATCGAAACAGTTATTTTGACTATTTAAAGATTGTTTGTTTTTCAGGCCATAAGGGTTCTATTTCTGTATACAAAAAGATAACAATATAAATTATTTAATATTCCTACAGTCGTTTTTAATTTAATTAAAGATGTGTAAAATTATTCGTATTGATTTTAAAAAATAAAATATGTTTGATTTGTTAAAAAAAATACAAAATAATTGCGAAGATAAATTGGCTTCGCTCGACTTCATATTTAAAAAAATAATAATTTTACATTTTTGAAATTTTTTAAGTTCATATAATTTTTATTAAAATGTTTTTAATTTTTTTAATTAGAAATTTCTACTATTTAATTTTTCATTGCTCAAAAAATGAATTATTTTTTCTTAATGATTTTTAATGTTGAAATAATTAATATTATTATTTACTAAAAAGCTTCATTAAAATTTCCAAAATAAAATTTTAATAAAAAATAAAATTTTAAAGCCCATTGTATTAAATTGAATAATTTACAGATCGTAAACTTTTTAATTTTAGTCGTTTAATTGGAAAGCCAATTATGTTTTTTATATTGTGTGCAAATGTTCTATTTTTGGGCTTGGCAAATTGTACTCTATTTAATCCAATAAGCTACGTGAGTCATTTAAATTATTTAAAATTTTAATATATTACAATTTTTTGTAGGATTTCAAAGTACACCGTTTGGAAAATTGCGAAGAAAAGGAAATCTTTAAGATTTCGATTGTATTGTTAAATTTTAGGGTTGTTAAACAAAATGGGGTAAATTTAACTTTTAAGGGCTTGATTCATGTGAAAGAGCCTATTGAGATTAATTTTAGGGTAAGTTTTTCAAATAACCAAAATGACCAATGTAAGTTTTTCATAAATAAAATTATTTATTTGAAACTTTAAAAGAAACCGTTCAAAACTGTTGTACCTATTTGAACTTAAAAAAATAATTTTAAAATTAAGATAGAAGATTCTTCAAATTGAAATTAATATCAAATTAAGATTTTAATCTGCAATTTATAAATGACAAAGTTAGAAAATTTTCAAATTAAGTTTTATAACAGGAACTGTCACTGTCATCGACCGAAATTTGAAAAAAAAGTTTTTAAGTCATTCATTTTAAAATGCGTCGATATTAAACATAAATAATAGAAGTAATAAAAAAATTAACATAGCAAAAAACACCATTATTGTTAAAATTCGAAATCTGGCAACTTTTCTGCTTTAAAAAAAACTGAAATTTATTGTCAGACTTTAGTTTGAGCCTTTCACAATATTTTCTCCTGATTTGAATAGAATGAGTTTCAACCTTGTTAATTTCCAATTAGGATTTAATAAATACATAAATAATTCATATTGTTATTTCGTTGTACTAACAGATCAAAGACGCACAATTTGTTAATAAAAAAAAATTATAAAAATCGCACCTATTCGTGGAGTACCTAGCCAGGTTGAAATCTCTTTAAATGGGCCCTTTCGATAACCAAATCTGTAAAAAAACCATAAACACAAATAAGAACTAAACTAAAATATTTTCGTTGAATTAAAATAATTAGGAGTTCACAGAAAATAAATTGTAGTTGCTTTAGCAAGATCTGAAGTACTCTTAAGTCTGGCCTAAGAAGTTTTACTTCAAACCGTAAATCTCAATAAATATTTAATATTACTCAAAACAGCATATTTTATAAAATTAGCTTGATAATAATAAATGATTTAAACACATTAAGCAATTAAACTTTTAGATTTAGTAACAATGGGTACATATTTATTTCCCATTACTATTTATGTAATATTTGTTACTACAATGTTTTTTACCACAATCTTGTTGTAAAAAGGACCACAATTTATTTTCCGTGTTTTAATTAAAAACCTAAATTTAAAAAACTCAATAAAAAAAACAGAAATCATAGATTATTTTCAAATTTGCTATTGTTTTAAATTATTTATAAGAGAATGTTATTAAAAATGATTGTAGTTATCAGTACATGGAATGATCTGTAATGGTCCCGAAGATCGAACTTGTAAACATAGTTTTGTGCGAAAATTTGGTTACATTTGTAGGAAATTGCATGAACAGGACAGGCCTTGGTATGCTTTTATCAAAAAATTGAAAAATTGTCCCATTCCTGTTGGATATTATGATATGGGCATTATTAACATCGATATCAATGCTTTGAGTTATCTGCCTTTGGTCGAAGGGTATTGGGTAATCAAAGTAACTGTTTTTTTTCGTACAGAATTTTTCAAAAATATTGATATTTCTTAAATTTAGGTTTATGGATATTCGGAAGTAACGTTGTGCTCTGCGTTTATTCAGAAATGGAACTTACTTTAAAAACTGTCGAATAGGAATCGAAGATCTTCAAAGTAACAAGAAATAGTTTCTTCTAAATAATAAATTTAAATTATGAAAAATATTAATAAACAATTAAGATAAATGTAGCCCACTCATCCTCACATTTGTCCTAATTTCACACAAAAGCTCAAAAACCACAAAGTTGAATTGTATTTCAAATGAATTATAATAAAAAAATAGCTAAGTGCTCTTTTTTTATGATTTTGCTCATAAAAAATTTAATTTCTCAAATAATTTAAAAGATCAGTAGTAAAATTAAAAAATTATTTAAAGAAATAATGTGGATTAAATATTATTCTTCTTAAAGTTTTTTAGTAAAGTATTTCATAATTATTTTCACGAAAATGATTATGAAATAGTAAAATTTAGAAAAATCGCAGGCTCCTCCAACCCCTACACCTGCACCTATCCTCACCCAAGAGTTTTAAAACCAAAATTTTAAAACAAAATAGTCTAATGAAAAAATTCGCATTAAATACATATAAGTATTTTACTTTTTAAAATTTTTTGGTAAAGTCTTAAATATTTTTTATAAACAAATCATAAAAAAACAATAAAAATTTCGAAAAATTGCAGGCTCCTCCAACCCCTACACCTGCCCCTATCCTCACAAAGCGTTTTAAAATTAAAATTTGAAATCAATATTGTTTAATAAAAAAATTCGCATTAAATATAAGTATTTTGTTTTTTAAAATTTTGTGGTCAAGTCTTCAATTATTTTTTATAAACAAATCATCAAAAAATAACAATAAAATTTCAAAAATTCGCAGGCTCCTCCAACCCCTACACCTGCCCTGTCCTCGCCAAATAATTAATCTAAAATAAATATAAAAATCGTTGCAATTTTCTTTGTAAATCTTTGAGCTAATGTTATACAAGTCAATTTTGAGCAAAATTCAAAAAATTACAAGTTTTTATTCAATGCAGGGTCTTCCTTCCCTACGCCTTCCCAAAACTCAAAATTAAGCTGAAAAAATAAACAAGTGTATTAAAAAAACGATTTTAAATTAATGGCTTAAAGTTAAACTTCGTCCGAAATGGTTTTTTACGAAAAATTCAACGCTTTCGAAACGTATAGTAGTTGCAAAAAGTGTCGCAAATAGTCGCAACTATGATTTGGAATAAAAATCTAAGCGCAAAACCTTTCAATTCTTAAAACTAATACGTAATGGGACCTTTTTACTCAAAACGCAATAAACGCATTTCAATCATAAAAACCTAACGCAAAACCTGTGAAAAAAACACAAGTAAATTCAATTAGAAAAAACATAGTTAATTACACAAATATTCATAAAAACAAATTAATAAAAAAATATAAAAAAGCTGAAAAGAAAAATAATTAGTTAGAAATGCTGCGAAACGCACATCGCATTTTCTTGTTGCATTTCTTTCGCCTCACCCTAAATTTCCCGAATTCGTAAAAAAACCATTTCTTTCGAAGCAGCCCACCCCAACAAACTCATATTGAGTTTCCCCATAAAAACCACTTAATTTTTGGAGTTGATACTGATTTTGTAATAAAAATTGAAACGCAAAAAACTCCAGTGATTTTTTTAAAAATTTGTAGAAAAACGCATAAGTATCATCTTTTGGAAAAGACGATGACGCAAATTGGACTTCTTTAATAGAAGTCGATACGCAAATAAGTGCAAGTCATTGCGAAAACGTGCTTTAAAAAAAGTACGAAATCGCATGATAAAAATAAGACCTGAAAAATTGGGGATAAATCTAAGCCACCCTCTTCCGCCACCCTTAAAAAGATTGCAAGCGTTTACGAGAAAAAATTAAGGTTTTCGCCTTAAGTTTAAAAAAATCTGATTAAGGGTGACGGCGTTATAGAAAAGCGCAAAATCTAAAGGTGCCCCATGCCCCCCAGCGTTGACATGGAAGCGGTACAGGTTTACATGAAATACACAAATATAAAACATTTTTTTTTACACAACTGCATTTGGACCAATCGAAATTGACTAAAAGTACATTAAAAAAAGGTTTAAATTAAAACAAAAAAAAAAAAAACGAATGGTCACTTAGCAAATTATGCAAAAGTTAAAACAATAAAACGGAAGAATTCTCCCTCGTTGGGCTTTGGTGTTACAAAAAATACAAACAATAAAATTGGCGAGGGGGCGAAGGGATCCTTAAGAAAGACAACATTGCACCAAAACCCAAAAGTTTGAATAACTTCCGATTTGCAAGAAGTGAAAAACTGCTTGCAGCTTTATTGCTTTAACGCGGAAGCTTTCGGAAGATTGGAATTTAATTCAAAGAACAATTTCTGAGAAAAAAAAGCCGCCCTTATTGAAAGCTTCCATACACAAATATCAAAAGAAGAAAATAGATTGCAGGGGTGAACTGGTTTTTTACGTACAAAAACAAAAATTCAACCCTTAAAGGAGTACTTTTAGAGTTTTCATTTTGTTTTGTACTTCGTCTTAAAAAAATTGAATGCCATTTATTGTTCTTGATAGAAATTAAAGAGATAATCAAATTTTTGTTGAGATTAATTCAGAAAATGTTGATGTTTTATTAAATTGTTAAAATTTGCTTAAAGAAGATTGAGAACTGTAGCAAATATAAATTTATAAAAAGTAGTAAAACAATTTATATATTTTTTTAGAATTTATATTAATAATTATTAATTTAACAGTTAACCGAACGGTTCTGTTAGTTACAAAGAAAACTTAATTGATACTTAAATATCAAATTTTACAATAAACTAAAGAACAAATCAACAATTAAATTTTTTCTAAAAGAAACTTTTATACAAAGATAATTTATTGCAGCAATAAAAAAAATCAATTTGAAAAAAATAGTAAAATAAAGAAACAATTAAATTATTAACTTTACAATTTGTTTACAAAAAACCTTCCATAAAATTACGGTTTTAAAAATCAAAAATTAAGCATATCTTTATTATTATTAAAATTCTCAATATTGAACCGAAATATAATTAAATTTTCAAATAAAATTGTTATAAACTTTTGATTTCATAAATAAGATAAATTTGATCTTCCTATTAATTAAAGTATAAATAAACAATTACATTTATCCAACTGTGCGATATTTAAATTAATTTAAAAACTCAAGTAGTTGAATTACTAACCAAATTTTTATGAACAAAGTTACAAAATGTAACTTTGTTTAAAAAAAGTCAAAATCTGATTTATTATTAGCAAGAAAAATTAAATTTATTATTAATGAACAATCGTCAACAAAAAATTTGATTATTTTACCAATGTACATTTGGTAAAATAAATTAGATGGCAACAAAAATGAATTGAAATTAAATAAATAAACTCTTCAGGTGGAGTCTTAGCCCTATAAGTACAAATTGCCTAAAACTAAAAAGAAACCTCTGGATTATCATTAAAAAAGATTTGTTAATAATTAAAAGAAAATTGATTTACTAAAACAAAGCTTTTAATGCAATCGAAAAGGTTTCAAAAAATAATAAATCTGAAGGACATTATAATATTAAAATCCAAAATAAATCCGACCCACCCTCAACGATAATTTAAGTATGTGTATCGTCCCCTAAGTTAATAAAAAAAAACAACTAAGACTCCACCATCCAGTTTCACTCCTGCAATGAGAAAATTTGAAAAAGTACTCACCGAAGAGTGGCACCTTCGTCCTTTTCCAAAGTCCCTAACGCTGGACGGAACCTACCTGACGTCCCAGTTATAGATGTCTTGGCACCAGAGGGTTTGAGCTGACTCTGGTGCAGCCTTCCACGATCATCCCCTGCTCGTCCTTCTGGTCCTTCGGCTCCAACCCCTCTAAGGACAGTTTTAAAATGGAAACGCGCGTTTTATTGAATTATAAAGGGACCACTACTTTTACTGGGAGGACAACACTCGTTTAAAGAACTACGATAACAATACGATATCCGCGGAAGTTCAAAAATCTTCGTACCAAGCTGAAAGAAGTCCAAGAAGATTAGTTCAAAATGTCAGTGGGTCGTTGTGACTGTAATCAACAAATACTAATTGATTAAGATTTAATAATTACAATCACAACTAGAGTTCCAATTAAAATTAAGTAATTTTGATTGGAACTCTTAGAATTAAAAAACATTGAAATCTATCAAAGCCTTTTAAAAAGCCGAAGTGTTATCAGACTTGATAGGTAAATGCATAAACATGATTCAGAAACGGTTGTGTAACAAAATTAATGAAATAAGTTAATGCCTCTCAGATAGAACAAAAAAAAAATTGTATATCCTGAAACTCTAATAAAAAAAATATAAATCAATCCTTTTGTAAAAATTAAATATCCAATTAAAAGAAATTAATCAAAACATTAAATAATAAAATCAAATGTGGTAAAAAAAACAGCCCCTAAAGACTTCAATAGAACACAGGATTAACAATAAGAATTGCCAAAAAGCAATGATTGTTAAAACACCTAAATAAAAAGAAATTAATCAATTACTGCACCTCAACATTTGGAAAACTGGAAAATAAAATTAAAAAAAAATTCTTTAAGATGTGTACCTAAAAGATTTCCATCCCCTGGAAACTTCAATGGTAATATTCCATCCTCTAAAGTGCAACTGTACCTAAATCTCAGAAAAAATAATAAAAACATTCCTACCTTAGATAAAAAGGCATCCCTTGAATTTGTGGTCATTCTTGAGGCTGACATCCTTTAGAATTGATGTTTTTTGGGGTTGATGTCTAAAAGATTATCTTGAGATTACCATCCCTCAATGTGCTGTAACAATTTCAAAAAATTTTGAATTATTATTGTATCCGTATTCGTTTAATTGACAAATAATAATTAGAATTCCAAATTATTTACATAAAGACTTTAGTATAAGTTTTAAAACATACCTCCACAAAATACATCTGTTCTGTTCAACATTTGCTTGCAAAATGAATAAAACGATAAAATTATCGTTAGTTGAGTGCACGAAAACAGGCTTCGATAAGGCAAAAAGGTAAAAGCGAAAACATTACTCATATGTTATATAAAAATTATCTGTGACGTTATTTAAAATTATAACACCTGAGGCACTTGGAAACAAAGAATTATGAGATTATTTGTGTAAGGAGCTAAGCTTTCGTAATTTATTACAAACAATTAATAGCAACGCCTGAAAGAAATAACAATATCTTCTTTAAAGTTAAAAATTTGCGACCGAGAATGACTATAAAGAAAATATTTACAATTGGCTCATAACATCGTTTTGTGAAGTTAATTTGTTATAAAAATTTTAATAATTCAATCTGGTTTTTACTAAGCTTTAAATATTTCATTTTCTGATTAGGCATTTCAAAAATTAAATAGTTTGTTTTGAAAAATTGTTCAAATAAAACAAAACAGTTTAACAATTTTCTTTTAAAAAATTTGTTAATAGAAAAAGAGAATAAAGTTAATAGTTACTTACCACACTTCTAAAAGCTCTCCCAATAAAAACTTTTTGGAAATAAAATCAGTGACTAGTTCTAAAAAAATAAGGAAATTAATAACAGAAATCACGTCTAATCCAAATTAAAACTTACTTAAAAAATGAAATAACACATCTTAAAGGACCACAAGACCAAATCATAAGGAATTATAATTCAGGTTCCTAAAACAAAAAGAAAATAATTAAAAATCAAAATAATAAAGTTAATGTTTGGTCTCAAAAATACATTATTTCTAATTTTTTATTAATTACATACTAAAACTTAACCAAACCTACAAAAACACGAAGGTTCTTAAGAGAAGTGCTTAAATTGTTAGTTTTTAACTTTGCTTGCGTATTAATAATAAGGCAAATAATTTGGTTCTACGAAAAAATTTAAACACAATTATCTCTGATAAAAGTAGATACAAAAAAAATTAAGTTCACTTATGAAGAGCGCCAGCGCCCTTTTTCATGCACTTCTCTAAAGAACTCTAAAAAAATTGTTACACAATTAAAACATTTCCTATTTCGTTGACTAACAACAAAAATGAAGTGCAGGAGAAAATCTAATTTCTTTTACAAAGGATACAAGAGAAAATGGTCATCGTCATCGTCGTCAACGACGAAGACAAACGAAGAGGAAAACACCCCAAAAATTAATTTTATACAATATAGATACAATATTGCTATTAGATAGTGTGCGTAGATTTAAGATAAGTCATTTTTAAAGTACGATTCACATCAAATCGGATTAGAAAAATTCATTGATATCAACAACACATAAATATACCTTTAACAGCTTGCAACAGGAATTATTTTTAAATACACCCTATCAACGATTGTCTACTTGATTTATTATTGTGATATTTCTCATTTAAATCTGTTAAAACATCAACAAATAGACATCAAAAAGTCATCATCAACAGAACCTTAGGCTAAAATGGAAAAATACACACATTTAACAGACGCTCTCGCATTCGTCTAGAAAAAATAATCTCCAAATCAATGATTGTCTAAAAAACTATTATTGTGTCATCACACCATTAAAATTTAATTTAATTAACCAACTCAGCGGATCAACGAATCCACAGACAAAGAGAGAGTACAATGATAAGGTGAGATAGAAGTAGGAGTCATCACTCCAGCTGACGCTTCTTCAATTCTTTCCAAATCAGCAGCTCCCAAAGAGCTTTGCTTACAAAGCCTCGGCCCCGCCTGAAATTAATTTTCTCAATAACAAAATACAAAAGTTAATTAACATTTTGACTCGCCAAACTCTGATTTAACTCGTCTCTCACTTCTTCGGTTCGATCCAAGCTGAATTGCCTCCGAAGCAGCTTCCCAGCTCTTTCCTTCGGACTTAAACATTTGTAGTGGTTATATGGAGTGCTGAGATCATCCTCGCTAATTCTATTCCTGTGGCGGCTCCTGAAACCGCCCATAGAATTGGTGGACACCGCCAAAAGGGCGGCCGCGACTTCTGTCGCCGAGACTGGGGTCCCTAAAGACATGGGGGTCTCGCTCGACGTGCTCTTCACCATATGAAAATCGGCGCGTTGGGTTGCGGAAGTCGTCTCAGAGTTCTTCATCAAGCTCGAAAATTTCGAATGTTCCATTTTCTGCATGAAATTCGTGTCGGGGGGCTGCATTTTTGGTTGAGCTTCTTGGGGATGCTCTTCGTGAGGTGGTCGAGGTTCTGTGCCGTTCGTTGGTTGAGGTGGTTCGTCCTTATGACTTGGGGAGAGCTTACAGATTACGAGACTTTGGTCTAAACTGAAATTAAGCGGCTTTACATCGTGTTTTTATTTATTATTTTGATTTTGGAAACTTACCCGTGGCTTTCTCTGTGAGCACAACATAAATGGAAAAAAAATTAAGCTTCAGCAAAACGAAGACAATAAAGTTAAAAGATAGGAGGAAAATTGCTTAAAAAAGTTTTTCCTGGAGAATTGCTCCAACTTTTATTGTCAAACGCACGCACGCGTTTAAAAAGAAGCGCATTTTTGTTGCTTTCTTTGTGCTTTTGAGTCTGCGAAATTTATCATAGTCAATCACATTCGAGAATACGCGATAATTTTTTTTTCTTACGATTGAATAATGCTAATGTTTTTGGGGGAAGTTTGCGGAATTTATGGCAGGAATAAAATTTGGATTTAATTAGTAAGTTTTGCATATGTCGAGCGTTTTATTAGAAACCTGAGACGCTTAAGAGCTTAATGGAAACTGAAATGATGAGGAAACCACGCTGCTTTAAAGCTCATCTCTGCTTTGCATTATGTCTTCCTTTTCACATCGAGGGGGAGGAATAATAAAAAGGCACAAACAACTTTATTGTATACTTAAAAAATATATCTAGAAAGAATTTTAGGTGTGTTATTTAAAACTTGAGGCGAAAAGTTTGAGTCTAACTTTCGTCCATTTTGATTAAAATCGATAAATGGTTTCAAAAAGGTCATCAAGATTTCTGTGTTCAAATTGACTCTTTTTTAAGTTATACTTCTTTTGGCGCGTTGAGATGTCTTTAAGGAACTCCAATATCATAAGGGCTCCAAGAAAAAATCCCAACTTTAAATTGGGTGCGCTCGTAAAAAATTCAAAAATTAATTTAGAAAAAATTGCCAAGACACCTATTTGCTTAAATTTATTTTTCTTTCAACTGCTAAAAACCCCACTTAAATCAAAGCCTTAGTTCTATTGATATTAAAAATTCATCGCCATTATCTGTATTTTTTCCTAAGCAAACTTGTATTGTTGATTAGCATTCTCGAAAATAATTCATTTCTCAAAAACAAAAAAAGATATTTAAATAAAACATTGCATACAATAAAAAAATTCACAAACTGTTTTGTGACCATAATTCAGAAGATTTCCTCTTAAGCAACACAATTCCATAATCGCTCCAATTGTGTGCACTCGGAAAAAAATTCAAAAATTAATTTAGAACAATTTGCCAAGACACCTAATTGCTTAAATTTAGTCTTATTTTAATTGCTAAAAACCCCAATTAAATCAAAGGCTTGCTTTTATTGTTATTAACAATTCGTCGTCTGAATCTGTATTTCTCAAGAAACACACCTGCTTTTTTAAAAACCTACTAATTTCACAAAAACCAATAAATATATTTAAATGGGGGTGTAAAACACAATCAAATAAATACAGGGACCAAATCCCAAAAGATATCCTTAAGGAACTCCAATGTGATAAAGGCTCCAAGAAAAAATCATGAGTTTATAATATGTGCACTCGTAGAAAATTCAAAAATTAATTTAGAAAAAATTGTCAAAACACCTAATTGCTTAAATTTAGTCTTCTTTTAATTGCTAAACACCCTAATTAAATCAAAGACTTGCTTTTATTGTTATTAAGAATTCGTCGTCGACATCTGTATTTCTCAAGAAACACACCTGTTTTTTTGAAAAACCAATAAATATATTTAAATAGGGGTTTAAAACACAATCAAATAAATCCAGTGACCAAATCCCAAAAGATTTCCTTAAGGAACTCCAATATGATAAGGGCTCCAATAAAAAATCATGAGTTTACAACATGTGCGCTCGTGGAAAATACAAAAATTAATTTAGAAAAAATTGTCAAAACACCTTTTTACTTAAATTTACTCATCTTTCAATTGCTAAAAATTCAATATTAAATAAAACGCTCAGTTTTATTGTTATTAACAATTCGTCGTCAGCATCTGTATTTTGTAAGAAAGACACCTGTTATTTTGATTGCTATTTTCGAAAACAATTCATATCTCAAAAACAAACAAAGATATTGAAATAAAGCAATAAATACATTTTAAAAAAACTCCACACACTATCTTAGGATAGACAGACACATGTTTCTTTCTATCGATTGCTAAAGTCCCCCAATTAAACCAAAGCCTTAGTTTTTTTTGGTTATCAACAGCATTTGTATTTTGCATGAAGCAAACACATGTGTTTTTGATTGGAAGTTTCGGGAAACATTCATTTCTCGAAAACAACCAAAATTATTTCAATAATGCTTTACATACAATAGGTAGTGCCTTTTGAGCGAATTCTTACGACACTTCCTTAAGAAATTCTAAAATGACAATTGTAGCAAAAATATAGCACCATCTGAAAAGATGGCTGGTCGTAAAACAAACAAATATTTATGTTAAAAAATCGTCAAGGCACCCATGTGCTCAATTTTAGTTTTCTGTCTACTGTAAAAACCACATTTCAATCGGAGCATTGGTTTTATTGTTATTAATAATTCGTCGTCGCCATCCGTATTGTTCATAAGAGCCACACACATTATTTATAACATAATTATTTTCTTAAAAATAATCCGCCATTTCAAACGAATTACTACTAGTACCCGGCTTTACCTTTCCTTCGCCTTATAAAAACCTCATTTAAAACAGACCACCTGTTTTCTTGTTACTAACAATTACTCGCAACCATTACGCAATATCATATTCCTACAGTTTAAACACATTGTTCATAACAAAAATCCATGTACTCCAATTTAATGGCGTTGGCTACTAATCAAGAAAGCATTAAATTCGATTCCCCCAAAATCCCTTGTAATTCCTTTGTAAAATACATTTATACACCATTAATTCGATAATTAATAAACATCCGACAGATATAAAAGGCAAATACATGTAGTTTTTCGTTACATTGAATTAATTGCATAGACTCACCAAGATGGCCGCGGCAACAGGTTCACACAGCAGATTTCCCACGCCAAAAAACGATCCTCACACGTCGACACTTTCACCTGACTGAGTGCGAATTTACCTGCGAAACAAACGCGCGTCGCCGTCTTAACCAATCACAGCGCGACACGGGATCCAAGCTCGCTACGATTTTAAGTGTTTTCCAATTTTCGCAAGCAATTTGTGGGAGAGAGAAGGAGTTACGTTCAAATAGACATTACTACTCTAACACATTGTTAGCATATCGACATTTATTAAATTAATAATAATTACTATTAATGCATTTTAGGCATTGTATTATGATTAAACAATTATGAAATTTGATTATTAATAAGATATAAATGATGTAAAGACATTAACAGGCCATTTTATTCACAAATACTGAAAAAACACCGAAACCTAATCAAATAATGTAGTTAAATAATTAATGCAATTGTTATAAATAATTGGATTATTTTAAAACCTAGCAAGGGTTAATCAAGTTGCGAAAAACCCAATTTGCAACGTTAATTAAGTGATTTTGACGTTCAAATTGCCCAATTAAATTCTTAAGATCAGAGTTTTAATTATTTAAACAATGATTTGTTATAACAACGATAATACGATACAAAATAATCAAAACCAGCACAATAATAGGCCTTCAAGTTGGTTCAAAATTTTTCCTGTCAATTTGCTTTGGGTTATCAGATATTCATATGCCAAATTCCCTATTTAAAGTACTATAACTTGTAATTTGTTTACACAAATCTTGAAAATGATTTTGAAAACAACTAACCAATTTGGTGTGTCTATTTGTACACACAAATTTAATTAATAGCAATTCCTTAATGGTTCAGATAAGCAATGTGTGATGTTCAACTTCATAAAATCACCCTTTATTTACCCCTTAAGTAATATCGTTCAAACTTTTACACGAGATGCATGCTTTAATAGATTTTCATTTGGTCAAAACCTTGTTTCGATATCTTTATGCGTTTTGGAAAACATAGCGTTTCTTTGAATCCAAATGATGGAAAGCTGAACTCTTTACGACATCTTACGAGAAATTGTTTATAACAATAAAACGAATGCTCAGATTTTGATACTGCGTTTATACATAAAAACAAATATTAATATCAATTAATTAAGACTATAATAATTTTTTTTAAAACCAGCACAATAATCCGCCTTCAGTTTGCTTCGCAATTTTTCCTGTCCCAACCTGCCTACAATTCGGGCTATCACATATTCCTATGCCAAATTCTCTATTTGAAGTAATTTGTTTAAACAAATCTTAAAAATAATCTTGAAATCAACTAAGCAATTTGGTGTGTTTATTTGTACACACAAATTAAATTAATAGCAATTCTTTAATGGTTGAGATAGGCAATGTATGATGTTAAAACTCATAAAATCACCCTTTATTTACCCCTTAAGTAATATCGTTCAAACTTTCACATGAACTACATACTTTAATATATTTTCATTTGGTGAAAACCCTGTTTCGATATCTTTATTCGTTTTCGAGAAAAAACAGTATTTCTTTGACTCGGAAACTCTTTACGACGTCTTATAAGAAATTGTTTATAACAATAAAACGAATGCTCAGATTTTGATACTGTGTTTATACACAAAAGCAAATATAAATATCAATTAATTAAGACTATGATAATTTTTTTACAACCGGTTTCCATATTTCCACAAGCTGGCATATGTAAAAAATAAAATTATTCAAAAATAAATCTAAACACACTCTCCTTTTGTACAACCCTTAAACAAGGCCCTTCAAAATTTCATCTAACATGCCTAAATTAATATATTAATATTTGGTACAAACCCTATTTCGATATCTTTATTCGTTTTTGAAAAAAATATGTTTTTCTTTGATTTGCAATAATCGAAATCTAAACTCTTACCGACTTCTAAGGATAAATTGTTTATAACAATAACACCATTACTCTCAATCACAGCCCATGTTTATAAAACAAAACTAAATTAAATATGAGTTAATTAAAACAGTGGTAATATTTTGAAACCATTTTCTAAGCTTCTGCCAGCAAACAGATCCGAAACTAAATCTCAAAAGCCTCGTTATTTAGCAATCCTTTAAGTAAAACCCTTCAGAATTTAAAATAGTACAGCTGATTAATGTACTTTCATTTAAAAAAAAATCTTATAATCTTATAATCTGTTTATCCTTTGCAAAAAAAATTGGAGTTAGAAAGCTGAACTCATCGAAATGTTTATAACAAAATAAAAAATTCCAAGTCTACATTATTTCCTCTATAAATCACGATATAAAAATTTCAATTTTAAAGACCGCGAGCAAATAAAAATGTCACCAATAATTGCACAAGAAAGCAGTAAAAAAAAATGAATGAATCTTAAAGTTGATAATAAATTGCAAAAGACTTACTCGATCGATGGAGGAACAGGTAAGGGTTTAGTAAACCCTGATTTTCCTAAAAGCCAATAAGTCGGCATTTTTCCTTTTCCTTTTATTTCTGTCGGTCCCCTATATTCGAGTTGGTAACCGCCAGCCCTCTCTAATCTTTCCTTTGTTGCTTCTGATAAATGAATACGCCAAGCTGCTCCTAAAAGACATCGACTTTTATTACGTCCCTCGTCCTGCTAGTTCCAATCTTACCTGTAGATTCCATTCTGGAAGCCGTATTGACGGTGTCACCGAAAAGACAATACCTTGGCATTGTCAGTCCCACAACTCCCGAACAGCAAGGACCCGTGTGGAGCCCTATTCTTAATCTTAAAGGCGTCCCTGGGAGATGACGAATCCTGAACCTTCCACTTTGATGCAAGAGATCCAAAGCCATCGTCGCTATCTGCAAATAAAAACGGAAATTGAAAATCTCGGAGTGCGATGTTTAGAAAACTTAATTATTCCAGTAATTGAACGAGCTTAGCGTCAAGTAATCACGTTAATTATCAATCAACTGGAACTAGTTAAGGTGATTTGCAAAAATCGATTGCAGACATGGACTGATTAAAATTTACACGAATGAAATGTTAACGATGTACTAGCTTCCTGTTTTAACCCTTTTGCGATTTGACTAAAAACCAATGTTGTAGTACATCCTTAAGGACTAATTAGCACAGCCAAAAAATTATATTTTGAAATATATTACACAACTTTAAATTTTTAATTTATGTTCTTTTAAGTTTTGAAGACCCATCTCTTTGATTTTTGGTACTTGGAATTTTTATCAATAAACCATTATTTCCTAAGAAAACATTAAAGAAGACTCAAAACTCAAAGGGCCCATTTACAATAACAAGGTTTCCTCAAACGAAACGTCTTTTAACAGTTCTAAAAAAGTTCTGAAGGCATTTTTAAAAGAAAACAACAAAAATAAATAAAATGGTCTTTCAAAAATTCAAAAGCAAAAATTAGATTTTGAAATCGATTAATTTTTCTAATGGGCTACACACGAAAGCAGACGAAACGACCTTCTGACCTAGTTTTAACAATTTCTAAAATAAACTCACCCCAACCGATTCAAAGTACAAAATGTTCATTGAAAAGGAAAAAGGGAAGCGTTTAGGGACGACGTAGGTTCGACGAATTTTTAAGTAAAACAATCTAAAAAATATCTTTGAATTTTTTTTTCGCCTTGTCACCAAGACTTGAGTGAGTAAAACTTGTAAACGTAAACAAGAACAAAATCTAATATATTTTCTTAAAGGATATGGTGAAGGGTGAGCCGACAGCGTTTTATATGAAAACTTTTTTTATTTGGGAATGAAAAGGAAAACAACCCTAATTCGCGACGAGAACTGATTAATGCAAGTAAAAATAAAACCTAACTTGTAATTTGTTTATCGCAAATAAGTTTAAAACAAAAATAAAAATTGGTAATTCGTGAAAAGTAAAGATCATCATCGCCGTTGAGGTGCTCATGAATTATTCCAACCGATTCGATGAAAAGCAAGGCGTTAACTTAATTTATTAACGAATTTCAAAGATGGAACGAAATGCAAGAAATCGCAAGTTTAGTTATGGTCGTCGCACTTAAATTTTAGTATGGCACTCAAATGTATTCTTCTAACAAATTTCGTAATACTTATGTAAATTATATTTGTTTGTTTTTCGACGAACACTAACGCCAAAGGTAGTTGAAACATCAAATTTGCGTAAGCAAATTAACGATTTTCTGAATTTTCCGAGAGATAAAAAGATATTGTCTTTTGTATATTTTTACATTTTAAAACTCTTTTGTTGGTTTCTTCCAGACGAAGATCTAATAGTTTTAATCGACTTCTAACTTTTAAAATTGATTGAACAAAGGTCCTTAAAGGTGACTCAATCAATTACGTTTTTGCTTGCAGTTTTATCAAAAAATAACTATTCGACCTGTTCTAAACAAAAATAGAAATAAACCCATATAAATTTTATAGTATCCATTATTTTTTCCGCTCTAAGGCACTCGTCCTAGGCCTTGACCCTTTTATTAAAAAAGCCCTTTCTTTTCCAACAAAAAACGCGAAACGAAAATCGATGATTTAATAGTCGCTATCATTTATTATTTCTCTTCCTTCAAGGTAAACGCTGACCATAGTAAAACTACTATGGCACCACATGCAACTATAAATAATTTCGGGATCTAAAAAAAAAGTCTATACTAAAGTGGTCTAAAATGGATACGTACTTGCTCGGCATGATCGGGGATCCTGACAGGAAGTCCTCCGACGACCATATAAGCATCCCCGATGGTCTCAATTTTATACACATTATAAGCGTTGATTGTGGCATCAAAGCAAGTGTAAAGATCATTGAGCAAGTCCACGACTTGAAAAGGAGTCGAATGAGCGGAAATCGTAGTAAATCCAACGATGTCCGAGAAATAAATGGTGACTTCTTCGAACTCCTCAGGATCGACGGGCATCCCAAGCTTCAACTTATCGGCAACAGAACTAAAAATTGCCTTCTTATCAAACAAATCAAATTAAATAGCTTTCGCATGTACCTACCTCGGTAGCATCCGATTCAAGAGCTGTTCGGTCTTCTTCTTTTCGATATCAAGTTGTTCGGTCCTTTCGCGTATCAGCTCCTCCAGATTGTTCGAATATTTCTCGAGCATTTGAAACATGGTGTCCACGATATTAACTTTTCGGCCGTGGTTCAATTTTTTGAAGAGGTCGTGCACTGCGTTAAAATCGGGCCTTAGCTCCGGCTGCTCGGCCCAGCATTGTCGCATTATGTTTATGGCTTCTGGTGGAGCAGCGCCCTTACTAACCGACGGTCTTATAAGGGGCGGCGGACGCTTTACTTTCTCTATAATCTCTGTAATAAAATAAAGAGAATCAGTAGGGTTAACCCTCTTCAACTTACGACACCCTTGAGATGGTGTAGGACAAAGGTCAAAGCGTCCATTAAGCGAGCCCCCAAAGAGGAGCTGGATCAAAGTTAAATAGCAACGAATCACCTTCTGGCGTTAGAGCGAACATGCAGAACGGCTCTCCGCGAACCACCACTTCCTGGCAGATGATGCCGAAGGAATAAACGTCTCCAGGTTGGGTTCCCTTTTTTCTGAGGCTGGTGTGCCTTAGGAGCTCGGGGGAGGACCACAGCAAATCTGTAAAAAATTTAAATTGAGACCGTACGAAAGGAAATTATAAGCGCGATTTATTGATCAGCGGGAATATGCAGTGCCAAAGCTATTAGGGAAGCTAATAGGTGTTTAGTAATTGCTTATCGTGCGCTAATGGAGTTACGAAGAACTCGAATATTACTACATAAATACAAGAATTTTGTGAACGAATTCCATTATTGGGATTTCCTCCAATTCAATGTAATTATATTTACTTCGGGAACCAAGTGCTAAAGGTATGTCTAAATTCTCCATTCTATAAAAATAATTTTGATTAAGCTTCCGTGCACTAGGTGGCGTATAACTAACGTGAACATTTTTTTTTTGTTAAAACGGTACGTTTGTTAATCGAGCTTAAAACCGAGTGTGCACATTCGAGCTCAAAGTGGCACATTCCGATCTCGGAAAATGAAGCGCGCCGCTCCGCGTCGCGCTTCATTTGCCTCCCTCGCTCGGAAATGTGCCACTTTTCGCTCGAATGCGCACATCCTCGTATTTATTGAATTTATGTACTTTATCCTTCGTTCTTACAATTTAAATATAATGTTAGGTTAGTAAATATTGATTATATGTTCCCGCCTTCATTTCACTCTGCTATAACGCGCACCTGATTGGCCACCCATTTTTATTAATAACTAATTATCTATGGATCTAATCAAAAAATGACATAAGACTTTTCGTCTCAGAATTTTATTTTCTGTGAGATGTATCAATGGCGTCTATTAGTTCTGGGACACGGTGTATTGTATAGTATGTAAGCAATTGATACATATCACTTTTGCAGCTATTATGTAAAAACATTTTGTAATAAACAATAAAATATGAGTGTTCAAATACTTTTTTTGTTCACTGTATTTATTATTGGTTATTAAAATATATTTCTTATCATTTAACTGCCATAAAGTACCATTTTTTAAATTTTATTGCATTTTATTTTCGGGGTATGGCCAACCCCACCTAGTATAGCATGTGACATTTAGTCACCTAATATGCGGAAGGCTAAAGTTGTTTAAACAAATTCCTAAAATATATGTTTAATTAAAAAGAGTAAATTAATTATTGTATAAATTCAATTGTACCTATTGAATTTTTTCAAGCTTACAATTGGGCGACTGCTCAGAATATTTTGCGACTTTAGATCACAGATGGGACGACTTGAAGCAAAATTTTCTGGCAAACCTGGCGTGGTCATTTGTTTATTGACAATTGGCATATTTGATATAGTGGAGTGCCGTAAGACGTAAAAATGGCAAAAGCTCGGAAACCAAGGCCTTTGAATGAATTTTAGAAAAATCTTTTTGATTGCATTGCTAAAAGGTAAAATAAAAAAGTTATAGAATAAAACTTGGGCAATCTCGATTATAACAATTTAATGAAGAATGACAAGGATATGAACAAAAAATTGTTTACAGTAAAGATCTCAATTTTATACATAATAAATGCTATTTGTATAGTAACTTTAATGTTAATTTATAATTACAGTCGAACCCCGATAAGTCGAAATCGAAGGGAAAGTAAAAATAATTCGCGTTATCAAAAAAAGTCGAGTTTAATACTTTTCTGTGTACCTATAGTAAATTTAACTTTTAAAATCGCCAAAAAAACGTTTGAACAACGACTGCAATAAATTTCACAGTGGTGCACCAAAATGCGAAATACCTTGTATGTAAATTTTTTTATGATCTCTAAACAAAACCCCAATAATTTGCTTTAATTTTACAAAGTAAGCGTCAATTCCAAATTAACTACGTGCAAACGCAAATTCCATTATAAAGGGTGTTTCGAATTAAAGCAGAAAATATTAAGATTTTCAAAAATTGCCAAAAACGATCGTTACGAAGCTTTGTAATTATTTATAAAAGATAATAATTACAAACCGATAAACACGTCTGCCTATTTAAAAACCCAAATGAACGATTCCGGAAAGCGCGATAACGTTAACTTGCAAATGGCCGAAAGCGCTACGTCGAACAAAAAAAAATGAATTTTGGCCTCGCAACTAACATTATGGAAAGCCATTACGACCAAAAAAACCGAGATTTTTGAAAAAGGTGGGATAAAAATTTTTAAAGTATTATTTGTGACTTAACAAAAACGACAAAACATAGAATATTTAAAAATAAGCTTACAATTCAGATTTATATACAGGGTGTACTTCGGAGAGTTCCAAAACCCTTTGGTAAACACTATTCTGTTCCACACAAACACTAATTAGTGAAAATCAAAATTATCTAGAACGTTCTTAACACTGCAAATTGCGATTTACAACTGCGGTGCGGGGGGAAACGATGTATGCAGTTTGCAACATTATCCGTTTATTTCAATTTTGGTATATGTTAAATACGATTAAGAAACTTTCTAAAAACGGCCGTACCAATGTTTTATAATTATTTATAGGTTTGTACACACCAAAAACAAATAATGTAACTAATTTAAAACAACTCGTGCGAGCCATCTACGGTACACGCACTAGTTTAAATTGATTTATAAGAGTTCAAACAAATAATACAATTAAACAAATATTTGCATTTTCAATTCTTAAGTAATGTATTAAAGTCGTTTAAAAAAAATGTTTTAACGACAGATATAATTTAAATTTCCTAATTATTAATTGATGCACATATGTTACATTCAAAGAACGTTGTATTCAAGTTGCCTATGTATAAGTTATGAAAAATTTGAGTTAAGTAAAGGGGCGGAGTTTATGTATTGATTTCTCACGAAGCCGTTCACGAAGCACTTCGTATTGAAGCTTCGTATAAGTTAAGGCACATTTGCGCAGTAAAGGGGCGGAGTTTATGTATTGATTTTTCACAAAGCCTACAAAGTATTGATTTTTAGATATGCCAAACAGGTAGTGACATCGCCAAAAATTTCCAGTGGTTACATTATGTTTAAGGCCAACGACCTGTGCGTTGCTCGTAAACAAATATGCATTCGTCGCTCGCTGTCACGTAAACCGGCACAAATTAGTGTTTTAACTGTGTTTAATTAGTGTTTTAATTGGTCACGAGTGCGAAAGAGAGAGACTTATGAGTGTCGGAATCGGTTTAAAATGAAAGTTCGCACAAAGTGCCAAATTCGAGACGGTCGCCGGAACGCCGGCATTCGCCCGACCACTGCGCAAGAGTGCCTTAGTGCGATCGTAACATCGGCTTACGGGCTTCCAGTCAAGCGAAAGATTCAGTTTGCGGTACGTCTACTTTGCGTGGGTCAAACGATCGAGCATTGACGTGCACTCATCAAACCCGGTGAGTGCCTTATTGCTATACAATTAAAAATTATGTTAAATGCAAAAAATTGGAAACTATCCTAAACGGCCGTAACGATGTTTTATAATTATTTAGAAAGCAATGCTATAACAAATAAATAAACGTGTAAACATTTTAAAATTCGAATGCATGGTATCACAAAAAGTGCAATTTATTCATATATATATTACACATATAATTTATTAATTTACGATCAACAAAATAGCCTAGACTTCAAACGATACATAAAGAAACAAATTAAATTAACTTAACGCAAAATTTGTCAAAAATATTTCCATAATTAATCGAACGTTTCCCTTTACAAAACGTAGACAAACAAATAAAATTGTTATCAAAAGCTATCAGGTGCATCGCAACCTACTAAACTACAAGTTTGTGGAAATAATCAAATATTAAAGTTACTTTCAATAGAAACACCACAATGTAGCACATCAAAGGACTGAAATTAATACGAAGTACGAGCAACGCCAAATAATACAAAATCAAGCATACATTTACATTAAACCAAAATCTAAACTATTCAAAGGAAACGTTCCATAGATGGAAATTTAATCGCAAAATCCTTGGGTTAGATCTTTGTTATAATTATTTTTAAACGCACTCCCGTGCCGAATTGAAACGTTTCGGCGCTTTTCCAAGAGCTTACGGCAAATAGCAATAATGCAAAACGTGATTTCGGGCAGGTTTGCCGCTAACAGGATAAAAAGCACGTGTATAAGCCTTCGAAATATCAGACGTCTATTTTCATAAAGAGATTTACGAAACCGTTCACAAAACATTAATATCCATAAACAAACGTGCGAATGGCACATGAGCTCGACTCGGAATCAAATGGAAATCGCTCGCTTACGGGATTCCATTTCAATTTTAATAAAGAAACACCTTCCGAAGTGCATTAAAATAAGATTTCCGAAGTGCTTAAAAAAAAAAGCTCTTCGCTTTGTAACCGAAGCTTAAATACTCGGAGCCTTTCAAACATCGAAAAACAAGCCGAATTTGCATAAGTCAATTTTTATTATTTTCAGAATAAATTTGCGCTCGGATTAGTCCGAAGGAAAAAAAGTGAGCTCGCTTTAAATTTATTCCAAATGCAGAGTTCACATAACAAATAGAAAAACTCATTTTCTCTTCGGGTATTTATTAGCATAAGCTAACAGAAATGTGGTGGAGATATCGGAGCAAGCGACCTTCCTACATATTTAAAAGCTTTATTAAATTAATATGACAAGTTCTATTGTTAAAAATCGTCTTTGTTATTAAGTTTTGTTGATGGCGGAAGAGTCGTTTCGATTTGCTCCTTACCACTTTTGCTTGGAGTTCAAGTCGGGGAGTCTTTATGTATTTATGGTGCAATTATGAGAAGGATGAAAATGATTAATAGCTTCAATTTGTCGGTCCACAAAATTTCTAACACCATAATCTTGAGTTGGGAGCCGAAGAAAATTGTAAATAAAGCGTTTTTCTTAGTCGCTTAATCAAAAAACGCAAAACGTGGAGAGGATGTGCGGGCACTACAAAAGAGAAGAGTTTAATTTTTGAAGTTATACTTCTTTTAGCGAGTGGAGAGTAAGATTGCGCGCGCACACTTAATGAAAATTGTACGGTATGAAGTTAGCAGTTCAGGAAGTACATTAATTTTGTGAATCGTGCTTAACACCAGAACCGCCGAATCGCTCATTTTGACCATTTCGAAATTTTATCGGCTTGTTACTTTTTATTAGTAGAATATATTTTTGCCATATTACATTACTTTTCCAAATTAATTGTTTTTCTTTTTAAATTTTCTTTTTTTTCCTTTAATAGAAAACACATCTTTTTTTCTTTCCGGTTATTCATTTGATCGGTTCTATCGATAATTAATTATTATTTATAGCAGTAGAGAAATGCTTTATTACATAGAAAAAAGAAACCGGAAACAGTGCCTTTTTATAATAAAAACTAAATAAAAGTAGACCTTTTTATCAAATGGCCAAATAATATTATGTTAAGAAAGCTTCTTAAAGAAGGTTGTTTTTAAAATTTTGAATATAACAGCAATCACTCGCTATATTTGCTCGAAACGAGTAGCCCATGTCCTTGTTCAAGGTCCAAGCTATCTTTATATCAAAATTTATCAAAATTGGTTTAGTGGTTTAGACGTGAATAAGTAACAGACAGACGGACAGACAGACAAAATTACTTTCGCTTTTATAATATTAATTTGGATAATTAATTTTTTTTAGAAAATAAGTTAAGTATTATGAATCGTGCTTAAAGTGGAGTGTGACACATTTGACCTCAAAGTGGCACATTCCGATCTCGGGAAAATAAAGCGCGCCGCTCCGCGTCGCGCTTCATTTGCTTCCCTCGCTCCGAAATGTGCCACTTTTCGCTCGAATGCGCACATCCTTGTATTTATTGAATTTAATTATATTACTTCTTACACGTAGTTATCTATATGTAATTTAGTCACCCAAAGAAGTATTACTTCCTCGTATTTATTAATTTGCTTTAATTAATCTTTTCACTTTCAAATCAAAAAGTTAAAAGTAAATATGAATTTAATATTTAAAAAACGTATTTACCATAGTAATGAGTGGAAGTGAGCGAAAAGATACGAGAATTTGGTAGGTGCGAGTGAGAGAAAACAATTAAATTATTTATTTAATTTTTTAAATAATTTATTAGCCTAAATTTTGTAAATGGTGCTTAAAACCGAGTGTGCACATTCGAGCTCAAAGTGGCACATTCCGATCTCGGGAAAATGAAGCGCGCCGCTCCGCGACGCGCTTTATTTGCTTCCCTCGCTCGGAAATGTGCCACTTTTCGCTCGAATGCGCACATCCTCGTGTTTTTTGAATTTATGTACTTTATCCTTCGTTCTTTTAAATTAAAGTTAAATTTAGGTTAGTAAATATCGATAATATGTTCGAAAAACATTTTTACCATAGCAATGAGTGAAAGGGAGCGAAAATATATGACAATCTCGTCAATGCGAGTGAGAGAAAACGATTAAAATTATTCAACTAATATTTCGTCTAGTTTGTTGGCCTAAATTTTTGTGAATCGTGCTTAAAACCGAGTGTGCACATTCGAGCTCAAAGTGGCACATTCCGATCTCGGGAAAATGAAGCGCGCCGCTCCGCGTCGCGCTTCATTTGCCTCCCTCGCTCGGAAATGTGCCACTTTTCGCTCGAATGCGCACATCCTCAATTTTATTAGAGTTTTACATGAATCTTTTTTTTTCAAATCAAACTTTTAAAATTTCAATCAATTTTGATTTTATATTCGGTCAAAGTTATGGCATTTATTGTTTTTAAAAACTGTTCAAAAGCATTAACTGTATTGCAATAAATATTTAATTGTTGAAAAACTAATTTTTCTTAAAGGTCTAATTGACGGGTAAACGCGGTTGTAATAAGTTCAAAATTGCCGCGGTTTTAGTGTTAAAACCGATTGTGCACTCAAAACCGGTCAAAATCACAAGACTTTTATGTAAAACCTTACTTATTATTTTTTGAATATGTCATGACTTTTTCTAAATATATGTATTCAATAACACCATATACAGTAGAGGCCCAATAATCCGGCAGTATTAAAAACTAGAAGGTGCCGGATTATTGGAATGTTCGCATTACTGAATTGAGTAAAACATTAATAATAAATAAAATAAAACATTTCATAAAGGGAATACATATACACCTATTTGTATTCATGTACGACACATTTTTTTATAGCAGTGAGATATCTTACTTAACGAATTAGTCTTAAAATAATCCTTAATTGACATCTGTGTTTTTACAACTTGTTGTCCTTTTTCACGCAAGTTTCGAAGTATTATAATATACGAAGGGTGCCGAATTATTGGAGGTTTCGGACTATTGAAGTGCCGGATTACTGAGACTATACTGTATTTCTTTTTTCCCTCTCCCCCATATTTTTTGAGTTGCGTATGCAACATACCTAAATATACCAACCGGTCATTTTAACATTTTGAAAAAATTTTCAAAAGAAACATCAAATTTCAATATGATAAGATTACACAAAATTTTGGGAATTCACCAAAATTAGTATATTCTGCGTATATTTGTGGTTTTCAGCTAGTCGTCATTGCGTTTTAGTATATTATTGATTATTATTGTAAATAATTGAAATTACTTCTATTACATTGTTATTGTTTAGTTTAGCTATTCAGGGAAATGAATATAATTCGTTATATCTATACATTCTTGCTGATCTTTGTAAGTATACTTGAAATAAGTATTTTGATTATTTTATATCGAAAAATATATTTCATATATTTTTCCTCAGTTATAAAATTAGCCCTATATTCAAAACAATATCACTTTGTAAGAATTGCGTTGAGAAAAATAAAATCTGAATGATAAAAAATAAAAATATTATTCCTAATAATAAAAATCAATAATTGAACTTGTTACTTTTATTTTTGTATAATTTAATTTATTTTTTAATTCTTCCTAAAAATTTTTTAAAAAAATTACCTGTGTTCACAATAAATGTTAGCATTAAACTGTTAAACGATTCTATTTTTTTTAAACAATAAATTTATTGAATTATATTTAATACTTTGCAAGCACAAGTCATCCGGTCATTTTGACCGGATGGTAAAAATAGGTATACAACAGATGTTGGTAGTTCTAGTGTTAAATGTCACATTAAAATGACACGAAGATATGTACACTCGGCTTTAAGCACAATTCACAATAATTAATTTTCTTTCTTAGACGGCTAACTTCATACTGTCGAATTTTTGTGCGCTGTGGTCGCGCAACTTAAGTTGCCCGCTAAAATTTTGTCCTCAAGGCTGCAAAAGAAGTATAACTTCCAAAATTGGCGCGAGCGTAAAATTCTGTTATTTAATAAGTCGATTTCCGTAGGTGCGCCGGAAAAATTCGTTTAGCCGGGCTTCCGTGGTCGATCGCGGTTTACGGTTGGGATTTGGCGACAACGTCGCACTTCTCAAAAAAATTATAATTTTAGTCAAAAATCGTTTATTAGCTAAAATCGCGTTGTTTAAGTTAAACGAAGTTTTTACCATTTAAAATTTCATTAAATTTGAACAAATAGGCGTCTCAGCAATTAAAAAAAAATCAAATTTAAGCTATTTAATAAGCGTTCAAAATTGAAGCTATAAATCCATCTTCAAACAGCTACCATTTTAATAATTCGCAAGAAATTTCATTCTAAATTGCACATAATGACCCAAATTTAATGTCTTTTGCCCAAATAAGTTTTAAATTATCCGGGGTGGTTTTTAAATGATTATTTTTTTTGTCTTTCAAACTGTTGCAAATAACCTCAGTTTTATATTATCATATCAAAACCCGTTTGTTTAATAAGATCCCAAAGGAATTTGAAATCAAAATTAATATCTCATAAAGTTCTATGAAAATTAATATCAAAAATTGTCATACCGCAACTTACGAACCAACCCCTAAATTTGCATCGCATTATACTTATGCAAAAACCCATAAAATTGAGTGCTTTTTAATTTCGTCCTTTTTTAAAACAAAATCCTTTCAGCAAGCTCATATTTCTGCTACTAGCCCTTAAGAGATGCAATAGACCGAATACCAAAACGACCCCACAAACATTTAAATGAACCTCTCTTAGAAATCCGGATCAAAGTTTCCTCTCGACTTTTTAATAACAAATATAAAAAAACCGTCCGGCTACTTTTGAAATTTTTTAATATGTTCTGCGCGAAACAAGCTTCGCAGCTGTCGGAAAAGTTTTCCTCGGCCACCGGTGTGCGCCTCCTACCCATTTAATTTTAGATTTAAAAAACTTAGAAAAAATCCAAAATTAATTTGAAGGCGTAAAAAATTCGAGTCGATAAACCACCTTCGGGAACGGCTCCTAATTTTAATCGGTTTTGCGTAACGAAATTTTGACTAATTGGAAAGGTGAAACCTTTTCCATAAGGAAAACAAAGGGTTAAATAATTGTGGTCTTGTCAAATTTAATTCCGAAATTTCTGGAAATTGTTGACTTTGCCTAATTCGTTTAGGGCGAATGTTTTTTTTGCGGCAATCTCGTTTCCGAAATGCGTTTTAAGAGTTTCGCTGATTGGTATGTGCTTCGAAAGAATTTCGCATGAAAAATTGATAGAGTTTTTAGGGATCGATCCGCAAAAAGGAAGAAAATTGAAAGGACTCACCTCGAGCGCTCTTCTGCGGCGGGGGAATACCCTGGGCCTCGTAGAAAATGGGAAGACCATAGTCTGTGATTTTAAGGACCCATCTTGCATCAATAACGCAGTTTCTCGAAGTCAAATAGCCGTGAACTCGTATCGGAGTCGAATGCAAATATTTCATTCCCTGAAAGAAATAAAAATAGGAATGGAGCAGTTTTCCTGATAAAGAGGCAATTTAATTTTTCCTTTATAGTTCGTTAAATGAATTTTCAATATTGATGATTTGATTTTTCCAGTGTCGTCTCTCTAATGGGCTTGTTAATTTATTAAAGTCGGAATTCCAGCAAGAGCTATCAACTTTAATAATCAATGCTATGGAACCCGTCGTCTGAGATGTCGCGAAATTATATTTGCCACAAAACAGAATTGTAATTTCGTTTAGTGTAAGAAATTTCATTTTTGTGTTGTTGTCCCTACTTCTTTTGCTTCCTGTCGTTTACCTCTAGTTTCGTACTTTAATTTAATAATGATTTATGTTATATAGCGGAAAACGCACGATTGAAAACTTATAAAGAAAAAAGCGCAGAATTATTGTAAAAAAAATATATAAGACACGCAATATCTGATTTGACGACAAAGAAATTGTAGCGCCGTTATTTGTGGACAGATCTTGAAAAACTATACAAATTCGGATTCGCCAGACTTTTTGGGTTCGGATAGACTCAAAAAACCATAAGCGTGCTATTTGAAATTTTGAGGTAAAACGGATTCGAAGAGTCCGATTTGTAATAATTTTTTTCTAAATTTCAACTTTGAAAAATCCTAGCTTGGTTATTTATGAACGAATCTTTAAAAACTTTTCAGTTTCAGAAAGCATCTTTATCGGAGCGTAAGATCAGCTAAAAAAATCAACAGGGCCCAATGTTAAGTCTAGCAGAAAAACGCGTTCGAAGTTTTAAAAATGTAAATTTTGTAAAAATTTATAATTTTCAAAATGCTGTAACTCCGCCGTCTTTGCGAATTTCGTCAAATCCTTTCTTTTCTAAGCGTTCCCAACCCTAACACGTCGGAATACGGTCCTAACTCAAACCCCAAAATCGGCCAAAATCGAGAAAAAACATGAATCCAACCCCTTGCGTATTTTTGAAGAAAAAAAATTTTAGGTAATGAATTTGCTTTAAATTTTTACCGGACATTCCTATGGACCCCAAATTGACATATCAGGGAGCCATTCTTCCCTACTCCCCCTTTAACACCAAAAATTTTCGAGAAAACTAAACGAATCGAAAAAAATACACTTCGACCTACAAAAACGATCGTAGCGCCCTCATTTTCAATCCGATCATTAAAAACGACCCGGATTCAGAATCCTGACACTTTTCCCCATAAGATACGTGCAAAATTGACATAGGGCGCAATGTTAATTTTTCGAGTAATTAAGAGTTGAAATTTTAGGTTCATTTTTTACCACAAAATACTACGTTAAAAAAACTGTAGCGCCGTTATTTGTGGACGGATCTTTAAAAACTATATATATTCAGATTTGTCAGACTTTTTGGCTTCGGATAGCCCAAAAAAACCATAAACGTGCTATTTGAAATTTTCGAGAAAAACGGGTTAGACCTGTAATAATTTTTTTCTAAATTTCCACTTTGAAAAATCGTAGCTCAGTTATTTGTGAACGGATGTTAAAACGTCATCTTATCTTCATTTTTTCAAATTGTAACGAGTTTTTAGCAATATCTTTATTAATTAAATTTTTTTAAATCAAAAATCAGATAAATTTTCGTACATCGCCAAGAGTCGTTTTATTGCTCTCGTAAAGTATAAGAACGTTAATATTTGAACATTCGTCGAACTTTCTCAAACTGAAGTCTTGTTTTGTAAATTTTATTTTCGCAAAAGTACACTTGAAAATGTACAACAGTAGGTGGAAGTGTAAAGTTTTGCAAACCCATTTATGAATTATAAACTCTTGTGTTAAACTATACGGAAATTTAGCAAAAAGTTAAAGCTCGCGTTTTCGATTTGCTGGATCAAAAGTTTCGGAAAATTGCTACACCGTCTCATTCAATTTCTGCATCTTTATCTCGCCGTTTGTGCTAAATTCGAAATTGTTACTAAAGCAACGGACGTGAGCCGAAATTAAATTGGCTTTTGGTGCTTCAAACGCGTTCTTTCTTCTTTTTCTCTTTTAATTATAGAAAGGATAAATTTATTTTTATTAAATATCGCCCGAAATTTTGATCAACTTTAAAGTACCCATAAATTTTTATTTATTTTTAAAAAACACCCTTCGCTTTCTTCCACATTATATCATACTATCCTCCTACAAAGCGCCTGATAATATCGAAATATTCTGTTTTCTTGTAAGAGCTTATTGTTTCCCTCGTCCTTTGCTTTTTGTGCTTTGTTCTTTTTTCGTCCTACACAAAAGGTTCGTCGATACATTTTTAAGCCAACAAAAAAATTGTAACAACACAACATATTGTTTACCTCCATCAAAATACCCTTTAATAAAGTAAGTAAATACTGAGACGTATTTTTATTAGAAAAATCCATTAAAGCCGATATTGGCAAAAGCTCCTTTTTACGCAACGAATTTTTTTTTCACTTTTCGAATAAAAGCGTTCCTTATAATAACTATCAAAAATTAAGTGAGGGTTAAATTTATAGTCGAAATTAAAATGAAGCTTCTAATTAAAATTAATTGTTACGAAATAATTAATTTTCGAGCTCCCTTTCCGGAACAAACCGAAATTTACATGGCCGAAGCACTTCGTAATTCAATTATATTCAAATTTATATTTGCAATTTTCGGATTGTGATTTGCCTTCGTAAAAAATCGAATTTTTCGAAAAAAGCACAATTTCGATATTATTATACGGGCTAATTCCTTCAAGAAAAATTGTTGTGGAACCTTAGCCAACAAAATAGAAAACGTATTCGTATTAAATGCGAATAAATTCTCTTTCACTCCCGTATTCCTTTGAGAACTTTTTAGAAAATACAGCACAAAAAGTAATTGAAGAGTTTATTTTATGCTGTCAATATAAAAGAGCTGGAGTTATTCGTTTAAGCGTCTAAATTTTACTGTTATCGACAACCAGAATAAATCAATAGAAAATTAAATATTTAAACACACTTATATACATTAAAAGCGTTAAACTCGTTCGAAAATTCCCTTTTGGGGATGATACACATACATAAATCAAGAGGAATAAGATGTATCCAAGTTTCGCTACCGCCAAAGATTAATCGCTCGAGGTTTTGCAAGAAACCTTCTTAACGAAAATGATTTTTTAAGTTTTAATTAAAATTTCCACTTTTGCACCTGACGAGAGTTCTTAAATTATCACAGGAAAAAATCAAGCTCGAGCGTCTGAAAGAATCTTAACGCTTTCCGATTGATTTTGGGATTAAGTTTGTTATTAAAGCTCTTAATCGCAATCTAAAGAGCTCTTCGAACTTTAATAAAGACAAAAAGAAAATAAAAGCGTAACAATTTCCGAAGAATATCGGAAAGGCATAATAAAGTTTACGATTTAAATCAGAAAGAAAATAAAGGCAACCCCCTGTTATTTTACAAAACGACGTTTGACGCAAGTAACTGTATTAAAGAAGCGAAAATCGAAGCGTTTATAAAGGAAACAACTTTTCCTGGCTTTTCTTTCGGGAAAAAAAACCCACTCTGACCGACACGTAACGATGCCCCTATTTTCCTACAAGTTTCCCTGTTGCTTGATTGATGTAGGGTACCTCTTTTCTTTATGTTCGGGCGTTTGTGCCACATCACTAAACACACTCATAATGTATTTTTGCAAAGGCGCACGCCGAATTTTTTTCTGAGATAAGTTATAATTATTCTTCATAAGTTTCCTTTGATTTGTACTTTATTATAGAGGGGCTGCGTACCCGGTAGCCCTTTCTATGGAAGAATATGTTTAAAAAACTAAAATAACCAAATCTATCCAAAAACTCAAAAATAGTTCTACAAAGAAAAAATTAGAAGTGATAAAGAACTAAATATTCAATCAGATTAGGTGTTTCGAGAAAAATGCAAACTCACCCTAACTAAATCGGTGAGAAGGCTAAGCCTAAAGGACCAATCCAATTTAATCTCATCTTGCTGCAAGACGTCTTGAAGAGACCCTCTCGAACACCACTCAGCCACCAATGCAGCTCTGGGTGGCTCTGCAAGGCAGCCGATTAAGGGATTTAGGTTTTCATGACGCAGACCATGCAGAATAACAAGCACTTCGACGGCTTTTGCCTTCAGTTCGATATTCCCAGGAGGCAAAGGCTTCATTTGCACCAAATCACCCTAAACAATTCGATCAGACACGATTTTATCCCATCCGAAAATTATCTTACGTTATATCTGACTCGTGGATCGACTATCAGTTGCTTCGCCAAATTTGGGCTCGAGCCGACTCGATGAGGGGTGCGGATTGAACCTCCGGAGCCTTGCAAAAGATCCGGCTTATCCACTTCCGGACCGCCGAACTCTTGGAGCTGCTGAAGCCAACAACACAACATCGCCTCTATGCCTTCGTCTACCTGGACAGAACACATCTTTGATAACTGAAAAATAAAGTTTAATGCTCTTCAAGGCGCTATCTACTCCAACTTTTAAATAAACAAAAAGTAAAGGAGCAACCTGGTGCTTTCAATTCCCAAAATTCTTCCAAATTAATTGCAAATAAAATAATAAAGATCCTCCACTATAATCGATACCATTAAAGGACTATTGGGGATGTTACATTTTTATAGCCCTCCGAGATCCAGTCACGTCTCGTTTTTGCGAGTTTATTTCGATACACTTTTGTAACAATACAACTTACCATCTGATAATCGACTTAATAGGTTTTTCTTTTATATACAGAAGGCAATTTCCTTTTTTTCACACCTGATGAGTACCCCGAAGTACTAAATAAAACTTCGATAAGTATTTTATAAATTTGTCCGAGTCACGTTAGTAAATTGAAAGCTTTTCGATGAAAATTTAATTACTCAACTTTTTTGGTTTCGCTTTTAAAAGTACTGATGCGCCAGACAAACTTCTGCAAGTCCATTAGTTGAGGAAACAAATTTCAAACCACTCTCAGGTGGAGGAAAAAAACTGATTTGTTCTTTTCTGGGGCGCAACGACTTGAAAAGTTGATTTAATACAAAAAAAATTAGTTTAGCGTTAACAACGAATTTGTCAAGAAATTGTAATTAATTAAATTAAAACGGATAACCGCGAAACAATCTTAAAATACAAGATTCATTAAGAAGCATTGATTTTGGAAGTAACTTTGTCAAACATTTACAGTCCCAGGTCGCTCCCAACGCAATTAGCGAACTCAATTAAACTTGTTAACGTTGTTTGAAAGAGGAAAACTTTTAGCATACGGTGTTGCCTAAAATTTAATCGTGATTAAAAAAAAATTATAATTAAAAAAAAAAGGGAGATGAAGTAACTTAAAGCTTACCCTGCGAGTGTCCGGTAGTTGTGGAAAAACGAAATCGCTGGCGGTCAGAATAACTTTATAAGGGCCTTTTGAGAGCTTCTTTTTGACCAATTGATTCCGAATTAAAGCAGCCGTTCCCAATAAGAGCGCCACAAACATAAAGGAACATCCAAAAATGATTAAAACAGACATAACTTTCGTAAATTCGTTTTCACAGCCTTCACACTCATCATGATCCTTGTGTTTGAGTGTCCATTCGTCGAAATTATCTAAAATTGTTTCCACTAAAAAATCACTCGAGTTTCCTCGTTGGACGCTTAATAAAGGTCGCCAAGTACCTTCATCTTTTAAGTCTAATAACACAAATTTTCCCTCTTCGCTTTTCTGCTGGGCGTCGTCTTCTGCGCTTAAAGCTAATACAGCTCGCTTAATTTTACGGATTACGACACTTTCAACGCTAATATTATAACTATAATTCATACTGACATTGCGAAAAATGTCTTCTGTAAACACCAGCACGTATCTCTTAGTAACTAAACTAATTTTGTGAGGAAATTCGGTTACATTACTGAGGGTATTGTTCGACGATGCCATCATCCCCACGTCTTCTTCCTCCTCCAAGCTTGACATCCACGACGGAAGAGAAGAAACGTCCAAAAAAATCGTCAAACTATTATGCTCTCTCGCCAGCTTTAAGTGATCGATTGCTGCCAAAATGTTCTTTCCAACTTCGGTCGCCGAAGCGCAAACAATTACCGCTAGAAAAAAATGTTCGTTTTATTTTTGGAATATTCGCAACGTGCCGCTGATATTAGATTGACATCGAAATGATAAAATGGCAAATTTAATAAACGTTCACAATGGGGAAGCAAAATTCGATACAAGCGGGCGATGTTATTTTTTCTTCCAAAAATGGATCGGGTTGAAGTATCTTAGTCCTTGGATTGTTTACAACTGAACTTAAGACAAGAGGAGGTCTTGTAGAATTAATAAAACTGGAAGGAAAGGGTTCAAAACAGAATTCTAATTAAATTTGCGACAATGGTCGGGATTTGTCGCAGCTCCAACGATAACATTTTAATAAAGCTTTCAAATAACAAGTCTGGCGAGGGAGGTGAGAGAAGAATTATGAGAACAATTACTTTTGCATTTTTTTTTAGATTGCTTTATCCCTTTTACCTAAATAAATTATTTTTACCTCGGCAATGGTTCTTTCGAAGAGCTTTTATCCTGTCTTTAATTTGCTCCACCGACATGGCATCTGATATCATGAAGAAGTGCCTTAAAATAATTCCGATTTCTCTTAAGTGCATATCCAGAAGTTGAGATAATTTAGGCCACCATCCAACCCCTGAAATTATTTATAAATTAATCGGATTCGATAAGGGAAGAGCGAGGAGAAAATTGAGAGAACTTTTTAGAAATTGGGAGCTTTTAAGCTCCACGAAGTGGAACTTTATGGAAGGAATGCATTTGTACCGTAAATTGATGTTATTGCACTTTACACGCCGTTGTTTTGTTCTTTGAAAGGAGGTTTCCTTGAGGAATAATAAAAGGTCGGGCGTTTCTGGAATTTTAAATACTTGCATTTGTGCATTCGTACAGAACATTAGAACCAATTTTCAAAAGAACAATTACTGAGACATATAAGTGTTTAACTTTGGTCTTTTTTTGATTGGCAATAATCTCGTGTTAATCGAAATATTTAATTTTGAACAACAAGCAGTTTGTTCCTATGATAAATATGTGTCTTTTTATATCAAGTTACTTCCATCTGTACTTTTAAATGAATTTCTCCACAACAAGAAGAAATAATTAAATGTTTTTTAGGAACATTAAAATAATCAAAATTATGAACATTAATGCCAATTTATAAAAGTTTTCCTTAATAAATATCGAAATGACGACGTACCAAAGAGTAAGTTTCAAAGTTAATATAATTGCGCCTTTAAAAAACTGATTTAACAAATTTAATTAAACGTAATTTCTAACATATTAACATTTATTAAATTAAATGTGTCAACCGAAACTTTGAAGTAACTTTCCTAGAAAATGAGCTAACAATAAAAAAAAATTGTTGAAGTGAAAAGTAAATTTTTTCAACTTCGAACTTTTGCAGCTCATAAAAATGCAATACATAATTTGCAAAAAACGTCAAAAGTTATTTAGATCTTAAATTAAAGTTATTTCTATTAGTAAAGCCAGCTTTCAAATAAACTCCAAAATAATTATGAAATTATCCCAAAGATATACAACTTTTAAAACAGGTGATGGCATCTGTTGACACAATTCTAAAATACCTTAATTTATTCAAATTCAAACAAATTAATTAAATGCAATTTCCAAGATATTCAAATATATTAAATTATGTGTGTCCCCTGTAATATTAAACGTTTTTTTTTAATAAATAAGCTAAAAGCTATGTTTCAAAAAGCAAACTAAAATATTTCAACTTTTAAACTTTTAAAGCTCATAAAAATGTAGGAAGTAATTTGTAAGGAATGTCAAAAAGTTATTTACATCTTAATTTAAAGTGTTTTCGATTAGTAAAGTCCACTTTTAAATAAAATCGCTGGTTATGAGGTAATAAGCAACGTATCAATCGATTTTTGATAACAATCAAAATCATTGATTTCTAAATATTTTATCCAACTTGTTCGTAGCTAGACTATCTCTTATATATTGGCCTTATCATAAATTTGTCATATAAGTTTTCCTGGTACAACGAATAGGAAATACATACATACACACATAAATTTGAAGTAAATGCACGTTGAGCATGCCTTGGGATTTGGTATGAAAGGAATCGACTTGTACGCTTGCTTTTAAAGGTAATTGAAATGTTAGCAGTACATTTGCTCGAATATATTCGAATACTTCAAATTTGAATATCATCAGTTTGCAGCTTCTCGTTTCAAAGTTGAAAAACGTCTATTCCGAATATGCTGTTTTATAATTAAAATGCAGCGAGGTAGAAAACATTTAATTGTGCCTATAGGGCGTAGATAACAACCCTATTCTTATCTCAGTAGTCATTCTCTTGTCTAATGACCACATTAATAACATCTTTCAAGTTCATTTCCACCCCATAAAAGATGTAACGACGTTCTGTACACTAACATCCAAGATATCACAGTTCTTTTAAGGGCTTGTTTGTGCTCCATTAAAAGTGCGCCTTTTCCTAATGTTAAAAGTATTTCTATAAATATTTGATTGAAAGCACCAAACTTATTGCTTTTCAACTTATGAAAAGTTAAATAAGCGACGTATTGTAAAATGCGAGTCATTACTGAGGAAAACCGTAACAACATAAAACAGGAGGTGAACAGGCCATTTTTCTTCCACTTTACGAGACATTTTCTTGTTTAAAAATTCATTGGCAGTCTTCGTTACCACAAAAGCTTTCATTTTTATTGCTTTGAATACACGTTTTTCTTCAATAAAAAATATAGTTGTTTTTTAAAGCTGCGCAGGCATTTCTAAAGACCTAAAATAAAAAATTTAAAAACCAAAATAGCCTGTAAGTTTCTCTCGGCGAGAGAAAAATTTGCGGATGGAAAAATGTCCCGATTGTATTAATCCCAAATAAAAGTTGAGCGATGTCAGCGTTTCAACAACTTTTAAATGAAATTTCGAGCAAGTTTTTGAATGAATTGAAGTAATCCCGAGCTATGAAAACTTCGGTTAGGGTATCTTTTCATTTCGTGTTCGTTTATTCCGAGAACGTTCATCCCTGTGTTATGCAATAACGATTTTTCTTTCTCTAAATTTAAATCTCTAATATTCATTTAACGATTTGCATTTTTACAATTACGACTGCGTCTTATTCATAGCAATTAATATTTATAAACAAACATCCATAAATAATAAGCTCTTAAGTTCGGCGTTTGATTTAATTCAACCTCGAAGAGCTTTAAAAGAGCATAAAAAGGTTTCGTTCGTCTCTCATTAGTATTCTACATTTTTCTTTTAATTAATTGCTCCATTTCCTAAGCATAATTGCTTTTAATTGAAGCAAACAATCTGGTTTAATTTTTGTACATTAAAAACCATTACCCTCTGTTATTATTTAATTTCTTCCTAAGCAATAGAATGTAAACCCAACAGTGCAACTTACTGCTTGAAATGATCGCAACAGACTTCCATCTCATATGAGCAATGGTCCTCGAGAAAGCCTTCGAAATGTACATCAAAGATGGACTGACTTTATAAACGCTCCTTTCTTCGAACTCGTTCTAAAAATGCACCTACATTATTAAAGATGTGATTTCTATTGGTGTAAGGCTTACTTGAGGACAATTCCATGTGACAAGGGTTGTATTGTGAAAGCTCGACATTAAGTAAGCCGAAGAACACATCGAAGGCTCCAAAGATCCCAAAATTGGTTCCGTCGAGCTCGCAATTATTTGTAGTATTTTTTCTTGTTCCCCACATAAATCTATAATAAATTAATCTTTTGTTGGCCATTTTACTATTCAAAATATCTCTCCTCGTTGTTTCACACAAACTTCAACCACAACTTTGAGAAAAGTAAAAGCAAGCATTAAGATATTAAAAAAAACGACTTACAATAACAATACGCATAAATCAAGCTAATTTTAATTGTCCAATCTGTATATGAAGAATCGGTAGTCCGAAATGGGTACCTTCTACATACTCATTTTAGAGAGGTTACAATCAGAAGTTTCCATATAAATCATTTGTCAATTCTTCAATAAACCACTTTAACTATGCGTTACATATCATTATATGTTACAAACAATTTAAATAGTTAAAATAAGAACACTTTTAAACACATCAAGTCACTTACAACTTTCAGTTAACACGACTACCACCCTATGGTGATTTTTTAATACCAATAGTCAAAAAATATATTTAACTAAATTTATTTAATTTTTAAATTTTAATTTCAATTAATTGGTTACATTAAAGACGGTTTGGAATGCTTAATTAAACCGAGAACCTTTCGCTAAAGATTTTGTAACCGACACGCGTAGACAAAAAACAAACAACCCTAGAATTACTGGCGACCAAACCAATACCCATTAAGGGTTGAAATAAAGTAAAAAATCCAATGCAATTACATGTTCGAAAACACCCCTACGTTTTAGTAAAGTTGATTTATCTTTCTGTCTTAAATTTTGTACCTATTCAAACGCTTAATAGAAACTTTTAAAAGTTTCACGAAACAACGGGAGTCAAAACAAATACTTTTTTGAATTAAAGCAGAAATTGTAAGCTGCAAATTTGGAAAAAATACAAATTTTCTTATGTAAAATAATTAAATAAAATGATGTATATTGCCCGGGGTAACTCCGACGAGAACAATTACATTTCATCGAATAAATCAAGTTGATTTGAAATGATTTATGAGTTTCCAACTATTGTGTTAATGTTGGTTGTTATAAGGGTATCAAATAACTTGCTCGAAGCAAAATTTGGGTTTCTGGTTTTCACTGCAAATATTAATGAGTGGGTAGCGAACTTAATCACTTAATTCCTTTTAAAAGCTGGAAGAATCACAAAGAACTTACCTTCGCTCGGAATCATTTTGAAAGAGACGTTTCTTAGATGCTGTTGTAAATAATCGGAATTAATATGGTAGTAACACAATTCGGATAAAACTAAAAGGGGTGATTGAGTGGGTGCCACAGGGACGTAGACCAACAGCCACAGAAGTAGGAGGCCCGCCATGGCACCCTCTTCAACGAGGCATGGCACCGAGTGCCTTAATTAGGTGATCCAGTTCATTTTTTAATTGTTTACTTCTCATTTGGTTGATTTTCACATCTGTAACAAAGAGAGTCTGGTTTTATAAAAGGAATTAGTTTTAATACAAACGCATTTTCTGGGCCACTAATTTTCGTAGCCTGCTATTTATTTAAGGCATTATCGAATAATAATTAGAATTTTAAATTGGAATCGATTGAAGTTGTTAAATGAATTTATTGAGCTTAAATGTTAAAGGGATATAATTAATATGCGTCCATCAAGGCTTTGTTTGATTTAATTAAAAGCCAAAAAGACATAAAATGGATTAAAGTCATTTCCAATTGAAATCAGACAAAACTGAGTTTATTTAAATAAACACAAAGTATAAATTTAATTATTTAAACAACCATTTCTTTAAAAAAAAATATGTTAGCTTTCTTTAACAATTAAAGTGACCTTTAGCTTTATCCTCTTCTTTTTTTTAAATTGATTATTAATTTTATTCTTTGTATTAACAATAAAATTTAAAGAGCGTAATTCTTATGTTCAAAGCAAAATACAAAAACAAGAGTTTTAAAAACTTCATCGATAATAAGTTTCTTCTTCAAGGATCTTAAGTTCTACTTTTTTTATATATAAATAAGGCCAAAGCAATCGATAATTTATAGCCGAAAGAGCTTAAAAATTAATTTTTTATAAATTTGGGCTTCGGGGACTTGTGAAAAATAAGGGAAACAATGGCAACCATCTGTTTCTTGAAAGATCGATCGCACACCCTCCAACAACTTAATCTTTTAAAAATCCTTTTAGCCACCTAATTGATTGCTTTAAACTTTCAAATAGCTTTTAGAAAAAAGCAAAATATTGAAAAAAGGGGGTTGTTCCAACCATTTTATATGTAACTAATTGGAGAGAGCTCTTTCATAAGTTTTCTGAAGATTCAGCTAAGAATGAATGTTTCGTGGAAAATAAAATGTCGATAGTTTTTTTCTTGCGAATGCGAGTGTTTAGTAAACAATGTAAGAGATTGAATTTCTTTTTATATTTACAATTGACAAATATAAGTTTATACATATAAGATCGTTCGACGATCTTACCAAATGTTCTTCTCGTATATTTTTCTTTTAAATCGTTCTTGTTCTTAATAAAAAATGCAGATTAATTTTTTAAAGAATAACTGTACACTGTGTTATAATTTAATGAAGTGCCTATTTTAGCCTTTAACAGCTTTAAATATGATTAAAGAAGTTAGTTGGGGATGTTTTAAATTTTCATCTCTTTTTTAAATTAAAAGTGTTTGCAACATAAATTTTAACAAAAACCTCTAAATTAAAATTTTAAAACAAACGGTTATAGATTATTAGCTTCAGAACCCCATTATTTTAATTATTAAATTGATTTATTAATATTTTGGGGTTTAACGCAGGCAACCCAATTTACACCGCCAAGTTATTAATATTTAATTTCTAGCTCGCTTATTACATAAAAATGCATTTATACTTTTTACAAAAATTTGTTTGATTTAAAAAATGACATTTAAATTTAAATCTAAATGAAATTCAACTTTAGGTTGTACCAGAAATTGATAGTAATTTATTATTCCAAGTAGACACCCCTAAATTTTCTTACATTTTTGAATTTGTAATAAAAGTATAATAATAATTTATTTAAAAAACATTGTCTTAAGAAATAGTTTTTTGTATTAATTATTCGTGCTTTTAACACTAACAAATCATAAACACTTTTAGTATGAAACTTTTAATTTTAATAGATTAAGATTTTTTTTCCTCTAATGCGCTTTAAAAGACTGTTTTTAATTAATTAATTAATACCAAGTGGTTTTTAATTACATTTTCAAATAAAACGTAATTTAAGCCTTTCTCAAAAAAAAAATAATTAAAAGGAAGTCAACTCCAAAGAAGTCCTGTTACATTCTTTGACCTTTTAATTAAAAAATTCATGATTTATTTTTGTACGAACCAAATTTCAGATTTATTAATATATAAAGTTTATTAAAATATAAGTATCAGAAAAATATTATGTTGATTCAAAGCCCCAACTTCTAGTTCAATTAAACATTTTATAATAAACAATAATTTTAAAAAGAATTAAAAAATTTCTTTAAACATTTTGTCCTACAAACAAAGATATTAGCTTTGAGGTAGTCTTAATATTTATTTATATACAAAACCCTCTTTTATAAACCAAAAAAATGAAAACACCTTCCAAATTATTTATACTCTTAAAACCAATATAAATTAATTGAAAAAATAAAAAAGTCTCAAAGCAAGAATTGCATATAGAAATTTTATATAAAATGATTTATTTTCGATTATAAAAGTAACGAATTTTACTCACCGAGAGTCCCAAAATTAATTTTTTTCCAGCCAAAAAAAATTTGCTAAATGTCTTAAGAACTTTTCACATGTCGTATTTAAAAGTAACGCGAAAAGCGCCGCGACGCCGTGTGTCTTCGCCACAATTTCTCGGGAACTAATGGTAAACCTGGGAGCACGGCGCCTCACCAGACGCCTGGACCGGGCGCATCGATCGTTTTTATCCCACTTCTAACAAAATAAATAATATTTTACCTTTTTTTCAACTATTAATTGCTTTAATTGTGTTTTTAATTAATTCGCTTGGAACTTGTGAAAACACTTTATCAACTTTGACGGTATTATTCTCGGAAATGGTTGTTTTAATAAGTCAAAAAAGAGCGTTTTTAAATTTGAATTTAGCGCCCTTTAACATTTTGCAAAGTTTTCTAATGTTAGTTCTTATGTCTTCTCATGACGGAGATGTCAGCACCGTACCTGTTATTGTATGGTCGTGTACAGAATTCACGCATTACACCAAAGAATTAGTTTTGTATTGTTTCTTAAGTTAACACTTTAGTGTTAATTTCTTTGTTCCTTAAGCGTGAAAAATGTAAGTAAATTAGTGGATAATCAAATTACTATATAAAATTATCGATTGGAATAATTAGAAACTAGTTTTTTTGTCAAACGTTAGTAAGGTATTTTTGTCGAGTGTAATCTGGGTTTTTTAGTTATACTAAACATCCGTGTGTCGAGCAGTTGACAGTTTTCCAAATGAATTTACTAAATCTAATGGTTTTCCTTTGAATAATTAATATATTTAATGTGTACACCTTTAATTGGATGCCCGATGGTTTAATTGAAAGTATAAAGAAAAGGGTTGAGTGCTTTGGAAAAACTTTTTCAAGTATGATATTCACTACCAACATCTGCACCCATTCCTGGTTTTCTAGTTTTATTGTGTTTTGATAGTTCAATGTCGTTTTTAAGTGAAGTTCGTGTTATGGATTGATGCTAATTCTTTGTCCATGGAAGTGTATTTATTTAAGAGAAGCGAAGTATATCGCCCACGATTATTTTTAGACTTCCATGTAAAGTGACCTATCATTTCTCTAGAGATTATATACACATTCTAGAAAGAATAATTTATCCCACTAAAATACTACAGTATTGGTATTTTACATGTATGTATATAACTTGTGCCTCCTTTCTTTTGTATTGCTAAATTTCTTCCAAAGGTGAGTCGAATTTGTGTGAGAATGTGTTTGTCGAGCTGATAGAAAACACTAGTTTTTATTTAGGAAAATGTAGTAGCCATGTGCAGTGTTAAATAACTGAAAGTCATGACTTTAACCTTCATTGTAAATTGACAGTATGTAAATAAAATGTTCATTAATTCCAGTCGACCATCACAGAATCAGAGCACATTGAAGATACAAGGGAATGAGTGTCGCTGGTAAGTGGGTGTGCTGCGAACACATCGTCTATGGCAGATCCAGCTAACACACCCGCTGCTGACAGCAAAAGCTGCCGAAAGCGTGCGTTGCCGCTGCAGCCACGTACGGAGGCCAAACGTCTTTGTACCACCGAAGAAGCTCGAACTTCCAAAAGTTGTTCATCACATCAAACCTACGAACATTTTACCAAGGTGAGTATGGCTAAGATTTCCATCCAACCTAACCTTAGTACGCTGACGTATTATTTATTTTATTCCCTCTAATCTAATCCCGTTTATTTATTTTTAGAAATCAACAAATAAAACAGTAGTTGTACCGAGTAACAGTGAACACAATTTTGAAATCCCTGCTGGTCCAAGTACTTCGTCGCTTTCTGAGGCAGACCCCTTTTTTCATCGGTCTGCGAAAGAAAGAAAAAGAAGTTTCATTCCCATACTGAAAACCCGTCACTCTAAACCAAGCGCTGCCGAATTAGAAATTTCATACAAGAATTTGCCTTATAATCAACAAGGGGATTCAACACATAAACTGAATTCTCCCAGCCATATTATAGAAAATAGTATTCACGCCCTTACGCAAGCAGACTTAGTAAAAGGCGAAGTCAGTTCTGTACATAACACCCAAACTCGTAGCGTTAAAATTAGCTTCAAAGCTAATTCTAAGTACAAACTGAAGTCGTCAGCAAATTCCCAAACTCAGAGCAACTCCAACTTTAAATTTAAATCCACTTTGAAAGCAACCACGAGTAGTAATAATCTTAAGCACAATAAGCATTACAACAAAGAAAAATATAACGCAAAAGCAAGCACGGAAAGTAGTACCAAGACTAAGGTTGTTAGGAAACAAGCATCTGAGACTGTCACGAGAAGCACCAAAAGCTTAGAAGCCCCCAGCACAAGTAGCTCGATTGATCTAAGCAATTCGGAGGCTGGTTGCTCTCAACACAACGTAACTCATCCTGTGACTTCTCATAAGTATTTACTACGAAGTCAGGGGAAGTTGTCGGCCGACCAAACTATAGCTCTGCAACGCATACGAAGAGCAACGGAGAAACGGAAAACTCGTGAATTCAGAGAACTGGGGGCTAGCAGTAGTCAACAAACTACGCGGGAGGAGAACGAGTCTTCTCGCCTCACCCGCAGTGGAGCTGTGTTGAGGCGCAGCACAAGAAATAAAGGTTCTTATCAAGTTATTTGATATGTTATTATTCACGCTTTGTGATAAGATAATTACTTACTTTTTAAATAAGCTAATTAGTACAAACATGATGAGGTCATTAAGAATGATTGATGAGAATTGTTTTTTTTTTGCTTTTTAGGGCACAGCTCAACAACAACGGGTTCCTGTGCGAGCTCGAGTGGTGCCAGTGGCAGCGGCAGTAGCTCTCGAAGAGCAGCCCGCCAGCATAAGGTGGGGGCCGCAGCCCCTGCACCACTCAGTACTTCAACACCCCTCGCTGCTGCTGCTATGGCAGCCGATCAGTCTGATATGCCCAACAATGGATTACCAGGTACTTTATTAAATCGAGTAAGCCGAAAACCAGTTGTTTTTTATTTGATAACCTTGAAAGAATATCTTCGCGAACTTGACAGAATGTTTATTTAAACTTTAATAAGTTTGGGGTGAATTTAAATTTTGTAACATGGATCTGATGGAAACGATTGTCCATCAGATGTGCAATTGTTTGGGTAGGCACCTGGAGGAGTAATAAATTTTATGATTAATATATTTTTTTAGTATCTGAAGAGTTGCCTTCTCCGCAAGAGGCGACACAGGCTATTGCGGGTAGTGGAGGTCCCTCGGGACCTGGAGCTGATTCTGAGAGTGACGATAGTGAAGTTGGAAGATTACAGGCTTTGCTCGAAGCTAGGGGTTTGCCCCCGCATCTATTTGGAGCCCTGGGTCCGCGAATGCAGCACTTGTTACATCGCAGTATGGGGGCTAACAGCTGTAAGACTTTTGCTTAATTGTATGGGTTTATTTAATAAGTTTTCTTCTCTTAGCTGTTACAAAGGCACAACACTTGTTGCAAGGCCTACAAGCTACGGGCGATGAAGGACAACAGTTACAAGCAGTTATAGAAATGTGTCAACTCTTAGTAATGGGTAACGAAGACACTCTAACTGGCTACCCCATCAAACAAGTCGTGCCAGCTCTTATAAGTTTATTGCAAGTGGAACATAATTTTGATATGGTAACCTTTACTTATTTTTAAATGTTTAACTACATTTTTTTAATTTAAAATTTTATACTGTTCATACTGTATTTTCAAAGTGACACAAAAAAGCTCTCGCGTGGAATTCGAAGGGTTGTTTAAAATTTAAAATTAACTTTTAAAAAAATTTTAATCTATTGCACATAGAAAGGTCTGTAAAATCTAAATATTCAAAAAGCAATTGGAATATTTACATTAATAAGTAAATTATAACTTTTTTAAATTTGTGTCATACCACAATTTAAATTCTATATAGACAAAAAATGTGTATGAAAAATTCTCTAGTTAGGCAAAATCATTTTAATTAATTTTGTGGTCTATAAACAGCTACTATAAACAAATTTTGCATAATAGTTAGATCCTATTTGCCGTATGAGATTATATTGCATGGCTTTCAATGCATTTCATATATTTATTTGAGAGATTGCTTTAAATTTAAGGGTAGTCTTTTAGTGAAATGGAAGTGCAATTGGTAACTTGTAATAACAAGAAAATAAAATTAAACAATAACGCTCAAACGGCACATAAAGAAAGGGACGTAATACTTCAAAAATTGAGTTTTTTAAAAAGGTGTGTTGTCCAAACTTTTCTACCTATGCAGGATTTTTTAAATTATTTTTCTGGTTTATAATAAGTTATTATAAATTAGTTGTGATCGAACTATAAAATAAAAATTTCAGATGAATCACGCTTGCCGAGCGCTCACATACATGATGGAAGCTCTTCCTCGATCTTCAGCTGTGGTAGTAGATGCAGTTCCGGTCTTCTTAGAAAAATTACAAGTCATTCAATGTATGGATGTTGCAGAACAATCACTCACAGCTTTAGATATGTTATCTCGTCGCCATTCAAAAGCCATATTACAAGCCGTAAGTATTTTTCCTTATAACCATTTTTTTTAAAAAATTGCAACTTAATTAATTTCAGAGAGGTGTCGAAGCTTGTCTTATGTACCTGGACTTCTTTTCCATCAATGCTCAACGTAACGCTTTATCCATCACAGCAAATTGTTGTTTAAATTTAACATCAGAAGAATTTCAATTTGTTACCGACTCTTTGCCTTTGCTGGCTAATCGACTCACGCAACAAGATAAAAAGAGTGTTGAATCAGTTTGCTTAGCCTTCTCCAGATTAGTCGATAGCTTTCAATCAGAACCTTCACGTTTACAAGAAATCGCTGGAACTAACTTACTTACTAATTTACAACAATTATTGGTTGTAACTCCTCCGGTCATAAGCACCACCACATTTATTTCCGTACTACGTATGCTATCTATCATGTGTGCCAGCTGTCCAGATTTAGCTTTTACTCTTCTTAATCAAAACATCGCCGAGACCTTATTATATTTACTCACTGGGTCTGTTGAAGTAAATCAAGACGAAGTGGACTTAATCCCGAGGTAAGACTTCTCTTCAATGAAATTTAAAAATAATAAACTTTGTGTTTTCCAGACAACCTCAGGAATTATATGAAATAACAGCACTCATCGGGGAATTAATGCCAAAGCTACCAACAGATGGAATTTTTGCGGTTGATACCTTCTTGGAGCGCCCTTCCACTCTTTGCAAAGAACAACCAGCTTGGCAATGGCGAGACGATCGAGGCTTGTGGCACCCTTACAGCTCTGTCGATAGTCGTATAATTGAGACAGCTCACATCAGTGGAGACGATGAAGTTAGCTTAAATACCTTAGGACGCACTTACACGATCGATTTTCATTCCATGCAGCAAATCAATGAAGACACGGGAACATCGAGGCCCGTCCAACGTCGTTATGCTCCAACAGCAGCTTGTGACCCTAATCAAACTGGAAATCCAATTTTAATTACAAATGGTGATGCCAGAGTTGCTTGTTTACAAGAAGAAAATGGTTTGGCTGCTTCCTTTATTCGATCTCTTTTCTCGGTCTTGTACGAGGTTTATTCATCGAGTGCCGGACCTGCTGTTCGGTGTAAATGTCTTCGGGCTCTTCTCCGAATGGTTTACTACGCCTCAGCTGAGTTACTCAAAGAAGTTCTTAAGAATCAAATTGTTAGTAGTCACATAGCTGGAATGATGGCTTCTTCAGATTTGAGGATTGTAGTAGGAGCTCTACAAATGGCTGAGATCCTTATGAATAAATTACCCGAAGTCTTCGGTGTCCATTTTAGACGTGAAGGAGTTATGCATCAAATAACGCAACTTGCTGATCCTGAAGTAAGTTTATTATACAGAGAAAATATTTAATCTTATGATGCCCCCCTCCCCCCACTCTATTTTATAAAATAATACAAACATATTTTATTTATAGGTTCCTTTGGGAGTTAGCCCTCCGAAATCTAGTAATTTTAGTACAACTTCATTTTATTCGATGACTTTAAACGATTCACAACCAGGTCCTTCTCAGCCTTCTTGTAGCAGCATATCTACAGCCAACGGAAACGCTACCATTACTCCAAGTGGTAATTCGGCAGGGCCTCTCTTGTTCACATCGACCCCTGAAGGTGTAAGGGTAAGTTTAATTCTTAGTTAATAAATAGATGTTTAATGAATTTGGTTTTAGATCCGTTCTCCTAGTCCCCACGTACGTATTACTGATGTTTTAAAGAGAAAGAGAGCCCCAAAGCGCTCCGGTGGCAGCGGCCGTTCTAAATCGAGGCACGATGATTTACCTTTGTCTCCATCACTTATGCAGGATCTCTTTACTAAAGCTGCTTCCTTAGGGAGTTCAACTCCGAGGTATTTATATGTAAATCAAAGCCAAAGGGTTTGTTTTAAATTTGGTTTCATTTTTAAGCAATTCTTCTCGTCCACGTTACTCTGCTACCAGTTCAAAAACCGGAAGCTTTTTATCGAGCCTAAATCCAGTCCGATGGGGTCGAAGTATGAATGCATCTTCCCACGAACGTAGCTACACGAAGGATTCTCTTAATAGTTGCCTTGGCAAGTCGGCATCCAACTCAAATCTTACGGCTGGTAATCGAGAGAAAACTAGGACTTGGATTCGGGAACAGGTTTACCTTAAATTAAAAAGCATGTCGGTGTTTTCTTTAACAAGGAATTTTGTAGGCTTCGAAGTTCATAGATATTTATTCGGGTAACGAGCTCTCGGGTTCTCCGCACCCTGCTTTGAACGTTTTGTCCCGTTTGACTTCTTCGATTCAAAAGCTGTCGTCGGCAGATTGCGTCAAAGCTCTGGAAGAGCTAAGAGAGATTTTAATGGAATCAGATATCTCACCTTTTGAAGTGAACCACTCGGGCCTTATAAAAGCTTTATTAAATTATTTAGCAGAGCAAGAGGGGCCGTTTGATCGTGATCAGCGACTCAGGATATTTTTACATGTCTTCGCCGCTTTGCCGTTAGAAAAAAGTTCGACTAGGGTAGCGGAAATTAATTCGGCTTGGATGGGAGCTCTTGTTATGAAATTGAGTGGTTGTGTCTCGCAGTTGGAACAGTTTCCTGTTAAAGTACACGATTTGCCAGCCAATTCTGCGGCCGGGCGTGGTGGAACTAGTGCTCTTAAGTTTTTCAATACACATCAATTAAAGGTGAGCTTTAATAAGGTTTAATTGCTAGATTTTATTCATTGTGATTGTAGTGTAACCTCCAGAGGCATCCCGATTGTACAAATTTAAAACAGTGGAAAGGGGGCACTGTAAAAATAGACCCCTTGGCTCTAGTGCAAGCAATAGAACGTTATTTAGTTGTACGTGGATACGGTAGAATTAGAGATAAGGACAGCGCTGATAGCGACGATGCTGATTCAGACGACGATATCGATGATACCTTGGCTGCAGTTGTGATTTCACAGTCGGGAGCTAAACATAAGTTGCAATTTCTTATCGGTAATCACGTTTTACCTTACAATATGACTGTATATCAAGCCATAAGGCAGTACAGCAACGGTGGCAATGATCAAAGCGAAACCGACACTGATAACGAAACTCCTTTAGGTAATTAAGTTTATTTAATTGAATTTGAGTAAAAACGAATTAAATTTTAGGTAATGCTGGGATTTGGGTGCAGACTCATACGATTTATTATAAACCAACACGAGAAGAGCCTTCGGCTTCTCATAAAAGTAGTAGTGGCAATAGTTCAAGTCACTCTAGTCGGAAAGGCAAAGGATCAAATAATAAAAGTACATCTCGTCGTAAAGGAGACGACTTATGGAACGGTAAATTAATAATTTGGGTTGCTTATATAATAAATTAACAACTGATTTTTTAGAAGGATTAACGCCGGTGATTCAATCACCAATAGCTCCGTTCTTAAAAACTAAATTACCGGAAACTGTCGATATACAAGATGCCTCATTGGAAGTCCTCTGTTTGCTCCGTATTTTAAACGCTCTTAATTTATATTGGAATTATTTATATCCAGCTTTGGAGTACAAACAGGTCCTTCCAATGGGCGATTTTCTCAATAGTAAAATTGCAGCGAAAGCAAGTAGACAATTGCAAGATCCTTTAGTGATAATGACTGGTAACCTTCCGAGTTGGTTACAACAGATAGCGTCTGTGTGCCCATTTTTGTTCCCCTTCGAGACTCGTCAGTTATTGTTTTATGTTACCTCTTTCGATAGAGATCGTGCCTTGCAGAGATTGCTGGATATGTCTCCAGAATTAACTTCGGCTGATTCCCAGGAACGAGTTACCCCACGTTTAGATCGTAGGAAACGGACAATATCGCGCGACAATATTCTTAAGCAAGCCGAACAAGTCATACAGGATTTAGCTAGCTCTAAGGCTTTACTAGAAGTGCAGTACGAAGACGAAGTTGGTACTGGATTGGGTCCCACTTTAGAATTTTACGCTTTAGTTTCGAAAGAGCTTCAAAGAAGCGATTTGGAATTATGGCACTCCCCTGATTCGGTTGGGAAGAAATATGTGCAAAGTAATATGGGGCTTTTCCCCGCTCCACTCGGGCGCGGGGCTAAGGTCGGACAGATTAGTAAGATTAAAAATAAATTCCGTTTCCTTGGAAAATTTATGGCTAAAGCCGTTATGGATTCGAGAATGGTGAGGTTTCCTTTTACTGATTGATTTAGTGTTTTATAACTTCTTTTTAGTTGGATTTGCCATTTTCTCTTACTTTTTACCGATGGCTCTTGGGGCAAGAACATTCTTTAACAATTGCAGACTTGTTACATTTATCTCCAAACATCTACAAAACCCTTCGGAAGATGCAAGAGATTGTAAGACAAAGAGATAGTATTTTAGGAAATGAAGAACTGACAACCGAAGAAAAAAATGCTCAAGTAAATCGATTATGATATTAATTATTTGCAATTATAAAAAATAATTTATTTTAGCTGGAAAAACTCGATTATGATGGTTGTTCCATCGAGGATCTCAGTATAGATTTCTTGTTACCTGGATATAATATCGAGCTTATTAAAAATGGAAAATCGACACATTTATCTATAAACAACTTGCATCAATACTCAAATCTTGTAGGTCATTGGTTTTTGCTTGAAGGAGTCAATCGCCAAATGGAAGCTCTAAGAGAAGGCTTCGAATCTGTCTTCCCAATACAAAATTTAAGAATGTTTCATCCCGAAGAACTCGAGGCTGTGTTTTGTGGAAACCCCAGAGATACTGTTACTGGTTGGGATATTAAGACACTCATGGAGTGTTGTAAACCGGATCATGGATATACAGCTGACTCGAAAGCCATTCGATTCCTCTTTGAAGTACTCAGTTCCTATGCACGAGATGAGCAGCGTTTATTTATTCAATTTATAACGGGAACGCCACGTCTTCCTGTCGGAGGCAAGCCTCAATTTAATTTATTATCAAAATCATTTAATTTTACTGTTTTTAAAACGAGATAATGTGATATAATTGTGTTAATTTTAGGATTTAAAGCCCTTTCACCTCCATTGACGGTGGTTCGTACAACATTAGAATCTAATCAAAACGCGGATGATTTTCTGCCTTCTGTGATGACTTGCGTGAATTACCTCAAACTTCCAGATTATTCAAGTATTGAAGTTCTGAGGGATAAGTTAAGGATTGCAGCATCGGAAGGCCAACACTCCTTCCATCTCTCGTAAAAGACTTAGAGTGAATAAATTGAGGACAGATATAAAAAGTGTAAATTATGTACGATGGTAAATATCATCTAAAAACTTGCAAGTACTTTAGCGGTTGTATATACAATCATTTCTATAATATTCTTTTTTTTTAAATAAGATTTTAGTTAGCCAGCCCCCCCCTTTTATTGAATTCGTTTCTTTGAGATCGTACAGGTGTCCAGTTATTTTAAAATTATAATTCAAATTATGTTCCGAGAATCAATTGTAATTTTAGGTTGATGAAGTGTGTTTTATTTCTATTTTTGAGAAGCGAAAAATCGTGTTGAAGAAGTTGTTGCATATTTGGCACCTGTATTCTTTTTTGGTGTTCACTGCAGTATATGGTTTGAAGGGGCCACGACTGAGTTGTGCAGTGTGAGTGATAACGCAACGAACTGTGAGCACGACTGTGCGTATTTTGCCAAATGTATAGTTTATTTCTTTATAGCTGCAAGTCATCATCCTTTACGATCACAGCTGCAGCTCATAAGTTAAGTGTAATTTTTAATTATAAAGTCAAGTGCAACTGTATTTGTTTCAATAAAATTTGTATACCTATCCGTAGATTTCTGTTACGATTTAAAATGCTTGCACTTGGTAAGTACTTTAATTTTCATTTTAGCCATAATAAAATAAAACACAAATCTGTATTTTGTGTTTGTAAACCAATAATTAAATAAAGGATGTTAAGATTACTTCCATACAAAATCAATTCATGAGCACACATTTATTTAATATGATTGAATACATTGCCATTTAACATAGAAAAGTAAGATTAGACTCGGCTACCTTGCCACGTCTTTTAAGATTGGAAGTGGTCTATTTTAAGTAGAGAAATTACTTAATTCTACGAGCAAGTCTAATCTTTCGTAAACACCTAATCAGTCTTCTCTTCTTCCTCATTTTTCTTGCCTCTGAATAATTTAAGTAAACTAGTTTTAAGTCGAACAATAAATTTCTCCTTGTTTTGTAGCTTCAATATCAGACGTTTGGTGGTGATGTTATGCAAAGGACCGAAAGCTAAAGCTACAACGGTGCAAGCCAAACAAATTACATTGTACGGCATGCTAAAATCTGGAGTTGGTAACGTGAGGACCATCACCTCAGTACGGACTTGAACTAAGTACCCATTTCTAGAAGCATTAAAACTGTCAGCAATTGTAAGACCATCCTGCGGGAGATCAGTGTAATTACGAGCCAAAGGTAACAGCGAGGAAATCACAGCAGAACCAATATAAAATCCATGACTAGCATCAGGAGGGTATTCAGTCCATTTAAGAAAAACAAAATCAAAGTCTACAGAAATGGAGGTCATTGATCTCGGAGGCAATCGAAGAACCACCTCTAAATAATAAGGCCGTACCCTCAGTTTTCCAGGAATGTATTTCTGCGCCAACGGTTTGAGTTCTTTGTTGTTCGAGATAATTTTTAGGGTGTGGAAGTAAATGGGGACGTACCATGGAATGTTTTGTAGAACAACTACGTCGAGAGTATTCCAATGATTGTTGTATATTTTTAAAACAAGACCTCCTTGTTCTTGGCCGTAACCGATTAAATACTGATTGGCATGCAAAGGCGGAGGGGAGCTTAAGAGAACTACTTGTTTCTCCATGTAATTTGTTGACAGGGTTAAAGCTTCCCTGGCCACTTTGTACTTAGCAAAAGTACTTGTATGACCTCCACGTACTGATGTAATGTATTCATCTGGCTCTGGTTGTAAAGTAAAAGGAATACTGGTGTTGGTAGTGGTGTCAACGTAAATCGTGCTAGTTTGAGCTAAAGGACAGGCACCAAGTAACCCTTGCCCAAAGATACGTCTCAATGACCAATTACGTACTCCCAAGATTGCTGGGTCATATACTAAACTCACAGACTGCTGTACATGAAAAGACTTCATCTGACATCTTGGATCTCGGCAGACTGGCTTCAAATGCAGGGCAAGAGAGTGATAACGTGTATTATGTATGTAGCCTGAATTCAAGAGCGAAGCTAACCCTTTCTTTGATTCACAAGGTAAAAGCTTCTTCCAAGGTGTTAAATTTTCTGTGCAGACTATCTCCCGTGGCAAAGCTGAATATCTTAGGTACGAAGAGTTGACTATTTGTTCACTTACCACACCTTGAGGTCTAAAAGAGTAGTCAGAAGTAACACTGTTGGAGGAATCCATGAAATTTAGAGAAGCACAGATTAGGCCTGATAAAGCACTTGCAAATTCTTTCCAATTCTTATCAACATCTTTGGTGTCAGATTTGAACCAAGCCCATAATTCAGCACCAGGAGCTGCATTGTTCATTGGGTAGCCCCACGTCTCATATCGCCACAAGCCAGCCGTTAAGCTTAAATGGAACTCTTGAACATTGTGTCGGAGTATAATTTCGCCTAATACTCTTGGAAATAAGTGAGTATGTAAAACTGCAATATAATCATTTGTAAGTACTGAAAAACATTTTATACAAATACTTACATTTTTCCGTATCTACATTAGTATCCCATTTTGTTGAAAAATGAAAATGTGCATAAACCTGTTCATTATAAAGAGGTTTTAGTAGTAGTTCTTCGGTGAAACTATCCGAAGCACAATTCACAATTGTTAAAGTAATTAAAAACAACAAGCACACAAACTTTCGCATATTCTTTCAAATTCAGTGGTGCATATCACTTAATTGGATTCGGGCTTATTTTATTTATTATAACTTGTTTATAATTAATTGAATTATGCTGCTACTTTAAAGTTAACCACACTTTTAATATAATAAATTCAGTTATACCAATCTAATATAAAATAAGTAACTAAGTTAGTTTTAGTGCATCATATGGTCTTATTTACATGTTGTTTCTTCTTAAAAACAGTTAAATAGTAATCAAAATGAGCAACCAGAGTCTTACAAAAGAGCAGGAAGACTTTTTAGAAGAATGTTTGTTGGAATTTTCAGATAGGTACACAGATTCTGATGTTGAGTATAAAACTGCCTACGAGACTGAAATACCTCCACCACCGGTTATGTATCCATGGTTTGGAAGACCTAAATTGCAGGCACGTAGAAATCGTTACGGAGATAATTATGGAGGATATAGGAATCATCACCAGCATCATAACAATCATGAGAATTGGAATAAGCGTAGATATGATGATAGAGATTCAGGATATGGAAATCACAAAAGATTTAGACCTTCTTAAGCTCTATTGTTTATAGATTATAGGAATCATCACGGAGATGCCTTCTTGTATGTTATTTTTTTATCACATGAACTTATACTAATCTCATGTCGTACAATCCTTGTATAATATGTTGTGAGTATTAAGTATATTAATACTTAAAAATTTATGGTCCAAGGGCTCTCATAGTCTTTTGTAGTACTCTTATAATGTTCTATAAGAGAATTATAACAAATAAAATGATTAAAACTTTTCTAAAAATTTATTTTTATTTAAGTGTAGGGAAGTGTTCATAGATGGCATATGCATACTATTCTTTGTGGTGGCCTTGTAACTAGTTTTTACGGCGACCACTAGATGTCTGTCCGTCGTGCGCAGCCGAAAGAAAACGACGAGAAGTAACGAAAGAGATTTTTGGTGGGAAGAGGTTCTGAAAAAACGTTCTGGTGCAACAACGGTGACATTCCTTTACTTTTCACTATTATTACCTTTTTCATTGTGTGTAACGTTTAAATATTTGTTTGCAAGGTGTAATCGATAAGAACCGTTATTAAATATAGTATTCTTTTGACTACATCTTACTTAAATTATAAATACATATAAAATAAATGTTCTTATCATACTTGCGAGCTTTTAAACATTTTATTACATATTATTATAATTTATTATAGCTCTGGAACACACAGTTAACCTTTGCTTGATGATTTAATATTTGCTTAAGCATATCTACCTTTAGTAACGATAGATAGAAAATTGATGTTAGCAGCTTGCCTTATAATGTATTGAAATTTAATTATTTGTCGTTTAATTATTCTCATAGTTTTTTGTAGTATTTCTTTATTATTCTAAAAGAGAAATATAATTCAAAGTTTGATTAAAACTGGCCTAAAATTTTGTAAGTTTTTTTTAAGTGCAGCACAATGTTCATAGATGGCATAGTCATTCACTTTCTTTATATACATTTGAAATAGATGTAAGATAGGTTATAATATCACAGCTGAGAACTTCTAATCAATTTATTACAGTCTCTAATAACTTATTCTAACTCTGAAAGGTAATAATCTAAATATAAGTGTTAGAAAAATATATCTTTAGTCATCCTGATAACACTCCATTACAAGATTTTGTCAAAAGTAACCTTGACGTCATTGTTTGGGTACAGAGTGTGATATTTGATACAAATTCAATTAATAAAATTTAATAGTATGTCTTGGAAAGATGTTTATAATTATGTGATCTTTGATAATCCAGTTTCAAAGACTGCTACAAATGTAAGTGTGTTAAATATTTAGTTAACATTTGCAACTCAAAATTCATTATTTAGATGATATGGAAAGCTTCCACTGGGGTTCCGACAGCTCCCATAACAATAATCTCAGATCCTGTACCTTTGTGGAAACTATCACAGCAAACAGGGCCATTTATTAAAATTGCTGGAATTTGTGGTGCAGCTGCCGTTGCTTTAGGTGCATACGGTGCCCACAAGTCTTATCCTAAAGATAGGGTCAAGGAACTGAAAGCTATATATGAAACAGGGAATAGGTTTCACTTCATTCATACTTTAGCTTTAATGGGAGTGCCATTGTGTAAAAATCCAAGACTGGTATTTTTGTAAATTTGTTTAATTTATTACAGAAATGCATTACTTTGTTTTTAGAGTGGGTCATTGTTTATTGTTGGAACTATTCTCTTTTCTGGTCCGTGCTATTATCATGCTTTCACTGGAAATGATAAAATAGGAAGGTTTGCTCCTATCGGAGGAACAGTTTTAATATTAGCTTGGCTTTCGATGGTGATATAAGATTCAACAAGTAAGGCTTTAGTGTGTAAGTGTAAAACTATCATAGATAGCGTTATTAATGTTTAAATATATGTTGGGAAATTAGTCATACTGATAAAGGTCCGTTGTAATTATAAATACTACTTTGCAGCATTCAAAAACATTATTTTGTTAACATATTTTATTAAACTTTAAACAATCAAAATTTAACATACAGTGCATCTTTTAAATAAATACAATTACAAAATTCTAGTTCGAAATTGTAGCATAATACTCTGAAAAAAAAAACCACACACTTTGTTTTTATGATTAGATCACAATAATTTATAATTTGAACTATATTTGATAAACAATTTCTTTTAAGTGTTCATAAGCAGCATTCATTACACCCCAACTAAAAAATGCACGGGTAACATTAGCATGCACACCATAATAAAAATTTCTAATAGAGCCACCTCTTTCTTTATAAAGATGTACAAACACTTTATAAATACTTTGATACTCTCCCCCTATTCGACTTTGCATGGAAATTTTAATTACATTCAATGGATAAAATACACTAGATAAAACCACACCTATAACAGCCCCACATATAAATTCACTAAAAGTTTGTCTAACTAAAGAGTCAGATTTTGGTAAGCGCATTTGAATTTCATCTCTTAAAATAAAAAAGCAAACATTGGATGGCCCATTTCTTAAAAGTATAGGTATAAGTCCTCTGTAATATTCCCCAAAACCATAATTAGTTCCTACAGTTTTAAATGCATGAAATGTGTTTTTAAAATGTGTGTGATAAGCTGAGTCTGCTAACAAAGTTTGTATTCTTTCAAAGGGCATTAGTATTGCTTCTGTAGAACCAGCCACAATTCCGGCTATTGCTTTCGCACAATAGGGATTTATTTTTACCTCGTCCATCAGTGGACGCCTTACTTCTTCATAGACCCCAAACATAATCGATAGGGACAATGTTTTTTGTATTAGTGGAGGTAACATGCCACGATATAAATAATAAAGTCCTTCATTATGAAGCTCCATGTACGCATTATAAATTTTGATTCGATGTAGCATCTACAATAAAAATGTTTGATGTATCGAGTTTCTTTAATAATGTAATACAAACTTGTCTAAATATAATCTTATTTATGGGATACGTAATGGTGATGTTAACACAAGCAGCCCCCCAACCACACAGAAATTCTCTCCATTGGATGTCAGCTATTCTATTTGGTACTCTAACTGACTTCTCCATGATTGCTGTATCAAAAGAATTTTGATAGCTTAATTTGCCAATTTATTTAAGTAATCAATTAACATCTTTTTTGGAAATTTACAATGTCATCAATATAGGTTATGCAATTTGAAAATTTCTGATTCTCAAAATCGTATTATACTAAGCTTTGCATGCAGTTACAATAGTATGGAGTCTAACGAAGCAATTAAGTGTCTTTAAAGGAAAATCACAGTAATTATCATTCATCTTAAATATTGCAAAATTAAGATACGAATTTGTACTTTATAACCAACATATGACTTTACTGCCACCACCGAAAAATCAGAACTACCACCTTAATATTTAGTTTAACAAGTTCTTATGAGATGGTGTATGCTGTCTGCTTTAGGTTTAATTTTATCTTACATCTTAAATAAAAACACAGAAGGGGTTCTAATGTTGTTACCATGCAGTATTATACATTAGTTAAGGGTAAAGGTGTGTTTAATTTAATTTAGTGAATTAATATAAAGTTAGAATTGATTTTATAAGATATCCATTTCCCAGATTTAAATTTGGCGCATTGTTTCGTCCTCATGATGGCATCCAATTGCAGTGCTCTATTTATATACGTTCAATGGTCGAGATAATTCATTATTATTAATTAAATGTCGATCTAAGTGCCGTAAGAGAACAAAAATTAACGAACTGCTATTTGAGGAATTAAATATAAAATCTAATTTATTTGTCAGGCTTGTATGAATGTAAGTAAATATTGATTAAAACCTCAAACCCTGTCAAATATCGCAGGTCAATCTGTCACACTACTGTCATTTTATTTCTGGTAATATTCGTGGCGTTTTGGCAGTAAATATAATAATTTGACGTTTTCTGCGGATTGTATCACAAAAATTGTGTTTTTGTTAAACTTAAACCTCTTATATTGATCTTGTTTTATAAGACTTACCTATGGCCTCCATTTTTTGTTGGAATTTTCCAAGCATTAACTCTCAACAATCTCTTAATTTAACTTTTGGATTTTATAACCTACATTTCCAATGTTTACAGGACTTAATAGCTTGATTAAATCGAAAGAAGTGTATATAAAAGTGCAAAGGAAAGAGAATTAAGTAGAATCCATTATGCATGGTTGTAATTAATACCAATAACATATTGAACATTACTCATATTAGGTACGTATTTTTTTTAATATTTGTCTTTTACATAATAAGTACCCAACCACATCTGACTAATCTCTTTGTTGATGTCTCAGGTAATACTATAATTAAAGGAACAGGTCCTAAAGTTACTAAAAATAGTTGTACAAGTAAAAGTAGCATTGTCTATAAAAGTACATACCACACTACTAACAAGTTATTTAAATATTAAAGGAGATGGAAATTACTTTTTTTTTTGTTTGTAGGAATATTGATTTGGATTTGATAAAGTGTATGTTAAATACATTTTTAAAACAACTGACTTGGTCTATATTTTTAAAGCACAGAAAATATGTCTACTGCAGAAGATCTTATTCAAGATGAAACAGGCATGTTTATAAGATTTGCACAATTAAAACTATTAACGGCCTTTATTAATTGTAGAGCAAATTAATTATCAAACTGGTAGCAGTGCAGACGAAAATGACTCTGCAAACGAAGAGATGGTTCAATATGTTGATATGCCTTTCCTAAATATACAGTCTTCATCAGTTCGAAGAGGCAGAGGACATTTACCTAAAGATTCAGTAAAAATTTTAAAGAGCTGGCTCTATGAACATCGATTCAATGCATATCCAAGTGAAGTAGAAAAAATAACACTCTCACAAGCCACAAATCTTACAATCCTACAAGTTAGTAACTGGTTCATCAATGCTAGACGAAGATATTTACCAGAGATGATGCGAAGGGAGGGATACGATTCGAATCTTTTCACAAACCCCAGAAAAGGAAAGAAACAAAAACACACACAAACCCAACACACGGACAGAGAACGTAAATATATTAGGCTGGATCACACTTATAATGAAGGCCCTATGTTTGATTCAGAGGAAGAAAATAGTTATGGTAGTTCGAGCCCTAAAGAAGAAAAGTTTAATCCCTGGAGGACTGATATTCATTATGGTCTAATAATTAATTCGTCCAAAGACGATAAGAGGTTTGTTACTTGTTTCTGTGACGATTGAAATTTATGTAAATAACTTTTAGTGAGGAGGATCAATTAATTGAGTCGAGTAGTAGTAGTTTAGCTGAAACAAATAAAAACGATAAACGTCAAAACGTAATATTAGTTAAAAACGGAGCTGGTAAAAACGTTATTTTAAAAGTTGTACCTAGTTTAAATAATTTAGAGGAGGTAAATCAATAGTTTGGACGACTGTATTAAATTAATTAAATATATATTCTAGGATAAATCAAATCATAATGTTGTAATACGTGAGAATTCAACAGTTTGCGAAGACGTCATGGAAACTATGGAACCCGTTTTTGAAGAAGTCATTGTCGACGAATTAAGATTAGCCAAAGATATTAAAATGGAGCCGGAGGAAATCGATACATTTTTAAGAGATGATTTATTTGATAACGAAATCGAAGAGAAAGATTTCCAGGAAGATGAAGGATTCGTGAACGAAATCACGATCGACGATTGCAACAACATAGAATCGAACCCCATTAAATCAGAGAGCACGGAACCGGAAGAAGAAAGATCGCTAATTTAAGCTATTCGAATATTGTACAACAGCAAGTGCTAAATGTAAGTGTTGCAAATAGCTTTATATATATTATATAAATTACAAAATTGGCATATTTATTAATTAATTTAAAAAATTGAACAGATGTATAATTTTCAGTTTTAGGTTTTATTATTGTTAGACTTTGAAATAATAAATATTGTATATAAATCAATGAGAACGAGGTAATTATATTATTTTTATGAAAAATTTATTAATTCAGTTTTTCTTCTATAATTTGACATGTGCCATATAAGTACGTATTTCTGCTAATAACAACAATAGAAAATACATTCCAAAATACTTTTCTTGAAAACTAATTTACACTCTTCCGGTGTAAATATTTTTGTAACATATAAAAATTTTAAGTAAAACTAGACAAATGATTTTGCCATTTCATCACAGGTTTTCTCTCCCATTGATCACTTATTGCAAAAAACGATCGGCGATTCTCAACCTTTCCAATAAACTACCTAAAAAATTAAATCGGGTGCTGTCTCTTAAGCCCGAATTGCACGACGCTTGTTTACAGGCTGGTACCTCCGCTGGCTGCGCTGATGGAAACCCATCAACAAAATCTAGCATCCAAACAAGCGTCATGTGATTTGCGCTTTAGCTCTTTAAATCGAATCTTTAGTAAGCCGTTAACATTTTGCAGGTTGAGAATCGCGGAAGTTTTTCTTTTCTAATGTATTTAATTCACACCTGCAAGGGAAGTAATTGCATGCTTTTAAGAAGTTATAACACTGATCACATTGCTTTAATAAGTACTACTTTTTTATAGCCCTTCTCTTAGGATATAAAAATTAACTTTGAATGTAATCAATTAAATTACAAGACAACAGATTGTAAGAAAAACATACAACCAGCTGATAGTAAGGCAGCTACAGGTACTGTCACTACCCATGCATAGACTATGTTTCTGCAAAGAAAATTGTTATTACAATTGCTTTTATTCAATATGTAAAAAGATCTTACCTAAACAATTTCCAATCTACCCCTTGACGAGATGAACTAAAGTATCCAACAAAGACGATGGATCCTACTTTGCAATGGGTAGTGGATATTGGTATCCCTATTTTGCTAGCTAATAATACTGTAAAAGCTGCTCCTATTTCTATAGTAAATCCGCTAGAAGAAAAAACTTGATAATCACATAAAATGACTTAAGAATTCGTAACGTACGTTGAAGGAGTAATCTTAGTTAAATCTTCTCCAATAGTTTGTATCACTCTTCGACCCCACAGCCATAGACCTACCGAGATTCCTACACCTCCATATAACAAAATATATAAGGGCGTCTCCGACCTTTGTTGGACAGATCCCTCGCAATATATCAACCAAACAGCAATCAATGGTCCAATCGCATTACTAAAAGTCTACGATTACAAATCTAATGTTTCTATGTTTCAGGATCTTTTTACCTCACATCGTTCCCTCCATGAGCAAAGCTACCGAAGGTAGCGGTTAAAATTTGTAAGAAACTAAATAATCTGGAAACGCTTGCATTCTCGCTAAACAAATCAGGATTCTCTTGCATTTCAATTGCGCATATGCTCTTATCGTTCTGAATCTTCGCAAAACTTTTGTTCATGATTAAAGGAACTCCGCTTGAACAGGGCGAGAGCGCTGGATTCACTTCGCCCGATAGAGTTGTTGTACTTTCGTTTCCTGGAAGAAGTTTGGGAGCTGCATCTAATTGGTTCCCGGCAGTGTACCCATTCTTGTCGTGCTTCGGAGATGGGAACATGTACTTAGTCGACATTTTGCCTCCAATGGGCACCATTTCTGTATTTTCTATTATTATTGTTAATTGGCGGTCGAGATTTTGAGAGTTTCTGTTAGATCTCTTAGGACTACCTTCCGGAGAAGTTTCTGTAATAATAATAATTTATTTAAATGTTAATCTCTCATGAAGTAGTTCAACCTGACGATTCTCCAATATTGAAATTGACGTTGGGTTGTTCAGCTTTTAAATCCTCAGTGATGCGTTTGCGTTGCCAAGGAACAACGACCAGTTGAATTACGATAGCTGAACCTAGGCCGATGCAGACGCTAGAAACTGCTGCTACCCATAATGGTATGTGGTCCATGTGCAGCAATTTCGGACCATCGTGTATAATAGAAAATACATTAACGAGTATTGTGAATCCATAAAATATCGGTAAACTTATAAGAGCTGCCTTCACTGGATCGGAGTTGCGCAAAATAAAGTGTTTTATTATTAACAGTATGAGGACAGAAGTGATTCCGCTTAGAACCGGCGAGATGAACCAAGAACCAACTGTAACAGTGGTATTAAAAAAAAAGGAAAATTGGTAGCGAACCAATGGTTACCAATGGCTCCCAATGTATACCATTTCAGCCCTTTAGTGCCTCGTGCGACTAAACTAAATCCAATAGAGGATCCTACAATACTATGAGTACCAGAAATAGGCATTTTTAAGAAAGTTGCTGCTATAAGCCATATAGCACTTCCAACAAGGGTGCTTAAACAGCCAAGCATTAATTCTGTTTCGGCACCATCGTACACCGAAACATCCAAGATACCCTTCCTCATCGTGTCCGATACCTTGTATCCTACAAATTCAAACTGGATTAATTTATGCGTATTAACGTACGATAGTACGAATTAATTGAAGAATTTAGCCTTCGTATATTTAATAAATTAGTGAGTATTATGTCAATTTAATTGTAATAAAGTGGACTAATGGCCCTTCCATTATTTAAATTTTAAGTATGATCACATTTACATTTAGCAACAATTCTTTCTTGTGGAGTCTGGTTTGCACTAGATTTAAAATTTATATTCTGGTGGGGCCGTTGCCAATGTTGGAATTAGATAAGACCGTTTTATAGAATCGCAATACTTAAAGCTTCATATTTGAAATATTAATAGAATTGCCTTATAGTATTTATAAAAACTACAAATCGGATAGTTGGGCATGACAAACTTCCCTTGTTAGTTTCAATTAATGCAAGACCTAATGATACACTCAGGAAGATTCAATCAAAAAACTAAAACAAGTTTTAATCTTTAAATTAGTGCATAAAATGTAAATTAACCCTGGTCTACAATCGTAGACCACCTCCATTGACTTAGCATGGGACGATATTTCAGGTGACTAACGAAGGGTTAATATTTATTCGTTTTTATATTGCATTTGTTGTTTGCTTTTAAATTATAAATATAATTTTCTATAATTGAATCCAATGTAATTGTAATAACTTTGAATTAGTTTTTTGATTTTTAGAAATAACGCTGTAAAAATCCAGTTTTTGTTTAAAAAAAATAGTCCTGACATTAAATTTGCACAGATAACAATAATGAAAGCGTTTCACGAGACTGAATTTTGAGCAAATTCTGCAAAAACTGTTTTTAGCCAGCCTTCGCCGCTAGAATGCAATAAAAAAAATTTAAAACCAAAAAATGCAAACAAAATATTTGCAATTGTAATTAACACCACGTTAACAAAACTGTTAATGCGAATTAACTTTATTTTATGAATGGATTTGATTCTTTTGTGCAACAAATGCCCAAGGTTGTTTATTATTATTGTTCGGAATAAAAATTATCTTATTTCATGTTCGGTGTAGGAGTTGAATAAAGAATCTTTAATCTTCTTATAGATAGTAAAGCTCGGCTATAAGACTAAACTTTGTTATTCGATAAATTGTAAACTGAATTTTTAAATGCAAAGTTTCTTTCTATTTGTATTCTACGCAATACTCCGCCTTTCTCAGTGTTTAATTTTTAAGTAAAAATCGCAAGTCTTTTTATAGCTTGAGATTATTAATTAGTTCATAAGTTAATCCAGTTAATGATGCCTAAATAATGAATTTTTTTTAGAAATCCTTGAGAGTGAACAACAGTGATGATGAATCGCAAAATTACTTATGAATTACTGATTGAATTAATGGACTGAGGGTAAAATATATTGTTAAAGATACTTTAAATTATATTTATTGAAATTTTTATTAAAAAATTCTCAATAATTAGAAAGTAATAGAATAAAATATGGTGTGGCTCATGCCAGGACGATTTTCTAAATATTTTTAATATTTTATTTTATTGCTTTATACTTTTTTAGTATTTCTTAATGAAAGGTGTAAATATAGTTTAAAGTATATTTAATTACAACATACCCTTCCCTAATTGAATATAAAAAAGAAAAAAAACCAAGGCCCAAAGTGTTCTCCTTTAACCGACTCTTCCGAGATAAGATTAAAACTTTAAATTAATCTATGATTTGCATAAGGAAATCTTACCAATAAGTACAGATCCAGCAATTTCAAAAACGGTAGCCAAAAAACATGCTTGATATATTGTGAGTACTTTTGAGCCAACACTTGTTCCAAAAGAATTGGCCACATCATTGGCCCCAATTCCAAAAGCTAACACAAAAGCTATTATAAATGATACTACAACCAGCCACAAGACTTCTGTCCAATAAGGTTCCATGATGTATTGATGTTAAAAAATTCAGCGGTAATTAGAGTTGCGAAGGACGCAATGTTATTCCTTTTGGAGATTCATCTTGAGAATGGTTTGCCTAAAACAAATATCCCGATTAAAATAATATCATTGATCAATTACATATTGATTTTAGGAACGAATCAAGTCGTACCAAAAAAAAGTAGCGCACTCGACTGCAAAAGACATGTCACTTAATTTCTTTAAGACCATAACTGATGGAAATGTAAAATGTTAAAGATAAAGGACTTGTACAACGTTGAGTTGCATGAAATCTACTGAAAATTGTGGAACGATTCGAGAGTAGGGACCGATTTATTTTCTCCTTTCCAGGACTTTCCTGATACTTGCGCAATACGAATTTATAACAATATGTGATTAATAAAGGATTCCCATTAATTAATTTGATGGAAGGCACATGAGAGTTATAAATAAGTCTTGTTAAATGTAGATGGAAAATTGCCGCTGAAGGAAGGATTTAAATATTTTTTGGCGGGAACTTTCTGAACGAAATCCTTCCATAGACCCGGTTGCATTAGCATTATCGATTATTTGAAGAAAAAGTAAGATTCGTTTAATACAGTTATTTAGATTTAAGTGAATGTTTATTTAATGGTATTTGATTTTTGGGCATGCCTGTGTTGGAAAAATGATTTAAAAAAGTGCATGAGTCAACTAACGTCGAGTAAACTATCGATTTCGGCCGCCAACACGTGGTACATTTTCTAGTAATATTACGAAATTACGCAATATCATGCAATAATTAATAGCAACTACTACTAATGCGACTATTTATAAAACTTCTAATATGCTATAATAATAAATTACTAATTAATAAAGTATTTACTTTGGCAAATTTGCACTGTCGTCTAAAAATTTCGTCATGGTTTACGCACCGCCATGTTAATGACCGAGAATACTAGCGCTTGCGTTTAAGAATTGCTAAATTTTTGATCTAATTTAGGAATTTAACATTCCTTTCATTTTTGAATAGGACCCCCTTTAAAAAAACGTAAAAGAATTTTGTAAACCATCAATTTACGTCTTTCTAACAACATAAGATCTATTTGTTAGGTTTTTCAAAAGTTACAGTCGTTCACTGATTTTTCTTTTTGAAGATGCATTAATTTTTTGATTTGTGTATTATTTTGTACAAATTAATTATTGTGCATTCAAAAGTGGGCTTCTTCTTTATTGCTTAACAACTATCATATGAAGTTATCTAATGAAGATGATGGAAGTCTTGTGATGTATTTAGATAATCTTCCTCTTAATGATTATTTATTTAAATACATATGTATACCTATCTGGTTTTAAAGAAAATGTTAAGTATTTATAAACATAAATATTAACAAACTTGCTATTGTAACATTAATATATATGTAGCAAGCTATAGGTTTTTACAGCTAGTGTTTATTTTTATTTATTTATAATTAAATAATTAAGTAATTTATAAAAACTGTGTCCAAAGTTATAGTAGGTACATATTAGCTATGTATGTTAATTGGATAAGAGGTGGGCATGTCATGCTTTGTGGATCAAAGACTTTTATGTTACTTTTGTAATATTCTACAATAGATATATAATTAATAAATTGCTTAGAAGTGGCTCATAAGATTGTCATTTTCTCTTGAAGGGTGTCTATTTTAGGGTGTTCATTGATGCCTTAATTAAATTTCAAATAAATATAGAATAGGCGTTTTCTCATAACTGGGAGCTTTTTATCGGTTTATTATATCTTATAATAATATATTTTAAGTCTGGAAGGTAACGTTAAGCGGATTTATTTTTGATTGCTTCTTTAAACATATCAATTTTCGGTCTTAAGAAATATTCAATAATTAACAAATGGTGAGCATGAAACACATTGAAATTTAATTATATGAGCTTCAATTAGTTCCATAGTTTTTTGTAGTATTTTTTTATTGTTCTAAACGAGAAATATAATTAATAATTTGATTAAAACTGGCCAAAAATTTTGTAATTTTTATTGAACTGGAGCAAAGTGTTCATAGATGGCGTATAAGTTCACTTTCTTTAATTAATTTTCAAATAAATATTAAATAATCGTTTTTATTGTACCTGAAAGTTTTTAATTAGTTTCTTATGTTTTATAATAATTTTGTATAGACCTGGAACACAAAGTCAACTCCTTTTTGGTGATTTAATATTTTTATAAACAAATCCACCTTCAGTAACATAAGTTCAAAATGGGGATAGTAGTTTTGTTTATAATGCATTGAAATTTAATTAATTGTGGAGCAATTAATCCCATAGTTTTTTGTAGTATTGTTTTAATGTTCTAAAAAAGAAGTATAAACAATAATTTGTTTACCACTGGCTCAGAATTTTGTAATTTTCTTTGAAATGTAACAAAGTGTTCATAGATGGCATATGCATCCACTTTGTTTGGTTATATTGCAAATAAATACTTACAGAATAGGTGTTGTCTTATCTGTTTGTGAACATTTTAATCAGTTTATTATCTTTTTTAATAATTTATTTTAGATTTAAGAAGTGCATTCAACCCCTGTTTAATCAGCTGATGTTATTTTAAACATTATAAACACAAACTTAATTTCATATGGTTTAAGGACTTATTTGTGCTTTTCGTTACTTCTGGAATGTTCTATGGGATAATTGAGAGTAATAAAGTCATTACAACCAAATTCTTCGTAACATCACGAACTCTTTAAAGTGCATGAACATATCAATCAACTTCATAGATTCTAAACAAGTAGGTTATATTGTTGACTCTAACTATAAATTACATTTGTCGGCTATTAATAATGTCTTAACTGTTCATTTTAGTTGACATGGATAGCATTGATTGGCTTGAGAAACGTATAGCAGCATTAGAACTTGCTGTTCTTCCACAAACCAAAGATGTACCCATCGATAAATCCCAAATTATTACAGAATTACTGCTTCAGACTCATTCGATGACTTTGACTGCTCTAAGTTGTAGAGAAGTTATTACGACAGTCTTAAAGCAGGTGGAAATGGTAAACGATTATTTAAATCCAAATTATTCTGATATCCAATTGGATCTTGAAGACAAGAGACGATATGTATTGGAACTGTATCCAGAAATGCAAAAGACTATGCAGCTAGTTGTCGATTTTGATCGTATAAAGGCACTGTTGGAATCTCCGGTGGTAAATAACATTCCTTCTTTAGTTGAACAGCTACAGAAGTTGACTCTTTCTAATATAAGCACTTATGAAGAGTGCAAGGAAGTGAATAGCACAGTTTTAAGGCTATTGCAGCAGTATGCAAATATCACAAAGTCTTTCAAAATTTTATTCGCTCAACTGGAGCAATCTGTTACTATTGTTGAGGAAGCTATGAAGCCTAAACAACCAGTGGATGAATGATTTTGGTAATCTCTCATATAAATTAATATTATTGGTCTTTTCTGCAGCTTGTTGTATGTATAAATGTATACTTTTTAACTGTTACACTTTCTACAAAAATTTTCTACTTTATAAAACTACAATTTAAGACATCTAAATTTTTTCATTACTATCCAATTATCCAGATATTTGGCTATCCTGTCCAGACCCAGTGCCAATTAATTTGGATAATTGGAGTTCTACTGTATTTAAAAAGCAATTAAAAGGCTAAGAAGTAATACTGATGATTACTTTATTTAACATACTATACTGGATTAATATAATATTATAATGCAACACTAATGAGATATAAATTTTAAATGCAGCATTATTTAGATTTAAAATTTAAATACATATAAGTGCTGTTGGATATACTACAATATTTTTTATATTATTATGTTAAATAAGATAGTATTAATTAAGCAAAGTAATATGTTTGGTTGAGAAACTTCTCATTGTACTAATTGGCGTGTTTGTATTTGTTTTGTAACTTTTTTTAATTCAAATGACTTCAGAAAACTAGCCGAAGTCTTGTTAATGGGCCGAATTGTGTATTGATGTGATTGTATTTTTCTAAATGTTTAATTTCTATTTTGAAACAAGTTGTAGTTCTTTCAATAACTTTAGAACACATGGGATTTAATTAATCTTAATTTAATATTAAATATTTAGATGTAAAAAACTAGCGATTAAATGTTTATTTATTTTTTTTGTGATTTTATTGTTGGGTAATTCTGGGATTCTATTTTAATGGCTTTTGTTGATTTGAATACTAATAAATATGTTGAAAAATAAAGATGGCATTTACTTTAATTCTATATTTGAAGTTGAGTAATATATTTTAAGAGTAACTATAATCTGCATGTTTAAAGTTAAAGTAATGTTAATTTGTTTAAATTTATTTATTATTAAAGGTAGTTCGTAATATAACAAGAAGATGGCGTATGCAGTCCATTAAGAGAAATAATTTAAATTGGATTTAAATATGTATACAACTAGACTAATTTAAAAGTTAATGAAATTTAAATAATTCGTTTATATTTTTAAAGATAACTCTTAGATTAGCTTGTTCTGATTGTTTTAAATAGTTCTTAATAATTATATTAATTTTGAATTTCAGCTAAATATAGTAAGTAGGCTGGCGTTGAAATTACAAAACAAAACACCATCGGCGTCAGTGTCCATTGTTTCCTTCTGTCAAGGTAAGCTGTGTTTCTTGCGCTTTTTATTATTTTATTTAATTATTGTAATTAAAATTTGGGCAACAACTCTAATTTATTCTTAAAATGAATGTAATTTTATGTTGATTCATTGTACGAAAGCATAGCTATGCACAATTTTTTTTGAGAATGTTATTTGTAATTTTCTAAATCAATTGTAATGATCATTGTTCGATTTTGAGGCAATCGATACATAAAAAGCAATGCCTTTTGATTTATGTAATTTACTACCAAGTAAACTTAATTAAATTTGATGGGCATAGTTTTTAGTATAAATTATTGGAATTAAAGTATATTTTTCTTCATTTAAAACGATTAAATATTATAATTAATTGATGTTGTTTTGCCTCATGTAATTTTGTATTCAAAGATAGTACATTTTGTTAGCAAATGATATAACAATTTCCACAAGAAATTGTTTAATGAATTAATACACAATATAAAATAATATATTTTATTTTGAATTTCAGATAAATCTAGAAGGCTGGCGATACAAATACAAGAGTTGGAGTTACAGAACAAAACACGGTCGGTGCTAAGCGTCCATGTTTCCCTTCTATCATGGTAAGGTGCGCTTCTTGCGCTTTTCTTTATTTTAATTATTTATTTTAATTAAAACTTGTGCCACGACTTTTAATTTATTTTCAAAACGATGCTAATGTTTTGTTGATTCGTTTGACCAAAGCACAGCTTCGACCAATTTTTATTGTAAAAATTATTAGTGATTTTAATATTGCTCATTGTGGGTGCTGGTTATCTTGCGTTTTTTCGACTTTTGTGAAAATGGTATTATGTGAACATTATTTTATTAATTATTTTAGAATTTTATAAGTAGTGTACGTTATTAAACAAAATATTAGGATCAAAGCTGGATGAATGGTTATTACCTTCTTACTAATAATATTTTTAGCTTTGAATTGATTTAACATTTTTTAGTGTTCACCAAGTCCTGGGGATTTTATGACGGCTTTATGGAATAATTGTATGTCACAGAAAAAGTAGATTTTCTTGATTTTTTGTTTTTAACTAATTTTATTTAATTTTTATCTTTATTAATGGAAAATGCGACATTATCACAGTTTAATGGTGTGGTCCAATCTAAGGCAGCCAATGTTTGCCTTTTATGCTCGAGATTTTTAAAACTAACAACTTTGAACAATTGTGCACTTTTTCAAAATTCGACAAGAGAAGTTTTATTAGAGTAGAATTTTGATCTCGATAAATTTTGATTAATATTTCAAGAAAGGCTGACGTCAATGCTAAAAACTCTTACACAATGCTTTTGCATTTTCGATAAAGCCATATGGTTATGTTGATATCAGGTGTTGTTTACTATACCGCTGTGTGACTAAATTTCTTATCTGTGGTTTTATAACATGTTCGAATTTATTTAATTTTAATAGAATACGTTTGCTTAGTTTTATAAGTGGTATCGAACGATGTAGACGTGCGAAAAGGTCATGAAGCATCGTTTACGATGAGTCTTTTTAGTTTTTCGCCTGCAGCTGGTGTTCTGGAGCCTGAGAATATTTAATTTCGGGAATTAGTTATTTTATCTTCCAGTATTTGAATGGGATTTGGATTGAGGGGTTGACTTTTGTATTCAAAGATGGTTAGGAATTACATAATAACTTCAACAATTAATTTAATACAAAAGTGGGTAATTAATTAATAAATAATCTAATGTACATTTTATTTTGAATTTTAGATCAACATAGAAGGCTGTGGAATCAAAACCCGGAGTCGAAGTTACAGAACACCACATTATCGACGCTAAGCGTTTATCTTTCCCTTCTGTCATGGTAAGCCGCGCTTCTTGCGCATTTCTTTATTTTAATTATTTATTGTTATTAAAACGTTGTTCAGCGACTTCAATGCATTCATAAAACGATAGTAATTTTATGTTATTTCGTTGTACCAAAACACAACGTTGTACAATTTGCATTACAAAAGTTATCTGCAATTTTAATGTTATCAATTAAGGATACAAGTACTTCGGATTTTTCATGCTAGTTGTAATGTTACTATATAATTGTTGTTTTACAAATTATATTTCATATTCAGGACCAGTGGATGGTATTAAATGAAATATGGTGAAAGGTGGGCGAGGGTAGTTTTCACCACATTTCAGATATTATTTTTTTTTTATACATTTTATGTCACATCTATTTACCATATACCAAGTCTTTGAGGCTTTGTGTAAAGTAAATGCACGTTGGAAAATGTGTAGAATTGCCCAATTCAATATTTTTAACACTTGTACTTTCAAGTATATGCATGGAAATGTGACGTCATCATGATAAATGGATGTGAACCAATCAGATGCCGCCTTTATTTGAAATGCATTCCCGGGAACATTATTTAAAAAACATTTTGGATTTTGTATCAGTGTGCAAGTTCTAATTTATTTTTATGTTGTAGGTGCTACTGCTGTCAAACAAATGTGCATTCAGGATGGACCACGAATGTATAAAATTAACAAAAACTAGCCCCCATTTGTTGACTAACTTTGGGGCTTTTCTTTGAGGTCGGTGGGACCCGGGTGCCCTTTTCGTTTTTTGCGAAAATCGTCGCAAGTGTGTTGGACCGCCCATTAGTTTCGTCGTCAGTGAGTGCGCGAAATTCGTATTTAATTTCGTAGTCTTTTAAACGAGTGCTGTCCTCCCAGTTTTAAATAAGTAGTTTTTGGTCCCTCAAATAATTAAAGCGCGCGTTTTTTTAAAAGTGGTCTTCAGAAGCAGAGGAAGTTCGGGAGTGTCGATTGAAGATGGTCCAGAGGTCCAGAGATCCAGACGTCCAGAAGTTCCAGAGGTAGACGAGGAGGATTGCAATGGTGGTTAGTTCCAACCCCACATTGCGAAGCCATCTTTAATATAAAGGACATCACGGTAGGTCCTTCCAGCGTGGGAGAAAAGGATTTGAATCGTCGTTTCCGATAAGTATTTTTGATTTTTCTCTTGCAGCTGGTGTTTTTGATGTGTTCTGGAGCCTTGAAATATTTAACTTCGCGAATTAGCTATTTTATCTTCCAGAATTAGAACGGGATTCGGGTTGACGAGGAGTGTTGTGAATCGCCGATAGCGATGGGCGTCCTAATTGCGCTTTTCTGGAAGTAGGGCTTTTAGGCTTGTCATAAACATTAATTTTTGCTAAATTATTAATAATTTGAACTACAAACTTTATAGTTAATTTTGTGCGTAATTCAAAGGAAACTAAAGTAGGCATAGATTTTTGATAATTTTTTGGGTGGAATGTTCGACATTTATAATTGTTAATTTACTAGATTTTGAATATTTCAATAATTTCTGTTTTTTATTAAGTTTTTGCAAATGTCGTTCATGCAGCCAATATTAAAATTTGAGTTTTGATGTGATCCGATTTGCAGTTTTAAGGCTCCTAGCGGTTTTTTTAATTTGTACCTCATTTTTTATAATGTTTCTAGCTTTGTTTTTATTTAAAAACAAACTAAATTGTTGATTATTTTATGGTTAATTTTTATTTAAAAGATTTTTATGCTGTGGCTGTTTGTTACATAAATTTAAAAATTAAAATTTGATTGTGTTTTGATTGGCATTCGAGCAGATTTCCAATGTGCAGTTTTTTACAAAACTATTTATGCTCTTTTATGTTTTCAAAAAATTAAAATTGTATTTAAACTACAGTGCAAGCTTAGTGCAAATCGAAATATTTTATTTTCAAACGCTAAAGTGTTTTGTTGTTATTTAAATACACGATAGGCACTAAATAATCCTTTAGAAACATTTAATTAGGCACTACCATATATTTAAATAGCAATAAAACACATTAACATTTTAAAATAAAATATTTCGATTTTTAGAAGAAATAAATGTGTGTACTGACAATTATTAACTTTTAATTGTTGGAGAGAAGATACAATAACTAATAATTATATATCAAAATGCAGAATATTAAGAAAACCTTATTACAAAATTAAATCAGATTTTTAATTTTTAATTTCTGCACATGCATAGGAGGAAGTCTTTTAAACCAACGATATTTTATTAATAACAATTTATACAATGACAATGTTAAAACATTATGTTTTTAACTTACAATAATCATTTAAAATTTGTTGTTCTGGCTGCTTTTGTAAATTTTAATTATTCGTTTAAAATCAAAATTCATTCTAGAGTTTGCAGTATAACTACGAATTTTTTCCAAATGTGTTTTTGAATTGTGTAATATCTTGAATTATTAATTTAAAAGGGTTTCAAGAAGGTAATAGATTTTTGTTTCCTTTAGCTTTGATTGAATAAGGGCCCAATTCAATAAAAGTAAAAGGATTTTTAAAAATCTACCTCCTCTTAAATAAAAAGAAAAATCAAAGATTTGAATTTAATAATTTATAAAATACATTTATTTAAAAAGATTTACCAAACAAGCTTTTTGGGTTATTTTGAATTGGAATTCCATTTGAATAAACTTGGATTCATATACAATTTTTTTTAATGTAAACAATTAAGGTTTTAAATTAATTTATTATCGATCAAAAGCAATGTTAACTTCAAATTAAACCATTTTTATACTTATGCCACAGAAATATTAATTAAGCTTACAAAACATTATAAGAAAATCAAAAAGAAAGAGGCTTGTGCGTTAAAACACCAGAAACACCACTGCAATATTTTTTCTGAAAAACATCTTGAAGTGTTTCTTAGGAAATCCATCAGTTTTTCAAGCTACATTTCTCTGATGTTTTTCCTTTGCTTAATTGGCTCAATAAGCCGCAAAAACAGCAAATATGCTTCAGTTTTTGCGAACGGAAGTGCTCGAATTTTTGAGTTTTTGGGTTTGTTGTTTTTCTTAAGGTCTTTGTGCCCCCTCGACATTTTTATTGTTGATATTTAATTAACCCCCGGAAACTCGAGAAGGAGAGCATTTTCCGTTTATTGAGTGCAATTTCTTATGTCTGCAACACAGTTGGAGAGACACCAGCCTTGCTTGATCAATTTTTCAATTAATCTTCAATTTTGATATATTTTTTTTAATGTTAAATTGGCGTGTCTCATCCTTCTGCAAGCACAATGTTTTTTTTTGTAACACACCGTATATTTGTGTACCGCCCCGTGCCACGCTAGCTCGGCACTGGGGCCCCCTTAGAATTCGGGATTTTTAATGCTGCAACTTCAAACTTGATTATTTGTTTTTTATTTTTTATTAAATTAGAGTCAAAGTCGAGTTTGGAGTTGCGGAAGAGGGTGGCTTAGATTATCCCCAAACTTTTCAGCTGTCATTAGAGAACTTTGAGGAGGAGTATCTCAGCAGTTTCTTCGATACTTTTTGATCTGCGTAAAGACACTTTAATTTTGTGTCTTTAAGGGTTGAGCCCAGGCTTGGGTCTCTGACCTCTTTAAAACATATATTTTTAGTCTTAATTAATATTTAATTGCGCTTATAAATGCGTCGGTTGAGCTTACGGAAATATTTAACGGTTTTCGGTGTCGTGGGGTTGGGAAAAGAACTCATAGCAACCACCCCTTTGTGGTGAGTTCTGGCTGATGGTGTGACCGCAATGTCACTTTCCAGCTAAGAGTTGCACAACGTTAATTTTTCTATTTTCATTTACTATAATAAAAAATACATTCATTCACTAATTTAGTTTATTTTCAACATTGGTCATTGTTCATAATAAACTTTTTAATTTCGTATTTGGTCTTCCATAAGAAGTTTTACTTCAACAATCTACCCAATTCATTTCTTCGAAAGCCGTTTCGCACACTACGACGATAGAGGGCGTCTGCTACTCGCACGTCTCGTCCTCAGCACTGCGAAGCCCTCTGCTTTACCGAATTCTTCTAAAGGGCTTGTTTACTTTATTTAATTAATAACTAATTACGGGTGCGTCAGATGAAAAAACCCCAAAGAACTTGCTTCACAACTTCACCCCCCATCTTTCCCTTCCCACTTGTCAATAACTTTTAGGACACCCCATATTAGAAATAGTAGTTATACAGATATCATTAAATTTATTAAATGTTACGTACAGTAAGTAAAATAAAGATACATAAAATGGTATGTACATAGATGAAACCGTCACCCAATATGCTATTGGCACAATAACAATGTGACTAGTCATTAAATAACATTACATGGATAAAATTTGAGCTTAAAACACACTAAATAAATGTATGTACGTAATCAAAATCTTTGTAAGGATTTACACGAAACAGTTAAGACTTTATATATATATAAAAAAGTTTATACTTAAGGAAAATGCAACATTTACAATATTTACAAATATTTTAAATTTCTTTCTAAATCTAAATTAATTAGGACCTAAATTAAAAACTTATAATTATTATTTAACCAGTCGTGTAACAATTTTATATCTTATTACTTGTTGGACCCTACTGCTTTTTCCAAATTCAAAAATAAAAACAACTTATAACTATTTTATATACAACAATCACTTTTTATTCAGTGCCATTCTTTGATTTGTTATTATTTTTAGTCCTATCGTGTTGGCAATCCATTGCCTCGTGTCTTCGTTTATGGAACTGTACAAAGCTGGGTGACGGTTTCTGCCGCAATTTGCATGGTACGATAAAAGACCATGCAATTCCCACGTGCTTGCTGTGTCCGAGAAACACATCAAAGGAGCTCCTTCGTCATTCTAAAAAAAAATTATTAATAGATTTCTTTTTGTCTTTCTATTTATTTATTGAGAGAAACAAAACTTACGTAACAAGGCGTTTTATCCGAAGCCGTGAAGCCCGCACATATTTTATCTTGAGTGACCTTCCCATTGTAATGTTTGGTAGAATTACATTCGTCCATCTCAATTGTAGGTACAGGCAAATAATTAAGATATTGTTGCATACTTGAATCTAGAAAATTTTATTTTAGTTTTTCTACTTTAGAAGAAAAAACAATTAATTGGTACCTCCAGGTTTGCTGATTCCCCAACCAGCAGTCACGCAAAGTTGTCGAGGCTCGATGTCTTTATTTGGCAAACAAATGGCACTCACGTTTTGGCCCAAGATCAAAGGACTTTTGAGTTTGACCAGAACCACGTCGTTGGTGTACACAAATTGGTTGTACTTGGTCTGCAAAATTGTGAAAATTATTTTTAAAAATAAACTATCCAACTAATAACTTATTTTTATCCAAAGACAATATGGTCTATGTCAGTGATTCTCAACCTTTTTTTTTTGTTGCGGCACACTTTTAACGATTTCAAAATTTGGCGGCACACAAAGAAAAAGATGTTTAAAAATTATTTACTTACCTATAACACACTGCGTAAAATAGTTATTTAATAATATTAACATAATTATATAACTAAAATTTGGCGGCACACTTTTAGAATTTGGCGGCACACAAAAGTGGCGCGGCACAGTGGTTAAGAATCACTGTTATTCTGGAATACTATAGCTTTTTATTAGTGAAATAATTTTTAAAATCTGTTCAGTAGTTTCAGAGATTACCCCTTTCATACAAATCAACAAGCTTTACATTTTTATAATATTAAGTAGAGATCAAAAAGGTCTTAATGAAGCCAAATAACAAGTACAGTCGAACCTCTATAAGTCGAACTTCGATAAGCCGAATTTTTGATAACTCGAACCTGTTTCACTAGGGCTTGCATTATTTCATTGTTAATATTTTTACTCAAATTATTTTTAGTTTCCCTATAACTTCGACTTATCGAGGTTCGACTGTATAGAATTTATTTCTGATGAAGTCTTACATTACTTTGATTAATGAAAAAGAAGATTTGATTAGTGTACACATTTTTAAATTAATAAACGTACACCTCTTCTGTGTTGCTTGGGGTAGTTTAAATTTTATTTATAATTAAAAAGGTTTCAGCGCAGCCAAATTTCTTAATGTAAAACATATAGAGAATTGAAGGGTCCAATGGATTAAGAAGTTGACTTCCAAACTTATTGAAATTGAAATACCTTATTTAGAATATTTCGAAAATTTTTGTTTAAGTCTATGCCATTAAAGCCATATGTACATTTTTTTTTAAATAAAAAAAATCATAGAAATTGCATATCAAATATCTCAATTAGCAATGCAGCACGTACTAAATGACCTAATTCTCTTTTAAAAGCATATGGAAACAACGCTGTCTTGTTATTTACCGAAAAATTGAAATGCATTTTTAAAATTTTTAAATATGGTACATAAACTTTTACTCTTTGGTGTCAGGTATCACCCAGTTAACTTTTAGTACCTATTCGGGTGACACCCTGTATATACAATCTTTCCTCCTGAATCAGTATATGTATTAGTGAAAGCCGTATAAAAATTCCTACAGTAGTTTTTGCGATTAGCCCATACAGACAGTCAGAACGACAGAAAAACGCGTGTGGTGGGGACCCTAATTTATAATAAGTAGTAATGATTAAATCTTAGTACTCACTTGGGGATGACTGATTATATTTTGAACAATTCGCACTTGTGTGCTGGAATTATCGGCGCTATTAAAGAAATTGGTGCCTCCTGCGTACAAAACCCATCCTGGCATTGCCTCCGTCGCGGACACGCAAGAATGACTAGCAATCACCCACTGGGGAGCAATCAAAGTGGCCGTGCATTGCCTTCGGAGCTTTTGGTTGTACAGAAGGGTCACGCTGGGCCATTGCGTTTCGGCGGCACTACTTCCGCCGATGATTCGGGCCGAATGTATGTCCAAAGACGATTGACTTCCACAAACTGAAATTATTCGAATGGTTAGGAAAAAAAGTTGTGGGGACGACTAGTGGTGCTCAGTACCAAATTCCTGGCAGTTGACCGAAACGACCTGTTCGCAGCTCGAAGTCTTTTCGAGCTGAGTTAACAGATGGGCGCCGTACTGAAGATTCGCTTTCAGCTTGAAAAATTCGGTTTGGGTGGAGTTTTCGGTTGGGCGCACGGATTCGGTGGAGGTTGCCTCGGCGTAGCCCAAATTTTGGCAGAACGTGTTCGAATAGGTTGTGTTCCACGTCTCGGAGCACACGTTCATCCACGTTTTATTGCCCGATAATATTTCGACGTAATTGGGGTTGGTTAAGTGGCCGTCGGATTCCCGGAGCCGGAGGCAGTTCCATTCGTCGGAGAGGTCGGGACATTGTTTTTGGCCGTCGCATCTTTGCTCCAAGGGTATGCATCCGCCGCCTTTTGAACACTTGAATTGGTCCATGGAGCACTCTAAAAAATTGATTTGTAGAAGTGTAATGAGAATTGGATTCGGATTAATTACCACATAGGTTTTCGTCGTCGCCTTCGGCACAATCTGGTTTGCCGTCGCATCTCCAGCTTGCCGGTATGCAGGAATCTTGATTGGCACATTGATACGCGTCGTTGGTGCAAGTCTGCTGAAGGCATTGATGTTCGTCTTCGCCGTTTGGACAGTGGGCTTTGCCGTCGCATTTCATCGAGAGAGGTATGCAGGGACCGCCGGATTTGCAGGAGAATTCGTCGAATTTACATGTCCACGACTCTGAAATTGAATTTGGTTTGGAAAAACTTAGGTCGCTTAAAATATACAGCTGCGGAAGTGGGAGGTTGCGGACCATTTAAAAAAAAACTTAGTTTTTTGTGTGTTTGCGAAAATATTGATGGTTAAACTTGGTTTTAAAGAGGGCCACATTGCGTTAGTTTTTTAAGTCTTCTTTTTTTCAAAATTTTGAAGTGATTTACAGAATTTAATTTGAAGAAAATTGAATTAAAAATTGACTAAACATTGTTAGTCTTTGAAGTTATTCTTCTATTGGTGTGTTGGGAGTGAAATTTTAGTGGCTTAGGATATGTTTCAGATTATATTACATTTTGGCGCTTTATTATATCCGTAATATATAATTTCAAATTATTAATTCTAACTTTTAAGAGTTACTTTTAAATTATAATTATAATTTACGCATATATTTTTTTTTTGTCCATTTACAATAAGATGACAAGAAATCAATATTTTGATAAGAAAGAAATCGAAGCTCAAAAGGTTTATAATTGTACATGTGCCTTTTAAGCTAAATAATTAATGACAAAAAACATCTTTTAAAGTACATGCCCTTTTAGAATTTATTTAAAAAAAAATTGAAACAATATACCTAATTTATTATAATTTAACTTGTACATACTTGCTGATAAATCTGCAAATATAAGTCGAGAACGCATTCATGCTTATAATTCGCGAATATATCTGAAAATATTATCTATTATAATTTCGGACATATTTGTAAATATATCTGCAACTATAATTTGAAAATCTATCCTAAAATATAATCTTTTATAACATTAAAGGTAATTTTTGGATATATCTACAAATATAACCCAAAAAATATATTTTGGAATATGAATTATCATAATTTTTATTATAATTTGCGGATATATTGTTGTGGGCATAATCTAAAAATATATTCCAGGATATAAAAATTATATCCGATTATATTTAATATATATTTTTTTTCGTGGGGGAAGGGAGGGCATTTATTAATATTAATTTTTACATTGTTTTTTTTCAAAAATGATTTATAGAATTTAATTTGAAGAAAAAAGTTAACTGCTTAAAGGTGCAACACAATTCATTAAAAATTGACTATACATTGTTAGTCTTTGAAGTTATACTTCTTTTGGTGCGTTGGGAGTGAAAATGAAGCGCGTCGCTCCGCGGCGCGCTTCATTTGCCTCCCTCGCTCGGAAATATGCCATTTTTTGCTCGAATGCGCGCATCCTTGTCTTTATGGCATATGTTCACATCAATTTTTGGATTAAATAAATAAGATTAATGTACAGTGCCCGACATAGGTATTCGAATGCGCTTTTCTTCGTTTTTTCAGCACAAGATTAGTCATACATAATATACTTGTTTTTTTTGCTGCAAAACAAGCAACTATAATTTTCTAAAACGCGAATAAGGGTTAGCAATGAAGAATACTACTAGCTTTTCTTAAATCGGCAACAATCCCTCTTGAGCGAGGTATTCAGTATATTCTAGCAGGTTGATGAACAATTTAAAAAAAAAATTGTTGCTGACTTTCCTCTATATTTATTTAAATAAAATTGTCGAACCAACACAGTTACACAAGGGGGCATGGGGTCAATTGAAATACTCGCTATAAATATTCGAAAAATAAAATAAATTAAACATTTTAAAATTTATATTGCATATTGTTTTTTTTTACACACAAAACGTTTGTTTATTTACATTTATTAAATTAGTAACAATTAATTTTTTTTGGTTTCAAAAACTTTTTTCGGTTACGTGTTTTTGTTATAGGTAAATTAATTTCTAAAACTAACTGACCGATTCATGCATGTTTTTCTTTGTTTTTAATTTACACGGTTTCCTCCGGAATCTATCTACCGTGTAAATCGGGGAATTGATGTTTATTGGGAAATCGCCAAGAGTAGATTTTTTTAAGAGAGGTGCAGTAACTTAAATTTTGGAAATAATTGGTCTAGCTATACGAGAAACGCAAGGAACGGAACATAACATTTAATTTAGTAGTGCCAAAGAAGTATAACTTCTAACCTTCGTACATAAGTACACGAACCGGTATTTTTTTTAAAGCAGATTTTTTGAGTGATTGAAGGCGAACTTAATTTGAATGATTATTTAAAAGCAAATTAGAATTTGTATTCAAACCCACAAAAATTTGATAAGATAAAATTCAATTTTATAGTACAATCAAAATTGTTCTAAATTATTTTAAGCAAGTTAAACAGTTTCTTAAAAGATGGCACTTTAATGCATAATTTATAATTGATAATATGTGTTTTGTATTTACTTTGTAATACATTTTAATTTGAATTTATTCAAAATATTATTATTTTTGTAATTTAAAAAGCACCAAAAAATAATTACCTACAGAATTGAATTTTTTTAAATTTAAAGAAAAGGTTCTTTTGAAAAGTGCCATAAGTGTTCCAAATAAAAACTTAAACACAATTGTAATAAACGTAACTTTAAATTATCATTAAAAGCTAAGTATATGTAACTAAAAATTAAATTTTCGATCATTTCAAAACGAAAACATGGAAATAATTTAAAAAAAAACTAACTTACCACAATTTTGCTCGTCACTGCCATCGATGCAATCCGAAATACCATTGCACACGTGATTTCTTTTTAAACATTGCCCATTAGTGCACTACAACAACAAGAAAAAATAATTAAAAATTTTTTAAAAACAATGAAAGCAAAGTATTTACCTGAAAGTTAACATTGCAATTTTCTTGTGCACAACCACTCTCATCAGAAGCATCGCTGCAATCGTCGACGGAATCGCACCTATCATTGTTAGAAATACAATAACTGCCATCCTTTATTGCGGTACCATTGAGACACTGAAACTGGCCAGAAGCACACCGTGAAAAACCACCAAACGTGAAGCCTTCAGTAACAGGCTTAACATCATCGGTGGAAATAATTTCCGTTGTATTACTTTCACCAATTTCCTTCATTCCTTTGGGCTCGATTTGAACATCGAGGTTATTTTTAGAAGCGGGCGAAGATGTGAACGTAGCTTTATCGATAAAATCGGTAGCAATATAATGATCTTTTTCTGGTTCAACGTCGGTGGTTGCAACACTATTTAAACTCTTTGTTTTATCCAAATCGTGACCGTTGAATTTATCTAACACGCTCTTCTCCTCGTCGCTGATGTCGTTTAGCGAATCGTTGGGATCGTAAAAAGTCGAATAAGCTTTATCTAATTGACTCGCAAGATCTTCAGATCTCTTTTTAGATGAATCTTCTTCCATCAAAGGGATTACTGGTAACGGAGCTTCTGTGTCTGCTTTGTTATCTAAATCGGTTGTGGTCGATTCTGTGATTGGTACTGTAATTTTTACCAAATTGCTGCTTGTTGTTGTAATGTCTCCTGATAAGTTTTCGTGAACTTCGTACTGGTGCTCTTCCTGTGGGGTTGAGGTGCTATTCGCTTGTAAATCGTTGATGAAGTAAACCGATTCGGTTGCTGTGCTGATAACTTCAGCGTTGATGGTGGTGGCATTTACTGGTTTACTAATAATTTTAACTTCGTTCAATCTGTTGGTGGTGGTTTCCAGCGCGATCAGATCTTCAGTGCTTGTATTGATGTCAGTGAAGTTTGCATGGGGAGTCACTGAATTTTGTATTATATCGAAATTCTGTGGAACGGGTGCTGGTGTGGTTGTTTGTGAGGATTCTGTGGGCGACCGAGCCTCCTCAGTACTCGTTTGCAGTTTTAGAAAGAAATTATTGCTGTGCACGTTATTGATTATATCTGGACTTAAAGTTGGTTCTCTCGTCGTTTCTTCCATTTTAATTGTGGGTGTTGTCTCTAATTTAATAGTTGTGGGGCTTCTTCCACTTTTATGGTTGTAGGAGCTTCTTCAACTTTAATGGTTGTGGGAGCTTCTTCAACTTTAATGGTTGTGGGAGCTTCTTGAAGCCTAGCAGTAGTGGGCATTTCCTCAACTTGTGCTTCTAGCATTTTAGCTGTCGATGTAATCATGGGCTCGGCTTTCGCAGTTGTTTCGATTGCGAAGTGACTTAGAATTTCATTGGATTTTTCAGTTTCGCTTTCAGATAATGGAATGACCCCGGAAATGGTGTCAGTGGGATGGGGGTCTTTGGGGTTAGTCATGTTTATCTCGTCGTTATCTAATCTAGGAGGTTTTTCAGTTGGGAGCACCATCGGCTCGTCGTTTTGGTGATAAAGAAGATCCGTATGGTGATCGACGTCTTGATGCAAGATTTTAACAAGCGTGTCGTTTTCGATTTCAGGTAAAAATGGAGACATGTTTTCTAAACCATTTGCGTTTTCAGTTGAATCGTAAGTGACTAAATGTTGATGAGTTTCCAGGACTGGGAGGACGATATTTTCCGTGGAGTGATCCATCGCGTCTTGGATTTCAGATATCATCGGCTGCTGTGGAGTTGTGGTTTTTTCTTGCATGGGGTTGAAAGTGTGGGTGTCATTATTAAAAGCGGGGGAAATACTGTTTTCCTCTGTTAAAATTTTCGTGGTTGGCGTTAAAGTTGTGGTAATTTCTGATATTAGTGAGGAGTTCTCTTTGCTAATGGACATAGGTGTCGTTTGTTGGCTTACAGATTTTTCTTTGTCACTCAAGTTTGTGTGACTAGAAACATCATTAAAATTAGCTTCGGATTCCGTTTCTCGACTGGTCGTCATTTCTGCGGGCATTTCTTGCATGGGTACTAAATTTGTTGTTTTGACCTCTTTGGACGTTGTAGCTTCGGGGATATAAATGGTGGAGGAGTGCTCGGTTGGTTTTTCTAATTCGGGCATATTTGTGGATTTTTCGGGTAAGAAAACTTCGTTTTCTACTTTTGGAAGGGTTGTTGTTTCTAGTTCTTTGGTACTGATAGTTGAGGTGAGAGCTGCTTCAATTTGAATATCGGAATGGGTTCCCATTATCTCTGAAACTGTGGTTGTGTGAACTTCGGCCGGAGGAATGATGTAAATTGAACTTAAAGTTGTTTCGGGCTTGGGCTCGGATTCAGACGTAGATGTTTGATGATTAAAAGGTATGTAATCAGCAAAACTGTTTTCGTCTGATAATTTGCCTTCACGGCCCATTAAAGTTGTTTGTTTTTCCATTTGATGAGGCGTAGTTCCTATTTCTACTACTATTTCAGGTTGGATTGTAGGTTCGGGGGAAGGTTCAGGTTGCACTGTGGCAACTTCGGGTTGTATCGTTGGTTCTGGTTCGGGCTGTGACGTAGGTTCAGGTTCTGGGGTGGGTTCAGGTTTTGGTGTGGTATCAATATCGGGATGTAAAGTTAATTTAGCAGTGGGTTCTGGTTGTGTTGTAGGTTCAGGAGAAGGTGCTGGTTGTGTTGTAGGTTCAGGAGAAGGTGCTGGTGGTGTTGTAGGTTCAGGAGAAGGTGCTGGAGGTGTTGTAGGTTCAGGAGAAGATGATGGTGGTGGTGGTGTTGTAGGTTCAGGAGAAGGTTCTGGTTGAGTTGCAGGTTCAGGAGATGGTTCCGGTTGAACGGTAGGTTCTGGTGATGGTTCGGGTTGTGATGTTGGTTCAGGTTGCGATGTTGGTTCCGGTAAAGATGTTGGCTCGGGAGATGGTTCCGGATGAACTGTAGGTTCTGCAGAAGGCTCGGGCTGCGCGTTAGGTTCTGGTTCTGTTGTAGGTTCTGGAATTGCTTCTGGAACGTGTTCGAAAACCGGTTGGAATTCGAAGTCGGTCATGCCTTCGTGCTCGGTACTAGAGAATTGATGGTCAGTGCACGTTTTGCCATCGGAATTTAATATTTGATTTGCGGGACATGCGCAAGCAAAATTAACAGTCTTATAATCAAAGTAGCAGGTATGTTCACAGCCATTATTTCTGATTTTGCACATATCTATGATTTTTTCGACGGGTACCCTCGTTTCGGAAACGTGATATTCGTGGATGTAATTGTAATTTTGATTTAATAAGTTTTGGAGTTTTGTTTCTAATGCTTGTTTATCGATGGGATCTTTGGGATTATGGATTCCTTCTTTGAACTCCCATCCAACTCTGTATTTGACTACGACACTGCCAGGCCTGTAATAAAATTAATTTTAAGTATATCGTGGGCTTGTAATTCAAAATAATACAAAGCTTTAAACTATAGGGGAACCTGTTGTACCTTGGTCTTTTGTACCTAGGGCGACTTTATTTTTTTAATATTTGTGCGCTTTCGTAACCCATAATTTTCTAAAATAATAAATTAAACTCCAAATTGTAGCACGCGACGGAAGTTGCGCGTGCACAACTAACGAAAAATCGAGAGTTGAAGTTAGCCGTCTTAGCAAGTAATTTAATAATTGTGAATGACCCTTAAAACCGAGTGCGCACATTCGAGCTCAAAGTGGCACATTCCGATCTCGGGAAAATGAAGCGCGCCGCTCCGCGTCGCGCTTCATTTGCCTCCCTCGCTCGGAAATGTGCCACTTTTCGCTCGAATGCGCACATCCTCGTATTTATTGAATTTGATTCCCATATCGGTCAGCAAAGTTTGAAAAACATTGTCAACTATGTATTAGTTGTTTGCCTACCATAAGAATTGCCAAATAAGTATAGGGGAACCTGTTGTACTTTGGTACCTTTGTAACTAGGGTAACTTTTTTTTGCAGGCTTTTGTGAACCATAATTTTCGATATTTCAAATGCCACATTGACAGACATTAATATAAAGTTAGAAGCACCTGACCAATGTACTTTGAAATGTATGAGATCAATTGATATTTTTAATCGAAAAAAAGTAAGTCTTTTTATATTCTTTTTACTTAAATGTTTTATTGATTTTTATTACCTAATAACAAATTACTCATGGTAATAGAAAGATTATTTATTAATGTTTGCGTAGTAGTGGTCTGATTTTGGCACAGCATAATCTTTAATTTTATTTTTGAGTTTAAATATAAAGGGTCGGTGTGTTGTACCTCGGTCACTGCCAATAAATTGTACCTTGGCCCTAAGATCAATGTGCAATAAATAAAAATTTAGATATACCTTTGTTATAAATTTTTATATTTTTTTTATTTTGTTTAAAATAATATGCATCGCAAGTCTAACGAAAAATTTACATTTTTACAAAGTTAACTATTAAGTATGTGAAATTTTAGTATACGAGAAAAGTTTTGTTAATTTTTGAAACAATTTTAGTGTCATCTAAAAGAAGAACATTAGTAGTTCTTATAATCCAAAAATAAATATATAGTTCTCATAGAACAATGGGTTTTATTTAGCTTAATGTGAATAGAGCCAAGGTACATCACTTCTGTTGTACCTAGGCCATAGATCCACCAATTTTTAAATCTCATAGAAATTTGAGTAAACGGTTGGTAATGCTTTCAAATATTTTATGATGAATATCTTATTAGTGCCCCACTACGATGCAATTCATTTTATCAACAAATCGTTACATATACAATTTTAAAAAAATTACAAGTGAAAAAAGGACCAAGGTACAACAGGTTCCCGTAAATTAAGTCGTCTAATTTTGGGAGGGTTATTTAAATGTGAAAACTTACAATAATTCTATGACTTTGAGTTGAATATCAGCGGCTCCATAATTTAGGACGTCATTTGAAAACAGCGCATTTTTCAATTCCCTTTCTAAGTTCTCGACCAATCTCTTGTATTCTTCGCTGTTTTTGTCGGTCAAATCGTCGGAGAATTGTAAGTTGTCTATTCTAATTTGAGACTCTAGCGCTCGAGGAACTAAAAAGAAAAAAGGACATGTTAATTATTACAAATTTATTTTGATTGATTTCAAAGCAGACCTTCAATCATTGAGGTGTCTGTGGTAGGTAGAAAACTTGATACGGTGCTAATGGGTGGCTCGGGACTTGTGGGATAATTATGTGATTTATCGGGCGATATCGACGTGGTTTCTTCGTCGTTTGATATGCCGAAGAAACCACCCGCTGACTTAATATTCGAATCCGAATCGCCGAAGTGCCTCGCTTCTTGCACTGGATGCGCTTCAGGACTCCCAATTATCCCAACTGCAAAATAAAAAATTACATTCAATGGAAAATAAAAAGAGAATTGGTTATATAAAGATTTTCTTCGTTGATAAGTCTCGGGTCGTTGTTAATTAAATTGCAAAAGAATACGAGCTGTAACCATTCTAAATTGTAATTGCAAAGTGGAATAATTACGTAAAGCAATTAGACGGTGATAATAAATTAGGTAAATTAGGTTTTATGTGTCTGAACTCGAATATTGGTGTGTTAATTGTTGGATTGGTGCTAAGAAGCGGTTCTTGATTAAAATATTACATCCCACTCGAATATAAACAATTGTCTATTTAATTATCATTTAACAATAACGGTTGTGATGAAATATTCTGGAAATTTTACCATTGTCTATCGCTTCCCATAGCTCCAGAAATTGTGTCGAAATATGATTTTTTTACACACAATTCCGGATGTTTTAGTTTTGTGGAACAAGTTTGAGGAACTTCCACATATGAATTGTGATTGAGAAATTTGCTATTTTGGTTGTGGTGTTTAATTTTTTATTTTTGTACCGAATATGGAAAAACTATTTAACCAGTTCTTACATATTCGCATTCAAAATAGGCAAAAGTTTAAAAAAAAACTGATCGAATTTACTTTCTATAATGTATCGGGTATCAGATGATTAAGTTTATTGCCATTTGAGACAAAAATTTAGAAAAAAATACAATACTATTTAAAAGTATGATTTAATTGAAGCTCAAAAGCTAAAAACAATAATTTTAAACATTTCAAAGAGTAACAAAGGGCGTTGTGTATTTATTTCATAAAAAAAATATTTCTAACAATTTTTGCTTCTTTAAAAAAGAGTGGCTTGAGGTAGGGTTACCAACCCCCCAGTTTTAGTCTGGAGATTTCGGTAAAATTCAATTTTCTGCGGGCATCAGTTTATGAAAAATAATTTTCCCATTTTTAGATTCTTATGCATTAAAATTATTCATCCTTTAATAATACTAATTAAATTTAAAAAAATGTAAAACTAAAAATCCATCTATTTTATCTTATATTACACAAGATTTAAAAACAAATAAATTTATTGATTAATTAGCTCATTATTTTGACTTATTTTTATTTACATCAGATGGGCGTTTTTTTTTAGTTTTTACATATTAGAATAAATATCTCCGGATTTATTGGAACACTTTCCAAATTGTTTTCAATTTTGAGTTGGTAACCCTACTTTGAGTAGATAACTCTGTGCACTTCGTTTGTAAAATTTTGAAAATTGTTATTTACTATCAAATATGTTTATTTTAAAAATCTAATGTTTGGATTAAAAATAATAGGTATTATTTTATTTCAGATGGCTTCAAAATTAAAACGTAAATAAACTTTTTCAAAAATTCCTTTTTAATACTCAAAATTATTTTGTAAAAAAATTAATAAAGCAAACAAGTGATTAAAAATTTTTGTTATTCATAAAAAATGCATCGTGGTCATGTATCGAATTAATTTTTATCAATTGGTTTTCTAAAAAGGGGGTGAACAAAAAATTATTTGCTCCCCAACTAAAAAAAATAATAATTTTACTCTATTGCATCTTACTTTTACCATTTATTTCTAAAATTCAATATTTTAGTTAGAAATAATGGCCATTAGTTGATTTCAGATAGGTTTCAAATTAAATCATAAATACGCTTTTTGTAAAATTGTTTTTAAGGACATTTTGGTATTTATTATAATCAAAAATCAAAAAAATTATGTTAGCCACAAATTATTGATAAAATTTTTATTGGGCTGCATTTTAATTTTTGATTATTAAATTTAATAAAATTTAAACAATTCATTTGCAGTTCTGCTCCCCCTCAAAAATATACAAAGTAAAAAATTAAATACGTACCAGCTGCCAAAATTCCTAAAATAACGGCGGCAGCAACGACCGCCAAGCAGATACCCCAACAAAGACATTTGTTCCTCTTCTTTTTGTCCCTTTTGTCCTTCGTCACGTATAATTTCTCCCCTCTAAAAACAACAAGAAATTTATTAGCAACAATCGCAAAAATTAGGGCCGATGATTGATTGAAATTGTTGCGGTCGAGAGTTAATGGGCGCATACGACATTTTAATACCAACACCCATTCATACCACCAAGACCAACCATGCCCTTTAATTGTTACACGAGAAAACAATTCTTTGCAACATGCAAAAAATCAGCTAAACCCATCGCACTGCTAATCTAAATGGTACCCTTAGCGTGGTGGTGATATGAATAAATGCTGGTACCGTTTGCTTTCTAATGCTGTAACCCAATCTGGATAATCAACAAGGCCTCGTTCGGGCAGGGTAAGTGATAATCCCGTATCATCTACTCCACCGGAAGATGAAAGATTTTCTGCAAATGTTACGCTGTTTCGTCCTTTGCGGGTCGAACTGTTGAATTGCAATTTGGTTACTTTGGCTTTTCTTTCTTTTTTTTTTTTTGATGTGGTTGATGAATGATTCTCTTCGATTTTGTTATTATGAATGGAATAATTTAATAACAGCTTATATACTATTAACAACAATGCGCTTTGTTGTTTTCTGAAATATACCTATCCCTCCATTTACACGCTACTTGTTTTATACGTTATATAAAAATTTAAAAATTTGGTTCCTGGTAGAAATACGGTTCTGTAACTTCTAATTAAAAAATTATTGTGAATTGCGCTCAAAACGGAGTGTGCGCATTTGAGCTCAAAGTGGCACATTCCGATCTCGGGAAAATGAAGCGCGCCGCTCCGCGTCGCGCTTCATTTGCCTCCCTCGCTCGAAAATGTGCCACTTTTCGCTCAAATGCGCACATCCTCGTATTCATTAAAGTTATCTACTTTATCCTTCGCTCTTTCAAATCATAAATTTAAATTTAGTTTATTAAATGTACGGAAAAATTTTTACCATAGCAATGAGTGGAAGGGAGCAAAAAGATATGACAATTTTGTCATTGCGAGTGAGAGGGAACGATTAAAATTATTTATCTAATTTTTCGTTTAGTTTACTGGCCTAAATTATTGTGAATCGTGCTTAAAATTGAGTGGGCACATTCGAGCTCAAAGTGGCACATTCCGATCTCGGGAAAATGAAGCGCGCCGCTCCGCGTCGCGCTTCATTTGCCTCCCTCGCTCGGAAATGTGCCACTTTTCGCTCAAATGCGCACATCCTCGTATTCATTAAATTTATCTACTTTATCCTTCGCTCTTTCAAATCATAAATTTAAATTTAGTTTATTAAATGTACGGAAAAATTTTTACCATAGCAATGAGTGGAAGGGAGCAAAAAGATATGACAATTTTGTCATTGCGAGTGAGAGGGAACGATTAAAATTATTTATCTAATTTTTCGTTTAGTTTACTGGCCTAAATTATTGTGAATCGTGCTTAAAATTGAGTGTGCACATTCGAGCTCAAAGTGGCACATTTCGATCTCGGGAAAATGAAACGCGCCGCTCCGCGTCGCGCTTCATTTGCTTCCCTCGCTCGGAAATGTGCCACTTTTCGCTCGAATGCGCACATCCTCGTATTTATTGAATGTATTGTTATTAATTTTTACACGTGGTTATATTTAATTTAGTTACGCCAAAGAAGTATAGCTTCTAACGTGCGTACAAAAGTGCACGCACCGGTTTTTTGTTTTATTTGTTCTTTTTATTTTACATATAAAAATCGATTTTAATCTAAATCATCATTCATGATTTAAAAAATTTGAAAACATTAACGAAGCCTTATTAATTTGTTAACAAAGGTAAATTATGTTTGTTTACTATTGAAAATGAAAATAGTTTCTTCCTATTTATTCCAAGTAATAACCACCAAAGCAGAAAATCTTCAATAAATTTGAACGTTTTAAAGAGCTCATTAATTCAGAGTTTCTCAAGCAGAACTCCTGTAATTTTCTAGGAAGTAACAGGAACGGACGGTACACAATTTTGAAAATTGTCGTTTTTAGTAAAAGTGACCAAAGAAATGGTGCAGTGGTATTCAATTATTTAAAGAAAAACACCATTTTTAAATCTTTCAGAAACTACCGCAAACTGGAGTACATCGGTCTCGTTGCGATTTCATTATTCGATTGATAATTTTGTAAAATTTTGTTGGGATAAAATAATTTTTATTCCATTAACTGGCGAAAATTTTTTATTTTTTGGTAAACTTGAAACCAAAATTTATTTAAATAGATATTTACTTAATAAGAAAAATTAAGTTATTGATTTTTTCGAAATTCTGATTCTATTTACTAAAAAACAATATAATAAAAATTTTGCATAAAAAATAAGAAGGTACACATAAGGTAAGGGACCCCATACCCGATTACTATTTTGTCGTATTAAACGAAATAGCACTATAAAAGTATTTCTATCTATTGAAATTTTTTTCCCTTTTTTTTATTGATTAATAATGGTCTTCAGATATAAAATTTTGAGTAATAAATCGACAGTAATTCATAAAATCGACGGCCGTTCAATAATTATTAAATTTTTTTTATCACATAGTTTATTCATATTATGGTATTTTTTTATGTAAAAATCGGCACATAATTATTTTATACATACGAAAAATACCGGAAGCGATCGTGTATCGGATTACATGTATTACATACATTCAATTTTGCAAATTTTAAATTTTTCTGATAATTTAAATTACTTTTGATTTCTCCCTAGGTTCAAATAACCGAGGTTTGACTGTAATACAGTAATACGAGTAGAGTCACGACAATTTGAAGTTCCCGAAACCAAAAGTGATATTTCAACAGCTCTCGGGCATTCGTTCGGAAATTCGTGCGACGGCCGACGGCTTGTACGGCAATTAATCGATCAAACAAATATAAAATTAATTTTCAATAACGGCGCTTTTAGTTTGTCGTCCTATAAAAAATAAGTACAAGTAAACAACAAACTTTCAACCGGCAAATTCGCGTTTCATTTCTTATGCAGTGCGCGTCCTCTTAAAGGAAGCCAAGATTAAATCTGATGGCGTGCAAATTTTTATGGCGTTTCATCAAGATCTTCGGGAGCTTGTCAAGTTGAACTTACTGCTCTCAAAAGCACATCTTGCAAAGCTTTAATCTGTTTCTTTGTGTTTCCAGATCAAAATTGGAAGTTTGTTAATCTTCTGCATACTAGATGGGGTTTGCCATACCCCGAAAATAAAATATGCAAAATTGTACTTTATGACAGTTACAGTGAACAAAAAAAGTATTTGAACACCCATATTTTATTGTTTATTACAAAATATTTTTACATAATAGCTGCAAAAGTGGTATGTATCGATTGGTTACATACTGTACAATATATATGTACTGTGTGGTAAATATTAATTAAAAGAACTTTTAAAAGTGGAAACAAATATTAGAAAACAAAGCCAAAAAAGTATTTGAACACTTGCCCAGTCTTACTAAATCTACTACAAAAAAAGAAAAATTAATACTTTGTGTAAACCATAAGCGTCTATAACGACTTAAAGTCGCCTGGGCGTCGAGTGCATTATATTTCTAGTACGTTCTCGGCCAATATTTGCTTATTCCTTTTTTAAAATTTGTTTTATATTGTTTTTTTTCAGAAATTCATTATTTTCTTACTTTTTGGTCCAGAATACTCTATAGATTTTTTTATAGGGTTTGTGTGGGGGTGTAATGAGCCTTCTTCGCACATTATACGGCATATATTTTTGCGTAACCAGTGCCGTAGTTTTCGGGTCAATGTCTTGTTGAAACTAATAAGTGTTTTTCAGATCCAATATATTAGCACTCGCTTGCAAGTTATCACGTAAAATACGGATATACAATTTTGCATCCATATTACCTTCAATAAAACCCAAATTTTCTATGCTCTCCCATGCCATGCACCCCCAAACCATAACGTGTCCACCGCCGTTTTTGATGATAGGTTTCAAATGTTGTTTTTGAAGTGCTGTTTTTGTTTTTCTTCACACTGTTTTATGACCATCGCAACCAAAAAGATTTAACTTACTTTTATCGCTGAATATAACTTATTTCCAAAATTCTTCTGATTTATTAACATATTCTTTTACAAAATTAAATCTTTTTAGTCTATTTCTTTTGTTTATGTATGCTTTTTTTCTTAGTGTTCTGCTTTTGAAAATGCCTTAATACCTATATATAATTTCTAATCGTTTGAGATGTAATGCCTTTGCCCGAAGTTCTTGCAATCTCTTTAGCTAATGTTTGTGCACTATTAAAAGGACTTTTTTTAACTTCCGCAAGTTTAAATCGCACATTTTTTGCGTTTTGTGATTTGGGGCGGCCAGATGCCTATTTGTTTGCCGTCGAACCAGTCTCATTTTCTTTCTTTACAATGTACAGCACAGTAGAAATATTTAAATTAAGGGTTCCTAAGGCTTTTGTTTTGTTTTCTTAACAAAACTATATTTGCGCGAATACCTTCAGATAATTCTGATTTTTTGGGCAATTTTGATTTGATAAACTAAATACAACTGATTACTAAATAAAACAATCATATTAATTCACACATTTGTTGAAACAAGCGCGGTTGCTTGTATGTGTTATTATGGATATGCGTTTATCGTATAACTTATAGCGTACAAATACTTGTTTTGCATCGGTTTTTAGGTTTTTAATAAAAAAAATACTTAAAAACTTTTAAGATTTTAAATATATGTGGTAATTTGTACTGTACTAACGTCAGTTAGTGTATTGCTATAAAATGCAAATTTATTCAAACAAGAAACTATTAATATTTTTAAAAAAGCAGCGTGTTTAAATACTTTTTTTGTTCACTGTAGATGATAAGAAAATGAAATCGATATTTGCTAAAGTTAATTAAAATTTATGATTTGAAAGAGCGAAAAGAACAAAGTAGACAAATCTTTAAATACGAGGATGTGCGCATTCGAGCGAAAAGTGGCACATTTCCGAGCGAGGAGGCAAATGAAGCGCGACGCGGAGCGGCGCGCTTCATTTTCCCGAGATCGGAATGTGCCACTTTGAGCTCGAATGTGCACACTCGGCTTTCAGCACGATTCACAATAAATTAGCTCTAAAAATTAATTAAAAATATTAATCGTTCCCTCTCACTTGCATTGATAACATTATTGTATCTTCTCGCTCCCTTCCACTAATTGCTATGGTAAATACGTTTTTCGAATATAAAATTGTTATTTACCAAATTAAATTTAAATTTTTGATTTGAAGGAGCGCACGGTAAATTATACTAATGTAATAAATACTAGGATGTGCGCATTCGAGCGAAAAGTGGCACATTTCCGAGCGAGGGAGGCAAATGAAGCGCGACGCGGGCGGCGCGCTTCATTCCGAGATCGGAATGTGCCACTTTGAGCTCGAATGTGCACACTCGGTTTTAAGCTCGAATACCAAACGTCCCGTTTTAACAAAAAAAAAATTGGTCACGTTATTTATACCCACCTCGTACACGGAAGGTTAACAATAATACCAAAGCCATCGTAAAATAAATCAAAAGTTCCATATGAGACATACCTAAAATTTGGACAAAAAAAGTTTGGCTTTGAAGAAGAAAATTATTTAATCTATATATTTTGAATCGATCTCTCTTATATAAATCACGTTACAAAAATTGGAAAGTGCCATTTTATGTAAAAGCAAACATGTACTTATGTGCAATAGATTTTTTTATGTTGCGGTAGTTAGAAGAAGTAAACCATAAACCGGTCGAGTTTGTTTTTTCAGTTTATACTTTTCCTATTTTCGAGGGACATTCCTTCCTGCAATTAACACCAGGACGTTATTAGGTACACAAGATTCCCTCTTGTATCATTATTTACTTAAACAGTTAAGCAGCAGCTAATGCGTTAGAAAGAACGTTAAGAAATGCTCCGACGCCAAGGCCGGTCTTAATACATGTTTTTATTTAAATACATAATTAGACATTTTAATAACAACATTAATAGTTTAACGACAGGAATGCACACGCGTTTCGAGTACGTTTACTTTTGATATTAATATCGGTTTTTTTACAATTAAAAAATAAGTACCGTTGTTTCATTCTTATTCGCTTTACAGGCCGATGGCTTTTAGGTATTTTTCTATTGTGAAAGTGTAAAAGTTAATGTCCCGCATATTTGTCAACATTTTTTAACCATTTCGCGTATTATATAATTTTATTAATACCCGATATTACTCTATAATTTTTTTTCTTCTAACGTCGAGCCGAACGGTTATGATCTTGCGGTATTTTATTGAAAACGAAAGTAGTTAGAAACATTTTCTTTCAATAGTTTAATATTCTGTATATTTGCCCGTTTTATTTATTTACGTACAAAAAAACATTGAAACTTTAGATTTAGATCAGTGTTTCTCAACCTATTTTTTAACAGGCCCCACCTAAGTCATTCTAAAATTTTGATGTCTCACCATGAAACATATAAACTTTTTTTTATATTTAAAAATTGATTTATTCTACAAATGAAGCCTAATTACTACAGTCAAACCCCGATATTGTCAACATGTTTGTTCCGAAGGTTTTGTTCATACTAACGAGGAGTTCATACCAATAAGGTACCATACTAACAAAGTTTTTCTTCAATTGCATTTATTCCAAAATTATTATGGGCTGTGTGTAAGAATCTTAAGATCTCATTTAATGTTAGAAATATTCAATAATTAAGTTATGTATTCTGTCATGATTATATTAAGATATAATTTTGTTTTAAAAATGTATTTTTTTCTAGTTGCGATTTTTTCACAATTTCTTTTTTAAAGTTTAATTTTATTATGATTCCATTTGATGCCAAAAAGCTAAAAATTTTATATACCAAAAGTTTTTTATCGTATTACAACATGAAATCGAGTTATAAATTTTTAATACAGTCAAACCTCGATATTAGGAACATTTTGTCCGAATGGCTTTGTTCATACTAACAAGGAGTTTATACTAATAAGGTACATACTAACGAGGTTTCACTGTATTTAAATTTTAGCAATAAATTACTAGGAAATTAATTATTAAGAAAAAAACAATAAGTGAATTTTCAAAACATATAATAGATAGATAACTAAAAATCAATTACTTTTACAAATTGTCCTCTTGAATATTGATATTACCCCCCTAAACATTTAAATTGCCCCCGTGTGGGGCGTGGGACCAACGTTGGTAAACACTGATTTAGATGCTTGTAAATCCTTTCCAAAGTCAAATGGACTTCGAATCAAGCAAATTTGTTAAAGGTCCGTTCACAAATAACCGAGCTAAAAATTTTTGAATGTTCAACTTTGTGTCACCAATATGAACCAAAAACTTCAACTCAAAATTGAATATTGTGCCCTAACAAGGGAACCTTTTAAGCTTAAGTTGGCTTCCCGTAACAAGACCTACACTATTCGATAGCCCTTCAAAAACTATCCTAGAAACCGTTTTCAATTTTCCCAAAATGACACTTGTCACAGTGTAGCACGCGATTTCATTTAACATGTAAAATTTGGAAAACTGGACAACCGCATTGTAAGCAATGGATTGCGGCAATGAAAATGTACTCGTATGGCCGAGTGCATCTGCTCACAATTTTTTTGATTTCTCTGGTTCGACTCCCCCGAGGAACAACACAATTTTTGAAATTATTTGTGTAAAATTATTGTTTTTTGTCGTTTATATCATGTTGGAAACTCATTTGCGCTTCTAAAAAAGTTATAGTGTAAGTTCGCCGGTTGTCGGCCAGATAAAAAACAGTTCCCGTTTTCGGCCGTGGGGGTCTAGATTTATAACAGAAAGTCACAACAGGAAGTTGAAGTATTATAATTAATACTAACATAAATATGACTGTAACTAGGCAAATAGCGTTTCACAAGTTTGTTTGACAAGTCGTGTTTTATTACTGACTGGACGAGAACGGGCATATTTACCCTATATACCCTGATTAAACATTTTCATTGCCGCAATCCATTGCTTATAGTGCGGTTGTCCAGTTTTCCGAATTTTACATGTTAAATGAAATCGCGTGCTACACTGTGACAAGTGTCATTTTGGGAAAATTGAAAACGGTTTCTAGGATAGTTTTTGAAGGGCTATCGAATAGTGTAGGTCTTGTTACGAGAAGCCAACTTAAGATTAAAAGATTCCCTTGTAAGCTTATTTTGTACGGGCCTTATGGGAAAACGTTGCAAGATTCCAAATTTGGATTGTTTTTAACTATTGGATCAAAACGAAAAAGCTGCGACTTTATTTTCGAGTAATTGTGTAACTGCAAAATTTTTAGTTAAGTAAACAAAATATTAAAAAACAAACAGTGCATTATTCTCTACATTTAAAAACAAAAACAAATTTTGGAAAAACCGGTGCGTGTACGCGCGACAGAAGTTATAGTTCTATGACGTAACTAAATTAAATATAACAATGTGTAAAAATAAATATAGATAAATTCATTAAACACCAAGATGTGCGCATTCGAGCGAAAAGTGGCACATTTCCGAGCGAGGGAGGCAAATGAAGCGCGACGCGGAGCGGCGCGCTTCATTTTCCCGAGATCGGAATGTGCCACTTTGAGCTCGAATGTGCACACTCGGTTTTAAACACGATTCACAATAATTCAGGCCAATAGATTAAACAATAGATCGGTTAAATAATTTTAATCATTCCATCTCACTCGCTTTTACGTGATTGTCGTATCTTCTCGCTCCTTTCTACTCATTGCTATGGTAAATACGTATTTCGAATAAAAAATCGATATTTACTAAATTAAATTATTATTTTTTTATTTGAAGGAACGCACGGTAAATTATACTAATATAATAAATACGAAGATGTGCGCATTCGAGCGAAAAGTGGCACATTTCCGAGCGAGGGAGGCAAATGAAGCGCGACGCGGAGCGGCGCGCTTCATTTTCCCGAGATCGGAATGTGCCACTTTGAGCTCGAATGTGCACACTCGGTTTTCAGCACGATTCACAATAATTAATTTACTTTATTAGACTGCTAACTTCATATTCTCGAATTTTCGTTAGCTGTGCGCGCGAAACTTCCGCCGCCTGCTAAAATTTTACTTTCAAACGCCAAAAGAAGTATAACTTCAAAAAATTTTTTAAAATAGTCAATTTTTAATTTTGATTTTCCAGGTGTAAAAGTATATATTTTCGGAATCCTCGTACCCAAAAAAATCGAATAGTGTATATGACTACCCCGAACAAAATTTCCCCCTGAAATACTTTAATCGCAAAATGACTAACCAACATGCCATTGAACGCGAATAGTAAAACGCCAACCGTTTCCAATTGTTATAAAAACCCTTTCACTATTCATGCCGATTTTTTATTCAAAGGTGCGCTGGAAGAAAATGCATTCTTAAACACCTCCGCGTTTTATGAATAACTTAAGCGTCGATGAATAGCAAATAGGGACCAACAAACGTGAATTACAAACGAGCGAGCGAAAGTATAATTAAGAATTAAGAACAAATTCCGGATGATGATGAACTGGCGATAAAATAGGCATGGGGAGCTCTTCGAACGTTGCTAAATGCACTTTCGGATTTCTCAACAATAACTCCTGCACGTTTTTTTACGGTTTATTGGTCGTAGATCTTTTTACTTGTCGCAATTCCTATTTGCTCTTCGTTTCTATAGTTCAGCGGCTTTCAAACGATATGTTGCGGAGCGTCCCTCGAAAAAAATCTAATCTTGGCCCTACTGTACACGTATTTTTTGATTTACACGGTAGATGGGGTTCGGAGAAAAACGTGTAAATCGAAATCATAATTTTTTTAATGGAAAACCATGCAAAAAGAAAACAGCATAATATGAATAAATTTTAAGTTGTTTTTAGAAAATAATTACCTCTGTTCGAAAATATGATACATAGGGTATTAAAAAAGTTGTTGAAAATTAATTAGACATTAGGAAAGATTCTAATTAAATATAAGGCAACCTGTTGTACCTTGGTCTCTTTGTAACTAGGGCAACTTTATTTTTTTTTATATTTGCGCGTTTTCAGGATCCATAATTGTCGGTATTTTAAATGCCTCATTGACAGACATTAACGTGAAGTTAGCAGCAGCTGGCCAATGTACTTTGTTAATGTATGAGATCAATTGAAATTTTTAATCGAAAAAAAGTAAGTCTTTTTATATTCTTTTTACTTAATTATCTTATTGATTTTTATTACCTAATAACAAATGACTCATCGTAATAGAAAGATTATTTATTAATGTTTGCATAGTAGTGGTCTGATTTTGGCACAGCATAATCTATAATTTTATTTTTGAGTTTAAACATCAAGGGTAGTGTGTTGTACCTCGGTCACCGTCAATAAGTTGTACCTTGGCCCTAAGATCGACGCGCAATAAATAAAAATTTAGATATACCTTTGTTATAAATTCTTATTTTTTTATTTATTTTGCTTCAGATAATATGCCTTGTAAGTCTAACAAAAAATTTAAATTTTTTCAAAGCTAACCATTAAGTATGTGAAATTTTAGTATACGAGAAAAGTTTTGTTAAATTTTGAAACAATTTTAGTGTCATCTCAAAGAGGAACATTAGTAATTCTTATAATCCAAAAATAAATATATAGTTTTTATAGAACAATGGGTTTTATTTAGCTTAATGTGAATAGAGCCAAGGTACATCATTTCTGTTGTACCTAGGCCATAGATACACTAATTTTTAAATCTTATAGAAATTTGAGTACACGGTTAGTAATGCTTTCAAATATTTTATGATGAATACCTTATTAGTGCCCCATTACGATACAATTCATTTTATCAACAAATTGTTACATAGGTCATTCCGTTCTAACTGTTACTTTTTTGATTAAAAATTTTTGAATTCTATAACTAAACATTTTTTGTTTTTTCATGCATATTATTACTCTATTTTATAGTAAAAATGAAAGTGCGGGAGGATTTTGCTACAACTTTAGAATATCGAGAATGAGATTCATATTTTATAATTTCCATGCCACGGTACTGACATAAAATAAATTTGGTAGACATTCTTCGGAAAAATTATTAAATTCATTTATGAATTGTGTTGTAATATTTTAAAACTGTGTTTTATTGATTATTTAACATTTTAATAATCCATAGTAACTTATCTATAACAAATAATACATTATAATTTATATCAAACATTAAACAACTCAAATCTAACGCATTTCACAAAAATTAATTTAACCTAAATTTTTTTTGGTGTTCATCACAGTATTTTTAATTCTTAAACTTCTACACAGTGATACAGTTTCAGTCATCTTTGGCAATTTTTGAACTTCTTGCGATGGATTCTCAGATTTTTTGTTTTTTGCGCCATTCTGTTATTTATTTTTCCTACCTTATCATTTGAAGAATAATCAATTTTTCTCATAGAAAAGTGTCTGCATACATTCTTATTAGAGCAATAAAAGCAACTTAACGGATTGGATAAAATACAATTACGTTGTAATTTATTCCACGTATATACTTTCATTGTGCCTATAAAAGGCTTAAAATTGTACTCTACTAGCCCCAAAATATACCTACTGACTGAACTTCTGTTTCATATTTACATAAATAATTTTCAGTGGAGTCAATATTATTTATTAACAATTAAATATATTTTTATTATTTTTTGACACGGTACTGACATTTTAAATTAATATAGCAACTGTAATTTTTTGATTATTAATTTGATAATATCCTATTACCCTATAATTTAGCTTAGTAATAAGTACAGAAATTCATTATTTATGAGGAAAAAAATTAATCGTTAATTAAGTTTACCACGGTACTGACAAGTAAATTTATGACATCATCTTTAAAAAATTGTGTTTTAAAATGACACAAACTCGCTTGAGAATTTCATTTGTATTATGTTTGTAAACATAACTCAGTTAACGTATTTTCAATATGGCTTATTAGTTGTTTCATTAATTTCGAGGTAAATGCCGCATGAGTCATACACATTCAAATTTAAAAATTTGCTTAAATCTGAGGACAAAAGTTATTAAGCCGGAATTCAATCTTAAATTGATGTATTAAAAAAAATTTCGTTAATTTCTTTTAATTTTGATTATATACATTAAGATTTACCAGTTAATTGGTTTGAATTACTTATTGCAACAAAAAAAATAACCGATTTATAGGTGAATTCTAGAAAAGGACATGACACGGTACTGATATTGCAAGTTTTCTTTGGACTGCAACTTATATTCTACAAAAAAGGTGATGAAATACGTTCATGATGATCGTATTGATACAAAAACTTCATTAATAGATTTATAATGTATGACCAGTGAGAGCAAACAGTATAGAACACAAAAAATCACAGTTAGAATGGTCACCCACATATACAATTTAAAAAAAAATTACAAGTGAAAAAGGGCCAAGGTACAGCAGATTCCCCTACTTATTTGGCAATTCTTATGGTAGGCAAACGGCTAATACATAGTTGGCAATGTTTTTCAAACATTGCAAACCGATACGGGAATTAAATTTGATGAATGCGGGTATGTGCGCATTCGAGCGAAAAGTGGCACATTTCCGAGCGAGGGAGGCAAATGAAGCGCGACGCGGAGCGGCGCGCTTCATTTTCCCGAGATCGGAATGTGCCACTTTGAGCTCGAATGCGCGCACTCGGTTTTTAAGCGCGATTCACAACAATTAATTTACTTTCTTAGCCGGCTAACTTCATACTGTCAAATTTCTGTTAAATGTGCGCGCGCAACTTCTGTTGCCTACTCTCAACACACCAAAAAGTATAACTTCAATAAAATTTCAAGATATGAAGACATCGGCGTTTGTACCACACTCGAATCGTTAATTAAACATACGATTCTAAAGGTGATTTAAAAATCTAAAGTAAGACGAACTAATTAAGAGTAATCTCCATCAGAAACGACACTTACGCAATCAGAACCTTAAGTGTCCGTAAACAAAATGAAAAAAACATGAAGTGATGCAATAATCGCGCAAATATCTCCGAGAAATCGACGAATAATCAAACGTACCTCATGTATTTGCGATGCTCATTAACAGGAACAAAGTACTCGTCGTAGGGATTGCCAATTTCGACGTCCGTCTCCTTTTTGATGGGTATATCGTTGATCCCATTCACACCTTCGTATCCCGCCATATCCTTCCCGGTCGGCTTTAAATTAATTAACTCTAAATTAACGGCTTCAGTCGTGGACTCGTCAGTTTTGGTTGGCGATTTCAAAGCTAACGACGGCGAAGAATTCAAATCGCCGTTGGTGTAGGTTTTGTTCTCGTCGAAGGTCGACTTCAGGACGCCGTTGCTCTGGGGTGGCCTTTCGTCGGCCTGAAACGCCGGGTTGTCGATGCCTGCCGTCGACTTCTTCCTGGACTGCGGCGTGTCCGCCGTCAAGTTATGGGTGCTACTGTAATTTTTGCTTAAGGCGTCTAGGTTATTGTGATTTTCCAAACTTTCTTCGATATTGAGTTTGGCGGTCGACAAGTAATGAGGTAAGGAAGCTTTCTCGTGGTCGGTCTCGTCGCAGTTGACGGGCAGGGTGATTTCGTTCTTGTAGTAATTGTTGGCATCCTTGGAGGGCATCACGGGTGTGTTTGTTGATTTAACGGCCGCTTCTTCATCGTGGTTTGAAGAGGAATCGTGGTGCTCGTGAATGGAACTTGTATGGTTGGGTATCGTCGTTTCTAACGAATTATTGTCCTGACCTAAGGTTGAATCTTGGGCGGTGTCACTGCCCCCGTAACTGCTATCAGCGTCCATTGTCTGAAAATTAGATTCGATCAGATTGATTTTTTTAAAGCACAAACATGTGGTTCAATTTTAGGATGGCGATTTCTCGCTTCCAGCTATTCGCATATTCGTTAAAAAGTTAACTCAAATATTCGTAAAGATTCAAATATAGTCGAACTTTCATAAGTCGAATTTTTGATAACTCGAATTATTTTTAGTTTCCCTTCATCTTCGACTTATCCAGGTTGAACTGTATTAGAATAAGTTTAAATATTAGAATATTCGATTATTCAACTATTCGAAAATTCGAATATTTGGATATCCGCATATTTAGAACCAAAAAAATAATTGTTTTCAAATATTTGATTATTCAAAAAATTAGTATTTGATTCTATTTTTTCAAAATAAGTCATTTTTAATTTAATGGACGCAAAAGTCACAGTGCATACATTTACTATCAAGATTTAACTCTAATGCGTCGTATTTTATTATTTTATACAGGGTGGTTCACTCGTCGGTGTTTTACTCAGTCACATTCACCATGTATTAAAAATAAATTTATATAATCTTCATTGTTTTATTCTAAACGAGCTATATCTATCACTTGGTAAAAGTGTCAATAACCACAAATAATAACAATTAATATTCAATTAAAAGAGCTACATATACGGCCTACTAAATTATAAAAATTAATAACACGGCTTACTTTTAATAAGCAACAATAAGGCAGAAATAATAAAAACTTTTAAACTTTTGTTAAAATCTCAAAAACTTTTAGGTACACATAAACTCCATTATTTTTGGCCGTGGATTTCAATAAAGAAAAAAAATGGTAATTTGATTTAAAAAATTGAGATATTTGACTTTTTTGAAGTTGAACTTTCTACACCTTTTTTTACTAACCCTGTATACAATAAAGCAATTTTGGACAGGTCCCCAATTAGCTTGATTTTCCTACTCATTAACCCGACAAGACTTATTTTATTTGGTATAGGGGATGTTTAGAATTTTTAATATAAGGGCCTGAAACTGACAATTATTTATTAAAAAAATTAATATCTCGAAAAGTATACATTTTAGGTATAGGGTATTTTACATAAAGTAATATTAAAATTTAACGTAGAATCCAAAAAGTTAATAATATATAGGGTGTTCTATTTAAAATAACAAAGTTGCTGTTCACTTCCGGTATAACCGGAAAAGCATGTCTGTCAAAATATTTTCCATGAATTTGTCATAATTTGTTATCATTCTATACCAATTTTTATAAAAATCGTGTGAGTAGTTTCCAATATATAGATAGTGTAAGGTCGTCGTGAAACACCCTGTATAGAGCGGGGATTGCCCCCTATTACTTGATTAAACTTGTAGAAAATTCTAATATTCGAAAATTTGAATATTCAAATATTTGGATATCGAATATTCGAATACACACCTCTGCACGTTATCACATCAGAATCTGACAATTTTTTTCGTTTTTGCGATATTCGCTGAAGCCCAAACCCTCAAAAAACTATTTTTGACTATCTTAAGCCTTTTATTGCTGCCCAAGTTAAAAGTTTTCTATATTATACGTTTTACCTAGTTTTACATATACACTTACAAACCCGCACACCAATAACTTTTCTGACTCGAGGAACGACCGAAACTAATTTTTATACTGCCCCCCTAACAATTTTAAAAAAATTCCCAAATCTTTATAACAGTATTTAAATAGTCAAAAAATTCGTAGTTAAAATTGTTCAATAATAAACAGAAAATTTTTGTTTATTGTTTTCTGTTTCTTAAGTTAAATGCAGGATTAGATGGTTTATGGGGCCAAAAATTGCATAATTTTGATACTAAAATATTAGCACATCTTTTTGACTACGATAAGTTTGATGTATGTAACTTGAACGGTCTTAATTTTTAAATCGATTAAAAAATTGAGTTTAAGATGGATTAAGGGGGGAGGTGAACAATAGTCCACATAAATATTTATCTCTGAAAATCGAATATTCTTGTACAATTGTTTTAAAAATCTCAGTAGAGGTTACCGAAAAATAGATTCAGTTAAAATTTGAGTTCTAAATATTAATAGAACTAGGTTGCGCACAAAAATTATCATTTTTCATAAAAAAGCATTAAAAAAATTACCACGATGGGCTCAACTATTTATCTCGTGAGTGACTTAGCCAAATTCAGGATTTTCTAACGATCTTTGTAGGAAATTTTTCGCTGGCGTACTTTGATATATATACAGGATATCAGACGAATAGGTACTGAAACTTAACCGGGCGATAAATGTCACCAATCTCAACAATTAAACTTGGTATGCAATACGTCCTAAATCTAAAGAATTTTGAGAAAAACGCATAATTGATATGTGATTTGTATGTTTTTTTTTATTAAAAATATTTCACATTTATTACCATCGTTATAATGGACTTGAACAAAAATTTTCTAAATGTTTTAAATAATAATATATTTATTACACATTTTTAAATTGAAGTTACGAAACCATAATTCAAAATTATTACACACAAAGCCACTTGATTTAGGGTTAATTTTTCTCTGAATAATGGCCACCTCCCTATAGTAACCACCTCTCTACAACGGTCATCGTCACGAACAATTATCGTGGCCGTTATCTAGAGGTTTTACTGTATACATAAAGCTTTTCGTAACTACTGTGGCAAAGATTCTAGCAATTCAACTTCAAATTGATTTTCTAAAACAATCTGCTATCTTGTACTATTTAATTAATCGTCTAAATCTAAATCCTACCTATTTTGGGTCCTTAATTTTTTAAACAATAGATCTCTAAAAATAACTGGTATATCTTTCTTTTTTCAATTACAGTCATACCTCAATAAATCAGAGTCTCGGGGTGGGTAAAAATAATCAAGTTCTCAAGCATTAAAATCGAAAAACTAGAAAATAGAGCATAATTTGCCTTCAATTTTGGAACGTGTGTGCAAGAAATAAATGTTCTTCCCACGTTAGGTTTAATGGTGGCAGGTAGGAAACCGCGAGTTCCTCATACAGAATCGTTTGCCGGCACTTTTCTTGATGATCATCATCATGTCCACCAACGACCAGACATCCTAAAGTAAAGTAAAGAGAGTGGTTCACCTTGGTGCTCGCCGCAACCGTTGAAAAGACTTACGAAAGGGTCGGATTCGCTTGTCCAAGAAACCCATTTTCAACTGCCGCACGTATAATCATCATATTCATGATGTGGAGTTCCTATTGTTGTTCTGTCTTTTTTTTTCGTCTTATTAGAATTCCTTTCAGAAGTTAAATTAGATTTAATTTATTCGAAACGTTATGTTTGCGAAAATGCAAACGAATCGCATGATCGCCCACTGAGTAATGGTCGACAAACATTGTGCCTGTCGCAAATTTGTATTTGTTAAGAAATTATGTGGTAATTGGTTATGATAATATTACTAAAGACACTTGCAAAAGTTCTACTTTTTAAATAAATATTAAATTGGAGTAGGTGAATGGAGCAAAGTTGCCCTGTCATAAAAATAATGGGGTGTTCTGCTAATTATTGTATTCTTAGTAAACTGCGTTTCGTACAAACTAAAAAAAGTATTTCTGATTTGTTATTAAATTAAATCAACACGATTGTTTATAATTTGTAAAGGTATATTTAATTTTTGAGCTTTTATTGGATGCAAAAAAGTGCAAAATGTTTTATAAGGGATGCGCGATTACCTACAGTTTGGAAACCGCTGGGTTAATCCATGTTTTTTTCCCGATAGTGGCCGATGGTGGCCGATTTTGAAAGTTTTTGTGTTAGGACCGGATTTCGATGTTTCACGGTTGAAAACGTTCAGAATTGAAAGGATTTGACGAAAGGATTTTGAAAATTAAAAATTTTAGCAAAATTTACATTTTGAAAATTTCGAGCGCGTTTTTTTCCCTGACTTAACATTGGGCTCTGTTAATTTTTTTAGCTGATCTTACGCTCGAATAAACGGGCTCTCAGAATATAAAAAGTTATTAAAGATCCGTTCACAAATAACTGTGCTATGATTTTTCAAAGTGGAAATTTAGAAATATTTAATTAGAACTCTTCAAACCCGTTTTTCTCGAGAATTACAAATAGCACGCCTATGGTTTTTTGGGTCTATCCAAAGCCAAAAAGTCTGCTAAATCTGAATTTGTATAGGTTTTAAAGATCCGTCAACAAATAACGGTACTACAATTTTTTTTACGTATACTTTTGCGATTCAAAAAAATCTTTCATTTGAATTTAATACAAAAAATTTGAATGTATCTTTTTGAACCTTCAAATTTATAATTTTGCACCTTCAAATCCGGTTCCTTAATCAGGATGCAATTATTGCACCTCGGCATTTTATTTTTGCACATACGGATGTAACATTTTGTATTTCCTCGGAAGTAGAATTATTTTTCGCTTCTCCTCAGCTTTGATTTTACAAAGTTCGACTGTATTTTTAAAAATTAAATAATAAATGTAATAAATTCATAGCATTTTAAAACAAAAATTAGACCGTTTTTCGCTTTTCTTATTTTGGGTACCGTTACCTAAGTTTGAAACCTGTGTGAATTAGGTGCAAAACACTTCAAATTATTGAGACTTAACTGTATATGGGTGTTTCCATAAAATTTGGGTAACTCTATGTCCGCAGTACTTTTCACTTCATCTAATTGAATTAATTTTATTATAAGATTGCTATATAATAGATAAAAATGTGTTTTATTGGTACGCTCACTTTGTTTAAATTAATAAATCATATTCATTTTTAAAAAAAATTTAATGACCGTAAATGTTAGTCCCTAGCCATGTCCGCGCATCGACATTTTTTATTTGGGCATATATATTTCAAAAAACCTTTAGCCCATATACTTTTATTTTCTTTACAAATGTTTAAAGTTAGATCATGCACTTAATAACATCAATTTATTATAAATTTTAAAAATAATTATATATTTTTCGCAAGTCAAATTAGTGTCCGCGACTTTAACCATCAGGCCCTAGTCGCTTACAAATTTTAAAATTTTGCGGATTAAGCAGTAAATGAGTGAATATAAGGCAGAGGGCACTTGTTCGCTTCGACCATTTTTTAATTCAGTTTTACCGCTATTTGTTTTGCGAAAGCAAGTGTTGTTCCAGTCACTGTGTCAGTCCCTAGGTGAGTATTTTAATTGTTAAATAATAAACAATTGTTTTTAGTTAATTTTTATTTACTAGTGCTTTGTTAGTCCTGTTTGATATATGACATTAGATATTCTAGTAATTATTGTAGAACATGTGTTTCTCTTAGTTTTTCTCCAAACCGTCAGTCCCTTGCCGCAAATGTGACTAGAGACTAACGGAGTGGCCAACAAAAGTTTAACAACATGCATACATTTTATTTTATTACAATAATAACATTTTTCATCAGTCTCTAGCCATATCTGTCAATCCCTAGATGCCCAAATTTACAAAATCCTAATTTTTTTATAACATTTTTCATAAAGTGACTGGCCCTGTTAAGTATGACATAAAAACTTAATTAATCACGTTATACTCTAATCGGAAATTTATCAGCGTCCAAAACATGGTGGGGACAAAAACTTTTAAAAAGTTACCCGAATTTTATAAAATTACCCATATAGTAAAGATTCTTAACCTTCCGCATACTAGGTGACGAAATGTCACATGCCATACTAGGTGGGGTTTGCCATACCCCGAAAATAAAATGAAATAAAGTTCACAAAATTGTACTTTATGACAGTTCAATGATAAGAAATATATTTTAATAATTAATAATGAATAGGTTAAAGTAAAACACATTGTATCTTCTTTCTTTCTTCCACTCATTGCTGGGGTAAATACGTTTTTCGATTATAAAATCAATATTTACTAAATTAAATTATGATTTTTGATTTGAAGGCGCATATGGTAAATTATATTAATGTAATAAATACGAGAATGTGCGCATTCGAGGGAAAAGTGGCACATTTCCGAGCGAGGGACGCAAATGAAGCGCGACGCGGAACGGCGCGCTTCATTTTCAGATCGGAATGTCACTACTCGAATGTGCACACTCGGTTTAAGCACTATTCACGTAACTTATACCAGTAAATTAGACAAAAATCAGTTGAATAACTTTAATCGGTCTTTCTCACTCGCACCGACGAGATTATCGTATCTTTTCTCTTCCACTCATTGCTATGGTAAAATGTTTTCAACTATAAAATAGATATTTACTAAATTATATTTAAATTTATGATTTAGAAAGGCGAAAGATAAAGTAGATAAATAGATTAAATACGAAGATGTGCGCATTCGAGCGAAAAGTGGCACATTTCCGAGCGAGGGAGGCAAATGAAGCGCGACGCGGAGCGGCGCGCTTCATTTTCCCGAGATCGGAATGTGCCACTTTGAGCTCGAATGTGCACACTCGGTTTTAAGCACTATTCACAGTAACTTAAACCAGTAAATTAGACAAAAAATCAGTTGAATAACTTTAATCGGTCTTTCTCACTCGCACCGACGAGATTATCGTATCTTTTCGCTCCCTTCCACTCATTGCTATGGTAAAAATGTTTTTTCAACATAAAATAGATATTTACTAAATTATATTTAAATTTATGATTAGAAAGAGCGAAAGATAAAGTAGATAAATAGATTAAATACGAAGATGTGCGCATTCGAGCGAAAAGTGGCACATTTCCGAGCGAGGGAGGCAAATGAAGCGCGACGCGGAGCGGCGCGCTTCATTTTCCCGAGATCGGAATGTGCCACTTTGAGCTCGAATGTGCACACTCGATTTTAAGCACTATTCACAGTAATTTAAACCAGTAAATTAGACAAAAAATCAGTTGGATAATTTTAATCGGTCTTTCTCACTCGCACCGACGAGATTAACGTATCTTTTCGCTCCCTCCACTCATTGCTATGGTAAAAATGTTTTTCGAACATAAAATCGATATTTACTAAACTAAATTTAAATTTATGATTAGAAAGAGCGAAGGATAAAGTAGATAAATAGATTAAATACGAAGATGTGCGCATCCGAGCGAAAAGTGGCACATTTCCGAGCGAGGGAGGCAAATGAAGCGCGACGCGGAGCGGCGCGCTTCATTTTCCCGAGATCGGAATGTGCCACTTTGAGCTCGAATGCGCACACTCGGTTTTCAGCACGATTACCAAGCGTTTTAACAAGAAAAAAATTGGTCATGTTAGTTATACCCCACCTCGTACACGGAAGGTTAATAATAAATCTATTTTTTAGACAAACATAAATCCTTAAAATTAAAACGATTATTATGTAAAAAACAACAAAGTTACAATTCGAGAAATTATGAAAAAATGTTATTAAGTGATACGAGGGTCATTTAAAAAAAATCTCTTAAGAAATGAATTTTCTGAATCGGCGTCCCATTTTTTCGAATCGGAGTGCCGACGGAATTTATTAAAAAATGTAAAAGGTGGTATCCTTTCTAGCGTCGGATCGCGAATAATGAAAGATAAGTAAGTCATGATGAGGAACGCCTAAAGGATGACACCTGTATATCGGATGACACCTGTAAAGGCCGAAAGAAAGACATAAATAATAAACGGCCCCTTCCTTCTCGCTCTCGCGCACGCACGAACAAATACACGCAACTCAAGTTCATTTCACCGGATTTTCACCTGGGGGCATTAAACCAGACAAGATCCACTCTCACGCTCGTGCCAACCCCAAAACACAGATACCTGATCTACACTGCAGCTTGTCTTTTGCATTCTGCCGTGCGGACGGTGTGCGTACCAATAAGAAAAGGCGATTTATTGCAGCAACCTTTGCCGCCGACTTTGTGCATTATGCATGAGGAAAAATATGTAGTTCATGAACCAATTTTACGTCCATTAATAATAATTAAAAATCGAGCAAAAAATGCGCTGTGCGTCCGTCAACACGCATGCCAACCCCAATTATATAAAAAACACGTACAGTAAATTTGGGCAAATTTGATCATTTTTTGCGATTTTTTAAGTATTACAAATTGAATTATGTTTAACAATGTTTATTGAATAAAGAGTGCTCTGTATAGTTTTTCTCTCATTCTGACAACAATTTTTTAAAAATTCAACAAAACTGTCCTAAAATTGCACCAACAGTCATCATAGATTTTGGGTAACTTTGAATTCGATTATTTTTCGACGTGAAAACCTATATTCTTTGAGTATCTTACTGTTTTGGGTAAGATTATACGATGTATTTATATTTTTGAAGTTATACTTCTTTTAGCGCGTTGAATTATATTTTTAATGATAACCGGTGATTTTAAATCGTTCAAAGTTACGCAAGTTATTCTCATTTTGAACGTTGTCAAAACTAATCAATTTTATTTGGAGATAGAAGACCAAATTAAAATATTTTTTGACAAAGATAATATATAAACTAAAACTTACTAGTTTACAGTAAGTTCTATATATTTATTTACAACTAGTTGGACCGCCCGGCTTCGCACGGGTATTGCGATTTCAAAGTAATTTTAATTTTTTTCAAAATAAAATATAGCGTATGTTACTCAAGGATAGTGTCTTCTACCTGTTAATTCAAGTACCATAAAAATAGATTCAGCAGTTTCTGAAATACGGACGGACAAACTGACGGACAGACAGACAGACAGACAAAAATTTTAAAAACGCGTGATGGACTTTAGTAACATTCAAATGACCATATGAGCTTAAGAAAAAAATCTTTATTTTGAAATCACAGACAGACACTTTAATTTTATTTATATGTATAGATTTCAAATACCAAAAAAACTACACCAATAAAAAGGCAAGCGAATTTTTGAAAAAATTTAGTTTTCCACAACTAAATAAAAATAAAATGCCTCAAATTTTTTTTAATAAATATGGTTTTTAATTTAACACCCCGACCACTACCTTAATTTAAATTGTGGAATTATACACAGAAAAAAAGTATATTTTGGCTCAACTGAGAAAATTTTATCGTTATTCTCTTAAACTAAAATAAAAAAATGCATTAAGAAATTTTTTTTCAATTCCAAATTGTCGAAGTCAAGAAATTATTTCGCTTTACTCGTGCTTTTTTCGAGTTTCCTTTCAGATCCTAAAAACTATCTGGGATGAAGAAAAGTTATCTTCAATCAAATGTACCTTTTTTTCTGTGTATAAATAAACTGGCGATGAATACTACAACAAACTATAGTGTTTTAAAATACAGAAGGGGAAAAAGTGGAAAGAAGAAAGGCGAAAGTGCGCACTTTCCACCCTCGTGCAGAAAGAAGCGACGAAACTATACGATATTCTGACGTAGGGAAATCGACCACTTTCCTACTGTCGCACGGTGCTTGAAAGTCACACTTTCGCAGCTAGTATTACAAAAAAGTAATTAATAAATCTTTTACCTTCTTCGTTCAAAGTTACTCAAATTGACTGTATGCCATTAAAATCTGTTTAGACAAAAAAATTAAAAAAAGTTATAGCACTTTATGATTGCTAAAAGACCTCAAATGTTTCCAATCGATGAAATGTAAACAAAGTAAGTACAGTCAAACGCGAAACAATTAAAGCTCTAAAAAAAATAAACAACTTAATTGTTTGATTGTTTAATCGGGAAGTCTCGAGGTTTTTAATTTTTTTGTAAGTTCAATAAGCGCTAATTTGATCGTCTTCCTGATAATTCAAGGATGTGCCGCAATCGCGTCAACACTTTTACAGAAAATGAGTTAATAATTGGGGGTTGCGTTATGCAAATGTCGGATACCGTTAGGTAATAACTAACTTGTTCAATTAATGTCAAAAAACGCGTGTGAATTTGCAAGGCGATTTTACAATGAAGACTCACATCGTTACGAGTGGAAGCCAGCTGAAGAACGGCCGAGCACTCAACACACACAGCCACTTTCTTAAGCCGTTTAAAATATGCACTGCACTTTAGAAATTGCGCTTAAATTCCTAATTATTGCCGTTTGTCTCGGTAATTTGTCGCTAATTAATTAACGCAGAAGTTTTAGTCTCGATTTTCTTACACAATAGGGGATTGCGACAGTTTTCTTTCGTCGAAAGCGATTGCAAGGACCAAATTAAGTTATTCGTTTATATCCCGAAAGCGATTCTTAATTACTTTATTCCCATAAAAATTTATTAATTAATGTTGCGTTGATTTTTATTAAGTTACTTAAGCGTTTGTAATTTTTCTATCCTTGACTCACATTGACTTTTTGGGTTTGATCAAATGGAAATCTTTGAGGTTCTGAGTGGATCATTGTTTGCCAGTTTAACAGTTTACATTTGAATGTTTTACATAATTTTTATGAAATGCTTATGGTTTTTTAAACATAATTTTGCACGTTTCGAGTCGTGGAAGTAGAATAATGTTAATGGGTTTGCATGTTGGTTATCAAATGAGATGTTAATTTAATTTTTTTTTTTTGGATAGCGAATATTAAAATTGAAACCCACATATAAACAATAAGTAGGTACAATTTAGAATTAAAGCGCTTAATTATTATAAATAATTCTTGTTGTATGGTAATTGTGGGTATGTTATTTTTATACAGCCATAAGATTGGACAAATTTGATCATTGTGACTTGTTTCGGCCTCTGACTGCTTGGTTCTAATTTTGGCCCGATATAACCTTAGCTATGTGTCGTCAAATCCAAGTCCATCGAAAACCCGCGCTTTACGCATACGTGCCGAAAAAAACTTAATAATTTTCTTCGATTGCCACTCTTTTATTTTATTACAAAAATTGAACGGGTTGTAATGTTTATTTTGGGACTGGTCTATATTGATTTGTTTTAGAGAAATTATTAAAGAAACTCGACGAGCTCAATTTACTTATATTGGTTAATTTACAAAAGAGCGGTTTTCCTAAAAAAATTAAAAAATAGATTTTTTATGTAAACTTTTTTGATTTAATAATTTTTGGAGAGGACAGGGCAGCTATAAGGGGTTGGAGGAGGCTGCATTTTGATCTATTCTTTTTCATTCATTAAATTGTGCTTCTAAAACCGACTCTTAAGTGAAATTCGAAATTGTGAATTGGGCTTTTTTAAAGATAAGCTATTTTCCTTGTGTTTTAGCTATCAATCAGAAACTGGCTTTTGCGATAACAGGACTTGAAAATCGATTTTTAACACAAATTGCATACAATATAGTCGTTCCTTTATGTTTACTGTTTTATTGTGTTTTAATTTGAAATGTTATTGAAGTGTTCGTTTAAATTTGTGAATTAAAAACGACTCCAATGCAAGGTACAAAATCAAAATTTTAACTCTAAGGTAAAGCAATTTAACAATCCATTTTTGAAATATTTCGAAATCAAATTTTAATTAAAAATCCAAACAAAATTGTTTTATAGTACAAATGCAATTTTGAAATAAACTTTAAGACGACTCTAATAAAAAAAATTAATTTCTAACGTAGTTTTTACATAACTGCTATGTAAAACTTACATTAATAACTCATCAAAAGTATTTAATTTAAATGAGAAAAAATTTGTTAATTTCCTCAAACAAGCCAAATATGTATTTATCTTTAAAAATCGCTAAAAATTTAGTTAAATATGAAAATATTTATTTAAATAAAGATCCGTGTTTTAGACATCTCCAATTTGAACTTTAATATTGCATTATTTTAAAAGTTAGATAATTTTATGCTTCGTTGGAAAATTTTTAAATGGCATAATTAAATACAATAAACGGTAGGGGAGTTTTATTTGTTGTTAGAATATCCTCAATGGATTTATTGAAATATTGAACTGAAAGGTTTTACTTGACACGATACATCCCATATAAGGTACTGGAGGGTAATAAGGCCCGCCAGGTAATAAACATCAATACTGTTTAAAAATTTTTATCAAATAAACTAAGAAAACTCATAACAGAATAGGAATTCTAAGTGATTTTAACATATTGTTTTGAAAATAATATATATTTAAAATCAAAAAAAAAACTGAAAACACATTTTTAAACAGTATTGATGCTTATTACCTGGCGGCCTTATTACACTTCAGTACCTTACAATTTTAATTAATCAAAAAGGGCGAATTAGTATACACTGGAAAGTACGCTTAAAAATATTTTTATCAGTCTCGCTGCAATTAGGCGTGCAGAAGAGCCCCATGATAACTTATCAAAGAGAATAAAATCTATAATCTTTTACAAACAAAAAAATAAATCTAAATTTATTCGACTTTTAATTTTTTGTATTGAAGAATAGAAAATTAATATAGGTAAATCCAATAAATACGACGATGTGCGCATTCGAGCGAAAAGTGGCACATTTCCGAGCGAGGGAGGCAAATGAAGCGCGACGCGGAGCGGCGCGCTTCATTTTCCCGAGATCGGAATGTGCCACTTTGAGCTCGAATGCGCACACTCGGTTTTAAGCACGATTCACAATAATTTATGCCCGTAAATTAGATAAATAATTTTAGTCGTTTCTTCTCACTCGCATTGACGAGATTGTCGTATCTTTTCGCTCTCTTCCACTCATTGCTATGGTAAAAATGTTTTTCGAACATAAAATCGATATTTACTAAACTAAATTTAAATTTATGATTTGAAAGGGCGAAGAACAAAGTAGATACATCCCAAGAATACGACGATGTGCGCATTCGAGCGAAAAGTGGCACATTTCCGAGCGAGGGAGGCAAATGAAGCGCGACGCGGGCGGCGCGCTTCATTCCAGATCGGAATGTGCCACTTTGAGCTCGAATGCGCACTCGGTTTTAAGCACGATTCACAATAATTTATGCCCGTAAATTAGATAAATAATTTTAGTCGTTTCTTCTCACTCGCATTGACGAGATTGTCGTATCTTTTCGCTCTCTTCCACTCATTGCTATGGTAAAATGTTTTTCGAACATAAAATCGATATTTACTAAACTAAATTTAAATTTATGATTTAAAAGGGAGCGAAGAACAAAGTAGAAAACATCCAAGAATACGACGATGTGCGCATTCGAGCGAAAAGTGGCACATTTCCGAGCGAGGGAGGCAAATGAAGCGCGACGCGGGCGCGCGCTTCATTCGAGATCGGAATGTGCCACTTTGAGCTCGAATGCGCACACTCGGTTTTAAGCACGATTCACAATAATTTGTGCCCGTAAATTAGATAAATAATTTTAGTCGTTTCTTCTTACTCGCATTGACGAGATTGTCGTATCTTTTCGCTCTCTTCCACTCATTGCTATGGTAAAAATGTTTTTCGAACATAAAATCGATATTTACTAAACTAAATTTAAATTTATGATTTGAAAGGGCGAAGGACAAAGTAGATAAATCCAAGAATACGACGATGTGCGCATTCGAGCGAAAAGTGGCACATTTCCGAGCGAGGGAGGCAAATGAAGCGCGACGCGGAGCGGCGCGCTTCATTTTCCCGAGATCGGAGTGTGCCACTTTGAGGTCGAATGCGCACACTCGGTTTTAAGCACGATTCCCAATATTTCGGCAAAATATGTCGAAAATGACTGTTTTTGCGCTCCTTGTTAAATTTTGACACCAAACTATCAAATGTAAACCAAACAACAAATAATTTGTTTCTAAAGTGTCGAACGAAAAAAATTATAACGCCATCGATTTGTAAAAACCGACTTTACTTCCTTGCCCAAACCCAAGGAAAAAACAATTTATTTTTAGCAGCACCTTATAAATATTAATCGATAATAATAAATACATTTGCTTCCAAAAATAACCGATTAGCAATAATTAGCTAATTCCGTGTGTTTGAGGAAGGCAAACAGTCTTAAGTTTCGTTAGCAGAAGTAAACAAAAATGACGTAACGGATTAAGGTAGACGTTCGCAGTCAGGACACGATTTGTTACAGGATTTTTTTTTGTAAAACAAGACTTGGAAGTTCAGAAAGAGAACCTGATGGCCTGAAGTCTGCAGCCATCGAATATTGCATGGTAATTGCAAGTAACGCCTTTAACTTTATTATGACTAGGAGTTTCATTTCTTGTTGCTCTCCGCTTTGGGGTTAAGGCACTTTAAACAATTACCATTTCAATGCGAAATTATAAGCAACCCCTTTTGTATAAGTTTTCCGTTTTTTGCTCTGGCGAAATGGCTTCGAAAGCACGTTTTTCGATTTTTTCTGTTCGACCCGAAGGAAAAACTTACAAATTGTGTTGAAAATATTTAAAACAAATCGTTGTGAAATTACGCTAAAGACACGTTTTAAGAAAGGTAATTCGCAGTTCTCGTTTGGGCAGATTAATGAGGATCAAGTTATCCTTTAATCAAATTTCGTGATATCAAAGAAAGTTGATTTATAAACATTTCGAAACCGTACAAGCTTTGTAAAATTAAAGAGGCGTTTCGTTGTTGTATTTTTTTTTGTTGTAATTAAAGATAGACCGATATAAATTGTGACCATTTGTCTTTGTTATAGTTTTCAATCTGTGGGTGTTTGTTTTTTTCTTATTCAATACCTATGGTGAATGTTAACTTACAATTAGGCAATGATATGTTATCTATTTAATTTATGGAGCAATTAGAAATTAATTAAATTGGGTTACTCATACGTAACGTGACCAATTTTTTTGCTATTAAAATGGGACAGTTGGTAATCGTCGTTTAAACCGAGTGTGCACATTTCGAAATCGCGTAAAATATCGATTTTATATTCGAAAAACGTTTTTACCATAGCAAATGAGTGGAAGGGAGCGAAAAGATACGACAAATTCGTGGAAGTGAGTGAGAGGGAACGATTCAAATTGTACAATTGAGTTTTCGTCTAATTTATTGGCTTAAATTAATGTGAATCGTGCTTAAAACCGAGTGTGCGCATTCGAGCTCAAAGTGGCACATTCCGATCTCGAGAAAATGAAGCGCGCCGCTCCGCGTCGCGCTTCATTTGCCTCTCTCGCTCGGAAATGTGCCACTTTTTGCTCGAATGCGCACATCATCGTATTTATTGATTTGCCTTAATTAATCTTTTTATTTTCAACTCACAAAATTAAAAATATACGATTTATAAATTAAAAAAATGCAGAGCTTTAAATTTTTAATTTATTTCCAAAGATTTATCCTAGAAAATTTGAAGATTTTTATAAAAATATAAATTATTTAAGCCCCCTTTTTAGTTATAATTTTGAAATTTTATATTTGATTGGTAATTACAACTTTTATTTGAAATATTTTTTCTATTTTCTTTACTTTAAGAAATAACATAAGTAACGTCTTTTAATTATAAGAAATGGCAATCTAAAAATAACGTTATAAAATCCTAAAGTTGGGAGCGCCCCACAAAAAAATAACTTTTAAATCTTGGAAAATTTTCAGGAGCATTTAAAAAAATTAAAATTGAACAACAGTAGTACGTGTTACGAATTTTTTTGTAAGCGCTAAAAGAGAGACCAATGCCCGATAACCGACGAACCCCCAAAATGCTATATCTTCGGAAACGTGCCGCTTTTTGCTCGAATGCGCACATCTTCGTATTTATTGAATTTGTTTACTTCATCAGATCGCAAATTTGAATTTAGTTTAGTACATATCGATTTTATGTTCGAAAAACGTTTTTACCATAGCATCAAGTGGAAGGGAGCGCAAACATACGACAATCTCGTGAATGTAAGCGAGAAAAACCAATTATAATGCATTTACTACACCAAAAAAATATAACTTCTTAAGCGACCATTTTTTTTTAATTTTAGTACGAAATTTCGTGTTTATTATATTAGTATAGTTTCCTATGCGTTTCTTCCAATCAAAAATTTTAATTTAATTTATTAAATATCGATTTTATATTCGAAAAACTTATTTACTATAGCAATGAGTGGAAGGGAGCGAGAAGATACGACAATAGCGTTAATGCGAGTGAGAGGGAACGATTTAAATTATTCAACTGATTTTTCATTTAATTTATTGCCTTAAATTATTGTGAATCGTGTTTAAAACCGAGTGTGCACATTCGAGCTCAAAGTGGCACATTCCGATCTCGGGAAAATGAAGCGCGCCGCTCCGCGTCGCGCTTCATTTGCCTCCCTCGCTCGGAAATGTGCCACTTTTCGCTCGAATGCGCACATCCTCGTATTTATTAAATTTATTTACTTTATCCTTTGCCCTTTCAGATCATAAATTTAAATTTAGGTTAATAAATAGCGATTTTATGTTCGATAAACGTATTTACCATAGCAATGAGTGGAAGGGAGCGAAAAGATACAATAATCTCGTTGGTGCAAGTGAGAAAGACCGATTAAAATTATTCAACTAATTTTTTGTCTAATTTACTTGCTTAAATTATTGTGAATCGTGCTTAAAACCGAGTGTGCACATTCGAGCTCAAAGTGGCACATTCCGATCTCGGGAAAATGAAGCGCGCCGCTCCGCGTCGCGCTTCATTTGCCTCCCTCGCTCGGAAATGTGCCACTTTTCGCTCGAATGCGCACATCCTCGCATTTATTGAAATTATTTACTTTCTCCTTCGCTCTTTCAGATCCTAAATTTAAAATTATTGCACGTTGATCTTAGGGTAAACGTACAATTTATTGACAGTGACCGAGGTACAACAATTCAACCCTTGATGTTTAAACTCAAAAATAAAATTAAAGATTATGCTTTGCCTAAATCAGACCACTACTATGCAAACATTAATAAATAATTTTTCTATTACGATGAGTCATTTGTTATTAGGTAATAAAAATCAATAAGAAAAAGTAAAAAGAATATAAAAAGACTTACTTTTTTTTGATTAAAAATTTCAATTGATCTCATACATTAACAAAGTACATTGGCCAGCTGCTGCTAACTTTACGTTAACGTCTGTCAATGTGGCATTTGAAATATCGAAAATTATGGGTTACGAAAGGCCGCAAATATTAAAGAAAATAAAGTTGCCCTACGTACAAAGGGACCATGGTACAACAGGTTTACCTACTTATTTCGACTCTTGTTAAAAATGGTCGGAGCGCCTATTAGAGTTTAACTAGATCCTATTGTTTATATTCAGTACTTCATTTTTTTACAGCCAAAAAACCTGTTGTATTGATTGGAAAAAATTTTAAAAAGTTATTTCCGAAATCGAAATGTGTCAGTTTGAGCTCGAATGTGCACACTCGGTTTTAAGCACAATTACTAAGCGTCCCGTTTTAACAGAAAAAAAAAATTGGTCAATTAAACATGACTGGTGCAAGGAGAGCTTTCATGCTATAGATCAGCGTTTCTCAACCTTTTTGGCCCGCCAACCAGTACAATTTGTAAAACAAATTCGCGGACCAGTGATATTTTTTTAACAACAAAATTTTACTATGTATTAAAGAACTACTACATAAGTTAATAGTAACATTTCGGGAATTTTTTTTCAGTGCCGTACTAATCATAAATTACATAAAATTAAAATAAGTTTAAGATATTTGTATTTCGTAATTTTATAAATTAAAATTTAGTTATTATTATTATTTTTTTGATAAGTAAATTTTTTTCGCGGATAGAAAAAATTGTCCGCGGACCAGCGGTTGAGAATAGCTGCTATAGATCCTTCGAAGAATCGAAACGGAAAAATTCTAAATCGCTCACTTCCCAAACGAGAAAACCGAAAAAACGACCACCTGCTTTACATAACGCCCGAAGCCGCATCAGTTAAATTGATAAAATTAATTAGCAGAAGTAAAAACTGAAACTATGAAGGAAGTAGTTAAAAGCAAATAAATGCAAACCATCAGAGATAATCCTTTTAGCTGTAACCGTATTAGAAAAATCGCTCCGACTTCCTACAATTATAAAATAATTCAAATTTCAAAGATAATTTAACGATAAGAAAGTTTCGCTCTTATCGAGACAAGAACGAACCCCATTACGCAATTATGCAAAGTTTTCTTCCGACTCCTCTTTTCGAAATTGCCAACCAGGAAGACGCATTCCGAAAACGAATTCCTCGAGCATCAATTAGGAAACTTGATCTCAAAATTTTCTCTTCGTTTTTAGAGCAAAAGGAAATGCATCTTGGCCTTGATTTTCTAATTCCGAGACCTTCTCCCAAATCCATCGAGCTCTATTAAAACGCACTTACGCTCCTACGATTTATTTTTAGTGAAAGGACTCGGAACCATTTCCAAGCCCAATTTTGGCTTCTTTCACTCGACAAATAAATAATTTCACAAGGTCAAGTTGAAACCTACTTACAATTAGATCTCGTTAAAGTGTGACGAAAATTACACAATGAAAGGCATTTCGTAGAAAGTACTTTGAACTTTTAATTCGGTTCTAATTATTCCCGGCCGAAGAATTTTAAAAGGTATGAAGTAAGAGTTTACGCCGGCATAGAAAGTTTCCAGTTTTTCTGTCGATATAAATAAACAAGTAATTTTATTTTGTAATCGAATAATAACGTTAATTTGTTACAGTTTTACAAGTCGATAGACGACGAGATACGTTTCATAGAAATTTCGTTTCGAAAAAATACTGTTATGCTTCCAATTTGTTTTTTCGAAATAACTGTAACGCTCAAATTTCGTTTGAAATGGAGTTCGTCGGCTGACCCGGCGTTAATTTAAATTATGTTTTATTAAAAAATTCTTAATTGGACGTTGGCTGCCGTTAAAAACGAGAAGCAAAGCCGCAAAAATTATTTTCGGCCTTTCTGCGAGAGCACAACTCTTTGTTGACGCGAAAAAAAATGGAAAGAAAATCAAATACAATGAAATGTCTTGAGCTACAAGTTTTAACAATACGAGTTCGTTGACTCACGACTTCTTACATTGTGATGTTGCAATTTCTGAGAAGTTTATTATTAATAAATTTGCATAAAAGTAACTCCTGGCCGAATCGAAATTTATTTACTCGAAACTTCGATCGTTTACTTTTGGTATTTGTTCATCTTTTTAAGTGTTTGAGTCTTAAGGACTAATTATTTAGTGGTGCGAATTTTTTTTAATTTTTAAAATTCACCCCAAAGACCAAATTAGAGTAAAACGTCCAGTGAATGACCGATTTGTTGCATGGGGGGCTATTTTGATATAAAAAAAATTGTAAACAAATTAATAATCCCAAAACAACAGTTACAGTTGAAATGATATACTTTTTTTTTGAATCAATGAAAACATCGCAATTTGGCCATTTACTTTGAACTATAAAGAGTATAAAATAAGAAGTCTAATAAATGACCGTTTCGTCTAAATATTGACCAAGTATAGCCCAGCAAATAACTGATTAACTAATTTGCCTTTTAAAAACGAGTAATTCGTAAAATTTTATTAAAATTTATTTTAAAAACTATGTCTAAATGTATCTTCATGTAGTTGTTTTATTGAAGTTCTCTTTGGTATTCTGTAAATCACAGATTTTTTGGCGCTTAGGGGATTACGTCCATCTTTTTCAACCCTCAGCATACTAGGTGACTAAATGTCACATGCCATACTAGGTAAGGTTTGCCATACCCCAAAAATAAAATGAAATAAAATCCACTAAATTGTACTTTATGACAGTTCAATGATAAGAATATATATTAATAACCTATAATTAATAAGTTTAAGTAAAACATATATTTATTTATGCATTAGAATAGACTTTTATTAATAAAAATACAGAAACTTAACTTTTTCTTCAACTTATAAACTATTGAGTCTTTTCTTGAGTACTAAATTCCAATGACACGTGTCAATTACAATACCGAATATTAAGAAAACCTAACAAGAATTTCATTCTTGTCTTTTTATTGAAATACAAATTAATTTCACGGCAATTTCTTAATAATTTGCAATAATTTAAACCAATAAATTACACGAAAAATCAATAGAATAATTTTAATCGTTTCCTCTCATTTGCATTGACAAGATTATCGTATCTTCTCGTTCCCTTTCACTCATTGCTATGGTAAATACATTTTTTGAATATAAAATCGATATATGGGTGATTCTCAGATAACTGATTTTTTATGTCCAGTATTTTATTTATCATCCAACATAGTTTTTTCTTATTGAGAAATCATTAATATTATAAATCTGATAATTATCTTCAACCTACATTAGGTTTTGGAACATAAGTGATCTTGGACATAACTTACGAAAATATACTCGAAATGTCATAACCGTGGCATGTCCGATTCTCATTTTTCAAACTAAATGGATAAATTTCTATCGATATTCGATTTGTAATTTAAAAGTTACTTCTTATAACTCAAGTCTAATATACACTCCATTAAATTATATTGCAATTATACGAAAATAATGTTTGGTAAAAAAAATAATCATTTTTGATTTATGTCCGGAAATTTTATTCAATTTTTAAATTTGAAATGTTTGCCGCCTAATCGCCATCTTAATTTAGTATCGTCCACTTTTTCTGGCGGCATTTTCATAAGAACTATTTGTGCAATGTTTACAGCTGTGTATTTATTTTGAAGTTTCAAAAATATAATTAAAGTAATTTGTTTTATTTTGAAAAAGGTATGTCATAAAATGACATGTCAATACCGTGGTATTGAAATTTACGGTTATTAATACGATGTTTGAATCAATTATAGTAAGTTTTTATTTACTTTTACGCAAATAATCGAAATTATTTAGGAAATTATTTTATTTATCTGCATTATAAAGTTAGGTTGATTTTAAATTCAAATGTCATAACCGTGGATGTCACTACCATGGCAAAAATAAGAAATAACTTTTTAATTTATTTTTTCTTTAATGTTTTAACTTATTTCTGTATTTATTTGTTATAGTTTTGTTAAAAATTTTTGACAGAATAACAATTGAATGTAAATTTTGCAAAAAACAAAAAACCTGGCGCTCAACAAGTAGCAACAAAGGACTTTCTAAATCGTTGTCTAGCAGAATTTTGGTCAACTATTAATGTACCAGACTAATTCTATTCAAAAGAGGGATAAAAAACAGAAGTTTTGTCGTTTAATTTTTTCTTATACCTTATATAGAAAATTTATTATTGCAATAAATATTTTGAAGGTAGTCTGGCAAACAGTTGTGTCAAGAATAGGGGCGCCAGACTTAAATTTTTATATTCTACTGATCGAAACTTCTTCGAATAGTAAAACATTGTACTTATGTCTTATACATCATTTTTACAAAAAATTATAAAAAAAAATTATAAAAAAAAACAGATGGACAAGTTAAATATTGCGGGACAATTGGTTTATTTTTTGTCGAATATCTAAAAAGTAATAAGGTCCATTTTGTACTTATTTTGGTTCACCACTTTTTTAACGGTCGCCACTGGGACTATTATATGTCAGTACCGTGACATTAAAATTTTCAAATTTTGTCATAGTTTTCGCTTCGTTGTAGTTGTAGTAGAACTACAGCACAGGCTTAGTTCTGTGTATAATTGGAGATAGAAAACACCCAAAATGCGCGTTTTAAAACATTTTTAATTTCAAAAAAATTTTAGTTATAAAAATCACAGTTATCTAGGAATCACCCATATACTAAATTAAATTAAAATTTTTGATTTAAAGGAGCGCACGGTAAATTATACTAATATAATAAATACGAGGATGTGCGCATTCGAGCGAAAAGTGGCACATTTCCGAGCGAGGGAGGCAAATGAAGCGCGACGCGGAGCGGCGCGCTTCATTTTCCCGAGATCGGAATGTGCCACTTTGAGCTCGAATGTGCACACTCAGTTTTAAGTATGATTACAAAATTTGCCGTTTTAAAAAAAAAAATTTTTTACGTTAGTTATACTCCATCTAGTGCACGGAAGGTTAATTGCTTTCTTCAAAGCTTTAACATTATATTTAAGTTGTGCACAATGTAATATAAAACTTATTTTAGGTATAAACTTCATTATTACTTTAATTTTTTTCAGTTAAATAAAAAAACGACATAAGTACAAGATTACGTATATAAATATCAAGAATATAAATTAATTTTTTTAATTATTAAAAATATTATTTTTCGTAACGGTCATTCACTGGTAGGGGGTCACACACTAGACGGTTTACCCTAACATTAAAATTTATTTTTTTATTTTTATATTATCAAATAAATGTACACGTTGATTTATTATTTAATTTTACGCACGGAAAAAATTTTGAAACTGACAGTCCGAAGTTACAGTTCTTCATTTTGTAATTTTCGTTAAATTTTTAAACAAGAAGAAACGTTTGTTGTAGTAATAACTTAATTATTTTATTAACGCCTCTTTAAAATAGCGATTTCGTAAAAGGAAGCGAAATTTTAACATTTTTCGTACGGCTACAATTAAAAACGCTTTAAAAAAGCCTTGACACAAGCAATAATTAAACGTTTCAATTTCACCTAATTTTAAGGCTGTTAGGCAAAACTTATGAAATTGTAGATTTTGTCTACGGAACGCTTTCGTTAACAATATAAGCAACAATAAAAATTAAGTGCACAAGCAGAAATTCATAAAATCTTTTATTAATTTAGTTTATTAACTTTCACTGTGATAATTTTAAATAATCTGTAATTCGTCCGCTTTTCTATTACAGATCTTATATAATTAAGATGTAATGTAATTATTTAAATCGGTATTTTTGTAACGCACTGATTATTTAATTTTTGATTATTAAATTGTGCCAATTACAAATTTTTCTAAATGTGCTCTACAAGCTACATTTTTTCTTTTTTAATTAATAAATCTCTTCGCAACTCAAAATGGAAACTAAAACGATTTTACGGTGTTACTAATTGTGAATAAAACAGTTAAAAATTTTTGGTTTTTTTTTTAAGTTGACTTTAAACAGGAAACAATTCGAATGTAATTTTTGTGTATTAATAATGGCAATTATTATTAGAGAATGACTTGCCGATTTGTTTTTGATGAGCCATTTTGTATTTTAATGAGATTATGTAAACTTTTCGTGTTTTTTTTCATCTCGCATTATTTCACACGACTTTTGCAAAAATGGGAGAACAAAACAACAGTTTTTAATTAAATTCTTAGTTTCCGAATTTAGTTTTTTTAGTTTGAAGTAAAACTCAATTTTTGAAGTTATACTTCTTTTGGTGTATTTAGAATACAATTTTAGTAGGCAACCGGAAGTTGGGCGAGAAGAGCTAATCGAATATTCGACAGTACGAAGTTAGCCATCTAAGAAATAAATTAATTATTATGAATCGAAAAAAATATCGATTTTATATACGAAAAACATTTTTACCATTGCAATGAGTGGAAGGGAGCGAAAAGATATGACAATCTCGTCAATGCGAGTGAGAGGGAACGATTAAAATTATTCAACTGACTTTTCGTTTAATTTACTACCTTAAATTATTGTGAATCGTGTTTAAAACCGAGTGTGCGCATTCGAGCTCAAAGTGGCACATTCCGATCTCGGGAAAATAAAGCGCGCCGCTTCGCGTCGCGCTTCATTTGCCTCCCTCGCTCGGAAATGTGCCACTTTTCGCTCGAATGCGCACATCCTCGTATTTATTGAATTTATTTACTTCATCCTTTGCCCTTTCAGGTCCTAAATTTAAATTTAGATTAATAAATAGCGATTTTATGTTCGATAAACGTATTTACCATAGCAATGAGTGGAAGGGAGCGAAAAGATACAATAATCTCGTTGGTGCGAGTGAGAAAACCGATTAAAATTATTCAACTAATTTTTTGTCTAATTTATTTGCTTAAATTATTGTGAATCGTGCTTAAAACCGAGTGCGCACATTCGAGCTCAAAGTGGCACATTCCGATCTCGGGAAAATGAAGCGCGCCGCTTCGCGTCGCTCTTCATTTGCTCCCTCGCTCGGGAATGTGCCACTTTTCGCTCGAATGCGCACATCCTCGTATTTATTGTATTTATCTACTTTATCCTTCGCTTTTCTAATCATAAATTTAAATTTAGTTTAGTATATATCAATTTTATATTCGAAAAACATTTTTACCATAGGAATAAGTGAAAGAGAGCGAAAAGATATGATAATCTCGTTTTTGCGAGTTGGAATCAGAGAAAAATAACGTATTAAATGGTAAAAAAATCAGATCAGCTGCCTAGTCCATTTAACAATGTTTATCTGGCTAAAAAGTCAATTGTACATTCATTTTTTGGGCATTTGACTATTGTAAAATACGTAAAAAAGTGCATTGAGAAAGTATTTTCAAAAATTTTTATCTTAATTAACAACAAAGTTATATCATATTTTAATTGAAAATCTTTTTTTTTTTATACGGATGCAAATTACATGTGGTTCCGCATGTTAGATCCTTCGTTATAATTTTTTTTTTATAATTTAGCTACTTAACACAGATCAAACACATTTTAAATTGTTTGATTATATTGACTACAGTTTTAACTCCCTAACTTCACACAAAATGTTCCTAGGAAAAATGTCAACTTAGGGAATATGTAAAGTTATGGAAAAAAGATTAAAATATTAAGATTTTTTTGATGATTTAAAAAAATCTGTAATATATGATTGTTTTCTAGATCTTACTACATACTTTGCAATATTTCCTTTAGTTTTAAAACTAAAGAAAATTTAATTAATTAAAAATTAATAAAAAAAATATTTTTTTTCGAAAAATTTGCCGATATGGTATTTGCAGTAAAAATATAAAAAAAATGTTTTTTGTTTTAATCATAATTATAGTGTAGCGAGAATAAACGGCGACCCTTTAATTTTTGTCAAAAGTTGGATTGTTTGAAAGAAAACGTCCGGTATCTCGGTGAAGAATAATCGTACCGAGCTTTAAAAAAAGAAACTTGAAGTTAAATAAATAAGCTATCCGTTTCGTATAATGATTTAGCTGAAAAAATTTTTCCAAGTCCGCAGACAAAAAAAAAAAAAATTTGTAATTTTTTTCTTGCGCGCTATTGTTTATTATTGCGTGATAACAATGGCTTCTAAAAATTTTTGACTAAAAGATCTGAAAACTAGATTCTTGGAGCTTTAAACCGCTTTTTTAAAATCTTAGGTACGTTAATTTTTACCGAAATACAGCCTGTCAAAAATCATCATAAAATTTAAAAAAAATTCTCACCTTTAATTTTTCATTTAGTGTACAATACAATAAACTTAAAAGATTTTTTTTCTTTGTGAACATGACACATATTTTAAATAAGAAAAGCGAAGTTATCCGTCTTTCTTACTAAAATGCCCTTTTCTATTGTGAAGTTAACTCTCATTATACCTGTATAAAATGTCAACGTAAATCATGTGAACGTGAAGTTAGAGAAGATGTGAAGTTATGGAATGTGAAGTTAGAGAGGTAAAACTGTATTAATTTAAAAAAATAATATATTGTTCTTCTAAGTTTATATTTTGCTCCCTTAGCTTTTACCTGACTAATTTTTAGCCATAGCTTCACAAAGAGAAAAATCAAAGAACCGGTGCTTATTCAGAAAAATTACCTAACACCATCATTAATTAGTTTTAATATTCATTCGCCGAAAATTATAATATGGAAATTTATTACGTGTCGAATATTTTTTATTGCCAAAAGCGAAAGCTTTCACCCATACAAAAATTTTATAACAAAACTAATTATGAAGTTTGGTCGAAAAAAAATGATTAGTATTCTGAAAGCAGAACTCGTGTAAACATTTACCATTAGAGTTTTATTTGCATAGAAAGTGCCTCTTTTTATTTTGGCCATTCGAAAAACCGTTAAATAGCGCTCGTTTTTAATTCGCGCTCGGGACCTTTTTGACGATCGCCAGATCTAATTTTTGACGAGGTTTCCCCGTTATTTATTTAACACGTAATTTAGATAACTTCTGATCTAATGATGCTAGAAAAATTCCGTAGTTAAAGCGTTCGAGCATAGCGAAGAGTTTACGAAGAGATAAGCGTTTTTTCTTAGCACGATGTTTAACGAGTCGAGGAAAACATCTTGTAACCGATATAATTCACTGAAAGCGATTTAAAACACAGAGGAAGCGGGATTTGATTTATTCGCTCTTTGATTTATTTTCCTTTTTAAATAGAATTTAGACCTTGGATGACTTTGTTGTTCCGTTTTGTTGCAAATAATGCGAGCTTTTGCTAATCAATCAAACGAAATTATAAAAGCCTTGCACGACCATTTTGTTATCAATTACTGGGATGTTTGTTGTTGAAACAATAAAAAAATCTGCGAAATTCTTTTGTGTTCGTATAAAATAAAGGAAGTTGTCTGTCTGTAAAATATGCCTACTCGGCATAGGAATGTTCTATTGTTGTTTAGGGATCGTTAATTTTTATTATTTTAGTGGGGGGATTGAGTTTTTAAGAAAATATGTCTTTCAGTTAAATTAACTTCTTCAAATAGGACTTTTACTATTTTTTAAATGTGTATGTATGGTGGAAATAATACAGTCTGTCAGACGAATAGGTACTAGAACTTAACCCACTTATGAACTCAACAAAAATATATAGCCCAAGTAAAGTGACCTCATGTAGAATATTTTTTATTTATGGTATCGTAAACTTTAATTTAAAAATGTGTAATAAATATCTTATTATTTAGAATATTTCGAAAATTTTTGATCTAGTCTGTTATAACCATGTAATTAAAGTCATATACATTTTTTTTTAAATAAAAAAAAAACACAGAAGTTGCATATCAAATAGGCATCTAAATTGAGACGAGAAAAAAATTTATTTTAAGAACATATGAAGGCGATGCTGTGTTTCCATTTACAAGAAAATTAAAATGCGTTTTATTCAAAATTTTTAGAATTAGGACATAATGTATATAAAATTTATTGTTTAGATTGATGTCAGGTAGTAGCCAGTTAAGTATCAGTACCTATTCGTCTGACACCCTCTATATTCAAAGTGAGTGAACACTTAATAAATGCAGTATTATTGGATTTGTTTAAAAAACCAAGTTACAGTTTTGTTTTAGTCTAACTTGGTTTTTTAAATTTTGGTTTTAGGTCTTCTGTTTGGGGATGTTTTATACTAATTTGTCTGAGCATAATTTATATTGAAGAAAGTCAATGCGTTCAATTTATTTCGATTTGTATTTTACAAAAGTGGTTTGTTTCAACGCATTAAAAATAATTTTTTTCAAATATTGTTTTTTGATTAAATAATTTTTGGACAAGACAGGGCAGCTATAAGGGGATGGAGGAGGCTGTATTTTGCATAAATGTTTTTCGCAAAGCAATTATTTTGTTTAAATACAAATTGATATTATTTTTATTTGAAAACGTTTTAATTTTGAAACTTGGCGTAATTCGTTCAATTAAAACATTTGTAAAAATAAAACATTTAATACAGACTGCTTTAAAAAAAAACAATTTTCTAAAGACTTTTATGTGAAAAAACACTTAATGATTTTTTTTCAATTGTAACAATTTTATTTCGTAAATAATATTACAAAAATTAAACGAGTTGTAATTCATTATTTTCATTTTGGGGCTTGTTTATATTAATTTGTGACGAGCTCAAATTAATTAGATAGTTATTTTACAAAAAATGGTTTGCTACAAAAAATTAAAAAATTGATTTTTTTAAATAATCTTTTTTGATTTAATAATTTTTGGAGATGACAGGGCAGCTATAAGGGGCTAAAGGAGGCTGCATTTTAATTTAATCTTTTTCGTTCAATAAGGCCACTTTGAAACAAAGGCTTCGAATTGTAAATTGTGCTCGAGTGTAAATTTTAAAAACGGACTTTTAAATAAAATTCGCTATCTTAAAATGGGCTTTTTTACGATAAGCTATTTTGCTTGTGTTTTATCGATGAATCACAAACTGACTTTTGCGATAAGACAATTCGAAAGTCGATTTTTAATACAACTTGAATGCTATTTAGTCGTTCTTTAACGTGTGTTCAACTAAGCAACATAATAAAAGTGCTCATCTCAAAACGAAATCGAAAAACGTCTCAAAGAAAAGGTACAAAATCCAAATTTAATTATTAACTTACAGTTAGTTAAATAATCATATTTTTGTAAGATTTCTAAATGAATTGCAACTTTGAAATAAGCAAAAATTTTAACTTAAAAAATTATTTTGCATTAATGATTTGATTACTATTGATTTTTTTACAAAAAAATTGATCAATCCAAAAATTGATTGGAAAATATTATTGACAACTAAAAATCAAAATTAATTACTAATTTGGCTAAGCAATTCTATTTTAATTTTTGAAAATTATCTAATTTTAAGTAAAACTTGGAAAAAAAAATCACAAAACAATTGTCCACCTTTTTAAAAAATAATTTGCTATAATTCTTTAGTGATATTTAATCAACACAATTGTTATATAATAACCAAACAAATATAATATTAATTAAAAACAATTAGAAACATCACTCATCCAAAATTTAATCAGAATTGTATTTTTTCGACTAACATTTATTCCAATTAGAAATAAACCAAGTAACAACAATAAATATTTATCAACTTTGTTTGAGTTCCGATAATAATTGCAGGCATTCGAAAGCTTGCAAATAAGTATAGAAAGTGCAGTTTTATAACAACTTTCAAAAATGTCGAATAAACCACCTTTTCTTTCTGAAGTGGCAATCAACGCAAATTAAATTATTTTCTAAGGCAAAACGCACAAGTGCTTCTCTTTTAATTGTTAGAAAATAAATCGAAATAGAAATTCGCAGATTCGAATGCGAGGCAAGATCGAATTTTACACCCAACGACCTTCTGCAAATATTTATAACCGCACACACGACCTTTTGTGGATTTTTTTATATTTGCGAATACCTGCAGAAAATTCCTTTATTATTAGCCATCTATCTACCACAAGAAATCTACTTCTCAAAACTAGTAATTAAATTTTTTTTTGCCGATGAGAAAACTGCTCACAATGAGGCTGAGGAACTTTACCGAAATCTGAGAGCTTGTGTCTTAATATTAATATTGCGAGCTTAATTATCAATTAGCGCCTTATTTAAATTGTAACCGGAAGTCCGGACTTCCTTTCTTTTTTCTTCTTTTGAATTAATGCGACGTGGCTTCGTCGAAAAGCGATCTGCAATTATAATGAGCAGGCATCTGCAATTTTCGTTATTACTCATAGAATTTTCTTATTCTAATATTAGACCAGAGGTACTTATTAGCATAATTTCAATGCGACAAAACCTCTTCATAAGCATTCGTTAGTTTTTGTTTAATAATTCATTCGGTCGCTTAAATTGTCGTTTCGCCTTGTAATTGAAAGGGAAATGAACGTAGATTTTTATTAAATCTACAAAAGTGGTTTGGCTTGATTTTGCCTTCTAAGGTCGCCCCAGCGATTATTATTAAATTATATTTAAATATTTTTATTTATTAGAAATGTACTTCTCACTTTGCTCTTTGCACCAAGCCAGCGGTTTCTGAAGTGTGGGACGCGGGTCTTTGGGGAGTCGCGAAGGTTTGACAAAAATGTATTTTTTTTGTAAAGATATTCGAGCTCATAGTTTTCGGAAAAATGATTTGAAAGGGCAAAGATTAATAGTTAAATCCAATGAAATGGGATATGGGCACATTTGAGCGAAAAGTGGCACATTTCCGAGCGAGGGAGGCAAATGAAGCGCGACGCGGAGCGGCGCGCTTCATTTTCCCGAGATCGGAATGTGCCACTTTGAGCTCAAATGTGCGCACTCGGCTTTAAGCACGATTCACAATAATTTATTTATCTTCTACAAAAATTATAATAAAAAATTTAGCCACAAGAAAAAAAAATAGATTTGGTATTGCTATTTTATGATTTTGGAATAAATATTTTAAGAAAGGTTATTAATTATTGTGAATTATGCTTAAAAGTCAAGTGTGCACATTCGAGCTCAACATGGCACATTTCGATGTCGCGAAAATGATTTGAAAGAGCGAAGAATAATAGTTAAATCGGATGAAATGAGATATGGGCACATTTGAGCGAAAAGTGGCACATTACCGAGCGAGGGAGGCAAATGAAGCGCGACGCGGGCGCGCGCTTCATTCCAGATCGGAATGTGCCATTTGAGCTCAAATGCGCACCTAAGCACGATTTACAATAATTAATTTATTTTCTACAAATATTATGATTAAAAATTTAACCATAAGAAAAAAAATTGGATTAGCTATTGCTATTTTATAATTTTGGAATAAATATTTTTTGAAAGGTTATTAATTATTGTGAATTATGCTTTAAGCACCATTTACAATAATTTATTTATTTTCTACAAAATTTATAATTAAAAATTAAGCTCCCCAAAAAAATTGGATTTGCTTTTGCTATTTTATAATTTTGGAATGAATATTTTTAGAAAGGTTATTAATTATTGTGAATTATGCCTTGAGCACCATTCACAATAATTTATTTATTTTATACAAGATTTATAATTAAAAATTAAGTCCCCCAAAAAATTGGATTTGCTATTGCTATTTTATAATTTTGGAATGAATATTTTTAGAAAGGTTATTAATTATTGTGAATTATGCTTTGAGCACCATTCACAATAATTTATTTATTTTATACAAGACTTATAATTAAAAATTAAGCCTCCCAAAAAAATTGGATTTGCTATTGCTATTTTATAATTTTTAAATAAATATTTTTAGAAAGGTTATTAAGACAATTAGTTGGACGACAAAAGTGAGGAGGCGCCACGATTAAATTTTTTTAAGGGGGGCGCAGTAACAAATTTTGGAAACCACTGCACTAAATATTATTTATACAAATTTAATTCAATTAAAACAGATAGGCTTGAAAGAGTTTAATTAAACAAACATTCAAAACTTTAAATTTAAAAATTTGTTTTTATGTTAAAAAAAAATCAAAAGGAAATCTTTGTTTTTTCTCCATTACAACATCAAAAAATGGCATTGCAATTAAATACAAATCTAAACTAATGTGCCATCAATAAAAACGAAATGCCATTGTCTCATTAAAAAGACAATACTCTTAATTAAATTAATTTTTCTTTTCTTATTACGAAAGCGAACGAAATTCTATTTCGAAGAGCCAAACAATTATCGAAACTCCAAATAAACAATAACCTTTCGTAAATGTTAAATTTCTACGTCCGTCAAGAAATAAAACAATAAAAAACGTGACTACAAAGAATTTGATTCAATTTCTGAACGTAATTCTAGACTCTCCCACGAGAATTCCGACTCGATGCTTTCCTTTCGGTAAACAGGAGAAAAACCTCCAGTTTTCCACTTTTGAACATAATTCTTTTCTAAATATCTTTCCGGATTTGGCTTTGAATGCTGCGATGAGCTCATAGTCGTTAAAGGACATAAATTTGTTGATGCATTTTTAAGCTTTGAATCAATTAGAATGTTTGTAAATCATCGATGATTGTGCTTCTCGTCCCACTCTGTTTATTTTTTATGTTTATTAGCTATTGCAAATTCTTTGGGTTTAAATTAAATAATAAAATATATTAAAATTGATTGAAGACTTTAGAATTAGGAGTTCAGAGATTTGAAGTACAGTAAGGCCTCGATTAACACTGATTTCTTATAACGCAATTTATTTGAAAGTTAAGTACAATTTAAAATTTACGTTGTATCAGACATTTCAAAATTGTCTCGTTTAACGCGGTTTCGTTTCGTACTCTGTCGTCTAGGAACGCATTGTATGAGCTAAACGAGGCTTTACTGTATTTGATAAATGGTGATTTTTAAATTTATGCCATTTGGAAAATTGTTTGTTAAATTTTGTTCTAGTTTCGATTTAATCTAAAATGGCGTTAATTTTCTTATCTTAACCAGAAGGCAAGTTATTTTAAAAAGAATTATTTATGAACCAAATACAGTCGAACCTCCATAAGTCGAACTTCGATAATCCGAATTTTTCATAACTCGAACCTGTTTCCCTAGGACTTTCTTATTTCAATGTTAATATTTTTATATCGATAAATCGAATTTTTGATAACTCGAAATATTTTTAGTTTCCCTTCAACTTCGTTTTATCGAGGTTTGACTGTAGTAACTTGCTATAAATTTTTAAAATGCTATTGACGACTTTTATCTAATTTTAAAAAAATGCTTACCTTTCTATTGTATTTAAGATAAGAAAATTAACCATTTCCGGTCAAATCGCCACTATAACAAAATTTCTATTGTGCCCATCAATAGATTGTTTAAATTACAAAAAAAATTATACTTGTACTTTCTTGAAAATTCGTATTAGTTTTAGAGTTAAAAGCTCGTGGCACTTTAAGTGGGACACCCGGTATAAAAATTAACAACGTTTCTACATTTAATTTCTTTAAAAGTGTGATTGCATTACGCCGGCTACATAGACGGCGAATTTTTTTGGTCGGAGACTTTTTTACCGTCGCCGCCGGGCGGAAAAATTTCCGTCGCCGTCGACCGAGTTTTGCAGCGTAGTTTTTCTGGAACCAAGTCACATAGGCCACTAGTTCATGATGACGGTAAAACTTCCGTCGGCTCCAGTGGTACCCAACGGCTGCACAGCTATGGCCGACGGCAAATTGATCGATCGTTTTTTTTTCATGTAATGTGCAGTGTTGTCCAACATTTTTTTACTAGCCCCACCTAAGTTTTTTTAAATTCCGATGCCCCTTGACGTAATTTTTGGCGGGTTGCGAGTAAAATTTTAGTAGGCAACGGAAGTAGAGGGCGCTCAGCTATCAAAAAGTTGGCAGTTGAAGTTAGCCGTCTAAGAAAGTAAATTAATTATTGTGAATCACGCTTAAAACCGAGTGTGCACATTCGAGCTCAAAGTGGCACATTTCGATCTCGAGAAAAATATCGATTTTATATACGAAATACATTTTTACCATAGCAATGAGTGGAAGAGAGGGAAAAGATATGACAATCTCGTCAATGCGAGTGAGAGAGAACGATTAAAATTATTCAACTGACTTTTCGTTTAATTTACTGCCTTAAATTATTGTGAATCGTGCTTAAGACCGAGTGCGCACATTCGAGCTCAAAGTGGCACATTCCGATCTCGGGAAAATGAAGCGCGCCGCTCCGCGTCGCGCTTCATTTGCCTCCCTCGCTCGGAAATGTGCCACTTTTCGCTCGAATGCGCACATCCTCGTATTCATTGAATTTATCTACTTTATTCTTCGCTTCTTTAAATCATAAATTTAAATTTAGTTTAGTAAATATTTGAAAAATATTTTACCATAGCAAATGAGTGGAAAAGAGGGAAAAGATATGACAATCTCGTCAATGCGAGTGAGAGGGAACGATTAAAATTATTCAACTGACTTTTCGTTTAGTTTACTGCCTTAAATTATTGTGAATCGTGCTTAAAACCGAGTGCGCACATTCGAGCTCAAAGTGGCACATTCCGATCTCGGGAAAATGAAGCGCGCCGCTCCGCGTCGCGCTTCATTTGCCTCCCTCGCTCGGAAATGTGCCACTTTTCGCTCGAATGCGCACATCCTCGTATTCATTGAATTTATTTACTTTATTCTTCGCTTCTTTAAATCATAAATTTAAATTTAGTTTAGTAAATATTTGAAAACATTTTACCATAGCAAATGAGTAAAAGGGAGCGAAAAGATATGACAATGCCGTCATTGCGAGTGAGAGGAAACGATTAAATTTATTCAACTGACTTTTCGTCTAGTTTATTAGCTTATTTTATTGTGAATCGTGCTTAAAACCGAGTGCGCACATTCGAGCTCAAAGTGGCACATTCCGATCTCGGGAAAATGAAGCGCGCCGCTCCGCGTCGCGCTTCATTTGCCTCCCTCGCTCGGAAATGTGCCACTTTTCGCTCGAATGCGCACAGCCTCGTATTTATCGAATTTATTTATATTAATTTTTAATTTATGTACGCCAAAGAAGTATAACTTCTAACGCGCGTACATAAGTACAAATAATTAAGAAAAGAATAGTAAATGAATTTCCGCAACATATAATAGATAACCAAAATTCAATTACATTTTCGAACTACCCTCTTGAAGAATCAAATTGCTCCCATGTGGGGCGCGGGTTCCATGTTGGGAAACACTGCTTTAATGTACTTCAGTGGGCCCACTGAAGTGAGAACTGCAGCGACGGTAACTTCTTTACTCGGAAAAATCTGTCGAGTGTGTAACCGGCCTTAGTATGTTCTGTATATATTTAATGTATCAAGTACAGTCTCAGACAAAAATAAGATACTCAGTCATTAAATTTATTAAACATTTATTGTCACTGTGGGCCTGTACTTTTAGCTCCAAGTGTCAGGAAGGAACTACCTTAAAAGAACTGGAAATTGCTTAAAATTCGAAATTTTATTAAATCTAATTATATTTGCATTTTTTTAAAATGTTTTTTAATTTATTTTGGAATCGCCGTTTTTCCCAAAAACTAACATTGCACAATTGTGTTTTTCTCTGTCGTCTTTATACATTTTTTATAACTTATTTTCGTCTTTTAAAGAATTTTCATCCGATCTAATTCTTTTCTAATTACACCAATAATTAATTAGGTCACATGCAAAATATTTCTTCTAATCAAAATCGATCACAAATGACTCACTTCCCAAGAATATAAATTACAAGGAAATTATGTGTAATTGATAAGAGTGAGATTCTCGAGGAAGATCTGCATGTAAACAGAATGACGTAAATACCAGTTTGCAAGTTCTGAATCCTCGACGCACGAGAAAGAATGCCAAGAAAATAACAGGAAATTTTTCGATGAACGTAAAAGTGACTAATCTTTTCTAGGTAGCTCATAAATTTCGAAAAAAAAGACCTCTCCGCGAACTCCGAAGCTAAATAAATTACGAATTATTATCTCGCGAAAGCCTCAATCAATCTCTTTTTAGAGGTCGTAAACTTATGATTTAACGCGCGTGGGTGTCGATGGAGTAGGCTTGACACGTGCAATAAAATCGGTAGTTTAAGTTTTCGTGTACTAGGTGGGGTATAACTAACGTGACCAATTTTTTTCTTGTTAAAAAGGGAGGCTTGGTAATCGTGCTTAAAACCGAGTGTGCACATTCGAGCTCAAAGTGGCACATTCCGATCTCGGGAAAATGAAGCGCGCCGCTCCGCGTCGCGCTTCATTTGCCTCCCTCGCTCGGAAATGTGCCACTTTTCGCTCGAATGCGCACATCTTCGTATTCATTGAATTTATCTACTTTATTCTTCGCTTCTTTAAATCATAAATTTAAATTTAGTTTAGTGAATATTCGAAAAACATTTTTACCATAGCAAATGAGTGCAAGGAGCGAAAAGATATGACAATCTCGTCATTGCGAGTGAGAAAAACAATTAAATTTATTCAACTGAGTTCGTCAAGTTTATTTGTCTAAATTATTGTGAATCGTGCTTAAAGCCGAGTGTGCACATTCGAGCTCAAAGTGGCACATTCCGATCTCGGGAAAATGAAGCGCGCCGCTCCGCGTCGCGCTTCATTTGCCTCCCTCGCTCGGAAATGTGCCACTTTTCGCTCGAATGCGCACATCTTCTTGTTTATTACATTAATATAATTTACCGTAAGCTTCTACAAATCAAAAATTTTAATTTAATTTAGTAAATATTTATTTTATATTTGAAAAACGTATTTACCATAGCAATGAGAGGAAGGGAGCGAGAAGATACAATTACTTTTACTTAAATCTATTCATTCTTAATAATTAAAATATATTTCTTATCATTGAACTGTCATAAAGTACAATTTTGTGGATTCTATTTCATTTTATTTTTGGGATATGGCAAACCACACCTAGTATGGCATGTGACATTTAGTCACCTAGTATGCGGAAGGTTAAACAAAACGTCAATAGCAGCAGGCAAAAATTTTTTTATAAAAAAAATTAAATTTCATTGATTTGTAAAATTGTTTCGGCTTTATAAGTAAATTAACGATCGAGGAACGGGTCAAAAATTAAGAACGTAGCGTGCCACTTTTCGACTTCCACAATCATTAATAAAAGTTTATAGCAAATTGTTTAGAATTCTACAAGTTTTATCACTTTCAGATATCTCTTAGTACATCGTTTTGGTCGCTCGACCAAAAAAAAACGAACTTGTGAAAGCAAAGCCTAAATTTTTATTAATTTCGACATTAATCATAACTGCCCTTTCCAAACGTTCACTTTTATTACCAAAATCTAAATCTCATTATTTCTCACACGAAAACACAAACCTGTAATTATTTTTAATTTGATGTTTTTCTTAAACGCTTGTTTGTTTGTTTTTTTTAACCTTTTCAATGCAATCTAAAAGTTACAAAGATTGTTCTAACAGGAATCGGTTGGATATTTAAAGTGTTTCGAGTAAATTTATACAAGTCGAATATTTTTCACAATTTTTCCGCCAATAAATAAAAAACCTGTTCTGAGCTACGACTTTCTAAAATTCTGTAGGCCCAACAAGTCAAAGCTTAGTCCGCCTTATATAACTAAAGGAATTTCAGTGATTTTATAGCTTCTTACGAAACGAGATAAAATTAATTCTAGCACATTCTCGGCGGTGCAAGAAATAATTGCACTTTGTCAATTTACGAAAAAGTGCTTTAATTTTAAATGGCCGTCTTAGACATTGTTATTAATCAAACCTTGAAGAGCACAAAAAGAAGTGGTTTTCTAACCCTCCGCATACTAAGGTACAGGACCCAAATAAAGCCCACCTTAAGTTTATAAAGGCATAATTAATAGGTTTTTGAAAAAAATGCATCAATACTTCGTAATCAAAATGTTTATTTATATTAAACTTCAAAATAAAAGTAACAGTCTTTCTTTTGTAACAAAAGAAGAAACCTTGAGTAAATATAAAAAATATGTTGGTTGGTCCTTATTGGGGCACCTATGTCCCAATAAGACTTAAGAATTTCTTTATATATAAATCAACTTAATATCAATTTTAATAATCATTATCATATTTATATTAAATTATTATTAGTGTTATTAAACTTAAAATAATAAAATATTTAGTTATAATTTAATATTTTTAATAAAAATTGACTTGTAAATTTTTAACAACTTTTAGTTAGGTTTTTTTTTTATTTTTATCTTTAAACAGTTTTCTGAACAATAAAATTCTTTGTCTGCGTCTGTAAGAACATTATTTTTTTCAAATAAACTTAAAACTAAATATGTTACAAATAAGGGCCACAAGGTTTTTAGTGGGTCTTATTAGGACATATCATACATTTAATAGAAACATTTGTCACATAACATATACTGATAGGATGGCTTTGAAATACATATAGGAGGGTTAATAAACATATACTAAACAATAAACAAAAGAAAAGCTACCTTAGGTGACTAAATGTTACATGCCATACTAGGTGGGGTTTGCCATACCACGAAAATAAAATGAAATAAATTGCACAAAATTGTACTTTATAACAGTTAAATGATAAGAAATATATTTTATTATTATTTACTAAATTACATTAAAATTTTCTATTTGAAGGAGAGCACGGTAAATTATACTAATATAATAAACACGAGGATGTGCGCATTCGAGCGAAAAGTGGCACATTTCCGAGCGAGGAGACAAATGAAGCGCGACGCGGAGCGGCGCGCTTCATTTTCCCGAGATCGGAATGTGCCACTTTGAGCTCGAATGCGCACACTCGGTTTTAAGCACGATTCACAATAATTTAGGCTAATAAACTAGAAGCAAAGTCAGTTGAATAACTTTAATCGTTCCCTCTCTCTAGCATTTACGAGATTTTCGTATCTTTTTGCTCTTTTCCACTAATTGCTATGGTAAAAACGTTTATTGAACACAGAATCAATATTTACAAAAATAAATTTATATTTGTCATGTGAAATAGCGAAGGATAAAGTAGACAAATGTAATAAACACGAAGATGTGCGCATTCGAGCGAAAAGTGGCACATTTCCGAGCGAGGGAAGCAAATGAAGCGCGACGCGGAGCGGCGCGCTTCATTTTCCCGAGATCGGAATGTGCCACTTTGAGCTCGAATGTGCACACTCGGTTTTAAGCTCGATTACCAACGACCCGTTTTAACAAAAAAAAAATTGTTTACATTAGTTATACCCCGCCTAGTACACGGAAGATTAAACCTATGGTTCTTGACAAACGAACATAATAATATTTATAAATATGATTCAAAATTCTTAATTCAAAAACTATAATTTTTAAATGCTTATAATTTAAATAAAACAAACTTCGGAAGCTAAAAGTTGTACAACTGAAATCAAGAACAAAAAGTGGTACATTTTTGACAGAAAACAATAATGTGCGTTTTTGCACGATTTACAATAATTTGCGATAACTTTACAATCTAATTTTTAATTCAAAGGGACCCAGTACTAATTTATAAAATTTATGAAAATGTGATTTAATTAAAAATTTTTATTTCAATTCAAAAATAAGCAATTTAACGTAGGATACATAAGAGATCCAATATCCGATTACTTCCGGTATTTATAAAATAATTTTGTAAAGACTGCTACATACAAAATTATTATTTTTATGTTATTAATACTGTAGAAAATCGTGATCTAATACTGGTAGCATTTTTTGTGTGGAATTAGTACTCGATCAACTAAGAAACAAATAAAACATTAAAATATACAATGGCACCCGGTCAGCGCCAACTTAAAGGTATAGCTCCGCATTTTCTATATTTTTTACAGTTATTTTGTTTCTCACGTTAATGAGGCAGCAGAAAATAGCAACGCACTTTGTCTATTAAATACTTCAACAAAATAAAAAACGGCAATTTGAAAAACTTTGAAGTTAGAAATTACTTTATTGCGATATTTAATAACGTAATCAAGTTTGGAGAAATTTATTTTGACAAGTTTTCATTCACAGTTAAGTGGACTCTGACAAAATTGGGTAGAGGACAAAAAAAATCTCCTCCTGTTGAAAGTTAAACTTATTTTTTCTGACTTACTTAATCGTAAGTAGTAAAAACTATTTTTGCATTTAATAAATACAATTTTAAATAGATGATGAAATTATACTAATATGCTTTGTGGGATTATAAAATACTTTTTAGTGATCGGGTACTGGGGTATATATTGATCGACTACTAATTCTCTTGCTTTTGGTGTGATCGAATATTCGGGTATTTTTCTATTTACTATTTTACTAGTTGCTTTTGATTTATTAATGAAAGTTCTATTAATTTTATATTTGAAAAATCAATTAAAAAAAAAGAAAAAGGAATTCTAATATATAGAAATATTTTTATAGCTTTATTTCGCTCAACACAACAAAATAGTCATTGGGTATTGGTTCTTTTAACTTAAATAAACACACAGAAACGAAAATTGCTAAAATTCGTCACAGATGTTTCACTTGATTTAGTAACCATTCAAAATTATGTCTATGACAAACAGTCCGAAAGATAATAAATTTCAGAGATTTACTGTGTCGACTTTGAAGCTTTTGTCGAAGTTAAGTGATCCCTTAAAAGTGACTTCCTCTTTATTATAAATAGCACAGGCGCCTTCGAAAGATGACGCCAATATTTTGAAAGCCAATTCACGTAAACAAGCAAATTTTTTGCATTCCACAAAGTCTACAAGCCTATTTCACATTTTGATCACCACATTTTTTATTTAATTTACAAAAAAAATAAACAAATAGAAAAAACATGGGGGCCCAGCCTTTATAAAACAGTTTTTACGTTGATAAAGTGGTTAAAATACACAGTTCTTTCTCGCGACCTCAAATACTGTCGAAAAATTTTTGCAATGCAATTCTTCTCATCTTCAGCGTGCCTGACATTAAGAAAAGTCAAGAAGTTGAAATAATTAAATGGCACCGCTTCAATTTCAGCAGAACCACCTACCACTTCGCCTAACGTTCGTTTTACAGATAAATTGCAACTAAATATGTACCAACAATGCGAAAAAAAAACTTGTTAGTACTAAAGTCTCGTGTTTGTGCTTTGACCGTACGTTGAAGTTTCCGGCGCTCCTTTGTCCGCTCTGAGGTCACCGACAGTCTTGTATTTCCTTTATGCCAGTGGTTTTTAAACTTTATGCTTCTGCGTATCCATTTACACCTATTTCCGATTTACGCGCAGAAACGTTGAAATATAGAAATTAATAATTTTTCTATGTGAAACCGTGTAAATTGGAAACAAAGGAAAATGTGCGTTAATTGGTCAGTTACTTTAGGAAATTAATTTTTTTACGTAAAATAGTTGTAATTTATTTTGTATATCTGTTTATTAAAAAAAAATGCTACACTGTAAAAATTTGCTGAGTAAACGCGTAGTGGATTTTTATAATTTATTTAATTCTCATGGTATAAAATTCAGTCTGAGGGTCCATAAGCAGGTAGTTGTTTGGGTTTCGGAAAGTGTTTCGTCCTTGGTCTTTTATATGGGGATCTTTACCTAAACATTAGAATATGTTTTAACGTTAAAAATTTTAAATAGGGGTCGCCATCTACATTATTTTATAGAAAAAATATAAAACCAAATAGAATGAGGTGGATTAAACTCACTTATTTATATAAAGCAGCATTTTGGCGTACCATTGTCAATCGTTAATATATATAACAATTTTGTTTCTTTAAATTTTAAACACATCAATTAAAATAATTATTTTCTACAAAATTCGTTAAATGTACAGTTCTTTTGGTAAAATAAGCATTTTACTAACATATTTAAAAATATCAGTTTTGAATTTTTATATGTATTTAGTAGGTACCTGCTATTTTTTCTTGCCAATTTGTATATTTTATGATGTAGCTTTAATTTATACTTCTCATACACTAAGACAAAAAATTAAAGGGTCAAAAAAATTTCCGATATTTTATGGTGTTTTTTGACAGGCTGTGTTATTTTATATTTTAGGTTTTATTACAATTACTTAGGTGTACATTTATTATTAATACTATTTTAGATTTTTTAGTGTATTGTTTGTTTTCAGTTCAATAATATGATTAATTTTATGGTATTACTTAAGGCTTCTCCTATTGTTTTTTATAATATAAAAATTTTCATTTTGTTTGAATTAGAAGAATCTAAAATTATGATTATTTCGACATTCGCTATCAGTGCATATTTAGCAAATATTTAGGACATACATAAAGCGACTTCGTGAATGTTGCCATTTACTGGAAGATTTAGACATTTACCAGACATCGGGTTTACACGGTAACATATATACAACGTATATCAACCATCGTGGAACGTAAATCCCATATTTTCACATTAAGATAGACATAACACGTTTACAATTTTCTTAAATCGAAATAGCTCTCGATACAACAAATCGGTCATTCGCTGGATGTTTTACCATATTAACGCTTTATATACATTAATTTAAAATTCTCTGTAAATACGCGAGCGATTGTTTCTTAGCCTGTTATAAAAACATTTCAAAATTTATTATTGCAGTATCCTAAAATTTTTAACCAAGCAGTGCAATTTAAGAAAATCATAAACATTATATTTTATTGGTAGCTGTCAAAATTTAGATTTCAATGGGCAGGAAGTAACGCTTTGTTTAGTTTCTATCAATGGCGATTTATGTTTTAAGAAAAGGACAGTAGATACTAGATTTGAGTTTAAAACCATAATAAATGCAGTTTAAATTTTATGACGTTTTAGAGAGGCAAAATTTGAGGGGTTCCTGAACATCTATTTTGCTGTCTGTTCAGTTAGAAAACTTATGTCCAGAAGATCGGTGCGCTATGTATATATATATGCGTGTTGTGTGTGTTTGTGTGTATGTGTGTGCGTGTGCGTGTAGGTGCGTGTGTCTGTGCATGTGTGATTGTCCACCAAAGCAGGACGAAATGGCAGGACGTGAGGATATTAAAAAAAAAGCAAGGTAAAGCTTATTATAAAAAATAGGTTTTGTGTAATCTTTTAAAAGAACTTTAAAGGGCATATGGTTATAAGCGTGTCAAAATTGCCGGGGGAAATATACGCCACTTTGGGAGTACGTAAGGTACTTATGAAGTACAGTGGTACCTCGATATACGAGTTTAATTCGTTCCGTAACCTTGCTCGTATGTCAAATTTCTCGTATCTCAAAGCAATTTTCCCCATTGAAATTAATTGAAATGCCATTAATCCGTTCCAGCTCCCAAAACATCACCTCAGTTGTTTTTACCTTAAGTGTTTTTGAATAAGAAAATGTATTTACAAAAGAAACATTTATAATGTTTATAAATAACAAATACATATTCTATAAAAACATAATAAAAAAGTGAAGTGCTTACGGAAGCGCTTAATTTTCATTACTGGTCTTCGCTTTTTCGTCACGCTTTGCTCATTTTACCTGCAGATAGTTTAAAAACTGTCCTCGTATCTCAAATCTTGCTCTCATCTCAAAGCAAAATATCGCTCGCTCGGCGGCTCGTATCTCAAAACACTCGTATGTTAGGGCACTCGTATATCGAGGTACCACTGTATTAAGATCGTGAAAATCTCAGATTTTTAACTCAGCCTGTTTTCAAGAAATTAAAAAATACTAAAAATTTAATTTTTTACTCAGGAACGGCTTAATCGATCTTGATAAAATTTGAGTGTGTTATAGTATCGCAGGACAAAATAACAGTCGTATAAGATTTCATGATCCAGTAAAAAAAAAATTCAAAAAATATTTTTTTATGTGTGGTATTATTTGGGCCAAATTATGAAATAATTTTTTTAGAACCCTTACACTCTTTTATATAATATATATTTTTTCAATTGATTCTACGTGGTGCGCCCCAAAAAAATAAAAACTATATTTTACTATAAAGGACATAAGTAGATTACTCGCAGAGGAATATCGGAATCATCTTTCGAGAGTAGGTTGGTTGTAATAACATACGTTGATCGTGCAAGTTTCAGATTTTTATTTTAGTTATGTAATAAATTAAAAAAAACATTTTTTAAATACGTTTTAACCGATTTTAATGAAATTTGGACACATTATAGAGGTATAGGTATAAAGGGTATACTCCGCAGAGGAACAGCTTATAATCTTAATAATAACACAGGTCAACACGAATTTTAGCTATACGTTGTATAGTCATCTTTCACAGGGATACACCGTATAGCTAATTTAGCTATCCGGGGTTTCCTTATTGCGGATCATCAAAGTAACGATACGTATTATTGTTTTAGACATCCAAACGATTTTGGTCATGGTGATTAAACGGTTATGCACAGAGAACAAAATATCGTCAAAATGACCATACGTATCGCTATTTTATTTACACAAATTCTCAAATTGACTGTACAGTTACCTACAAGACGGAAACTGCACACGTTCACGAGAGTTCTTCGTTGAACGCTTGAATCAAATAAATGAATACTTATTATAAGTATAATATGTAGTGCTGTTTTGATCATACTATGAACTGTCAAATTAACTTATAAATGTCATTACATTAGCCAAGCGAATAGTTGTTCTGACAATACGTCAATTGAGGATACGTCAGATAGTTATTTTGACGATATTTTTTCTCCGTATAGAATTATATTGTTATTAAATCAAAGTTATTATGAACAGAGTAGTATTCTTATATATACACGGATACAATATATGGAAAGATGAAGTTTTTTACTTTACGGAGAATGAAAGAATTAAAAGAATCATAAATAATGCAAGTAAATGCATTTTGTTTAACGTACGCTCGCTTTTGTAGCTATTATCTATAGGTACAAAATTTTCTAAGTTTAAAAAATTTTGAAAAGTATCGGTCGCGCAATTAATGGCCGCGGTCGGGTTAAAGAGTGGTGACCTAAAAGAAAATTTTTAAGAAGAATTAAATTACGATATATCTGTTCTGAAGCATAATAACCGCTTTTGAGGTGGTCTCCTTATAGAGATGATCGCCACGAGAGATTTTACTGTAAATTAAATCGAGTGATCCATGATTTAGTCACAGGGTATACATGTAATCAAAAACATCGAAAGAACCAAAAAAATCATATAATTAGCTAAAGGTTAATTTGACATTTTTTGAATCGAGCGTGAATGGACTTGATTAATAACTTCGAAAGAATTGCAAAAAATTAAAAAATTGATTATATTGTCAAATTTCTCAGGTTGCATCACTCTTGCTAATCACATGGAATGCTTTCGAAATATACTTACTTATAGAAAAGTTAACATATCAGCGAGCATGGAAAATTTTAACAGGGATATTAAAATTTGTTTTTAGACTTTGATTGTTTGTTTAATATATCTTCGTCTTATACTACCCCTATTTAGAGTCAAACTTGCTACTTATTACGTATTAAATGCAAATTTCCCTTTTGTTAACGGTACCTACGTCTTTTGCCGATAAATGTCGAATGAGAATATTGTTTAGCTAAAACGAATTAATTTTGAGGTTTTTTACATACTAAACGATTTAATGGCACCCGTGATGTACACGAACGGAATCCTTAAAGTTTCAAGATCATTTTCTTTATAATTTTAATTTCTTAAACGTTAACTTTGGCTTAAAAATGTTAAAAACCAATTAAAAGGTAATTTTTTTCCGATTGCAATTCTCACTATAAAACGTGTACTTTTAAAGGCTTAAAAGGAAAATGGAAAAAGCTTTAAAATTATGGTATACACGATATGACGCGGCTTTAGTAAACAGAAAAAGTTTTAAAAGACCTTCACACCAGCTCGCACCCCTCTGATAGCAGAGCTTGCGGATCACAAATGATTCGTGGAAATTTTGTTCTTCTGGAGGTAAATATCGTATCCTAGCACTGCCGGCAGCGGCACTTCACAATCCAAAAACAAAATCAAAAGCTCTATTTGACGACATTTGCAATGAATTTTTAAAGTGTAAGAATGGTCAATTTGACATAAACTTTTTTTTAAGAAAAAATTAATAACTTAGCAAATATTTTAGTTCCATGGTTATTTGAAAAGATGTTTCTACATACTTTTGCTAGGAGCCGAAGGCCTTAAACGCGAAAGCGTTTATTTACAAAAAATGAACAAGTAGTTATTTCATTATTAAGCGGCATACAATATTGATAAAGTTATTTTAATGATGGAAAGGGGAATTAATTTTACTTTAATTTACTTTTTGTTCACAAAGCAATTTTGTTCTGATCACACCATTCTAAAGTTTTGGATGTTTTTAAGAAAATATAACTTTTACCATGAATCGAATGTCTTAAACGCAAAGCATTTAAATTATATAATGAAATTAATTTCACAGCAATGCATTACACAAAATCGCGAAGCGATTTTGTCTTGCAGAATTCGCAAAGCGAATTTTGCTAGTTCTAATATATAGAAATATTTTTATAGCTTTATTTCGCTCAACACAACAAAATAGTCATTGGCTATTGGTTCTTTTAACTTAAATAAACACACAGAAACGAAAATTGCTAAAATTCGTCACAGATGTTTCACTTGATTTAGTAACCATTCAAAATTATGTCTATGACAAACAGTCCGAAAGATAATAAATTTCAGAGATTTACTGTGTCGACTTTGAAGCTTTTGTCGAAGTTAAGTGATCCCTTAAAAGTGACTTCCTCTTTATTATAAATAGCACAGGCGCCTTCGAAAGATGACGCCAATATTTTGAAAGCCAATTCACGTAAACAAGCAAATTTTTTGCATTCCACAAAGTCTACAAGCCTATTTCACATTTTGATCACCACATTTTTTATTTAATTTACAAAAAAAATAAACAAATAGAAAAAACATGGGGGCCCAGCCTTTATAAAACAGTTTTTACGTTGATAAAGTGGTTAAAATACACAGTTCTTTCTCGCGACCTTAAATACTGTCGAAAAATTTTTGCAATGCAATTCTTCTCATCTTCAGCGTGCCTGACATTAAGAAAATGTCAGAGAAGTTGAAATAATTAAATGGCACCGCTTCAATTTCAGCAGAACCACCTACCACTTCGCCTAACGTTCGTTTTACAGATAAATTGCAACTAAATATGTACCAACAATGCGAAAAGAGCAAAAACTTGTTAGTACTAAAGTCTCGTGTTTGTGCTTTGACCGTACGTTGAAGTTTCCGGCGCTCCTTTGTGTCCGCTCTGAGGTCACCGACAGTCTTGTATTTCCTTTATGCCAGTGGTTTTTAAACTTTATGCTTCTGCGTCGCCCCGCTGTACACCTATTTCCCGATTTACGCGCAGAAAAACGTGTAAATTGAAATAATAATTTTTTCTATGTGAAACCGTGTAAATTGGAAACAAAGGAAAATGTGCGTTAATTGGTCAGTTACTTTAGGAAATTAATTTTTTTTTACGTAAAATAGTTGTAATTTATTTTGTATATCTGTTTATAAAAAAAAAAAATGCTACACTGTAAAAAATTTGCTGAGTAAACGCGTAGTGGATTTTTTATAATTTATTTAATTCTCATGGTATAAAATTCAGTCTGAGGGGTATTTAATTCTATTATTTATTTAACAAAAAACTCATTGAAGTGAAAATTGGCGAATTAAATGACACAATCAAGATAGTTTTGAGCGCCATCTATTTGGTCACCGATTACAATAATTTTTAAAAATTAAAGCACAAGTATATTAAAGGTGGGCAGTGCAAATTTATACATAACAATGAGTAGAGGTCTACTATTGCCTTTAACGATATTTTTTATGCATATGAAGTTAAAAAAATAGACTTTTTATTTTCGACTATTAATAGGTACATACATATAAATTCATTAAACCATAAATTGTCATATAATTTACATCAAACTTATCATGACAGTACATTTTATATTGTACCAAAATACTAATACTGCCATAAAATTATGGGTATTATAAGTACCTAATAATTTAATTATTTAAATATGTAATACGTATAATAAATGATAATTTGTTAATCTGATCAATTATTACATAAATGAAAAAAAGATATGAATAATTACTAATACAGTCGAACCTCGATAAGTTCAAGTTGAAGGGAAACTAAAAATAATTCGAGTTATCAAAAATTCCGCTTATCGAGGTTCGACTGTATGTGAATAAATTATTTATTTCTAATTTGCCATCAAAAAATTGTTCCTGCTAAATAAAGATTTTATTATAAAAACTCCGTATTGGGATGTTTTTTGGATTAAAATTATGAATTTAAATCTAAATTTACTAGAAAATTACTCTTCTAGAAATAAACTCACTATTTACTTCGTACGCGGAGTGTTTTTTTTTAACTACGTAACTTCGTGTGATAGATTAACTAGGAATTGAAAATTTAATCCGGATTTAATTACAATTTTTACCCGGATTTAGAAGTATTTTAGAAATATTCAAAAATGTGCCTTAGATTTTTTCTTTTTTTATCTAAAAATGTTACAAGTAGGTATTAAATTGAATATTTAAAGTTATCTTTTAAAAACTAGGGCTTGAAGTGGTTCTTCATTACAGAAATCTCAAGCCGTACCTTTTAATAATAAATTTGTTATAATTGATTTTGTTAAAATTATTTAAACAACAATCAATTGAACGACAAACTTTTTGACTCTAAATTAGTGATTTTCAAAATTTATGTTATTGGGCTTTCCCAGTGTACACCTATTTCTAATTTACGTGGTAGATACGTTCCGAAAAAACTGTGTAAATTGAAATCATAATTTTGTGTATGGGAAGCCGTGTAAATCGAAAACAAAACAAGATTTACAATAAACTTTAAAAACAATCGTAAGGCCCACTTAGTGTTTAATATTTTTTATTAAATAAACTAAGACAACTCATAACATAATATGAATTCTAAGTGATTTTTACATATTTTTTTCTGAAAATAATGTATATTTATAAAAAAAAACTGAAAACACATTTTTAAAAAGCAAAAACACATACACTGGTGTTTGGGTCCTATTAAACAAACAGGCAGATAATAAGGCCCGCTTTAAAATACAATGGCAGATATTTTGAGTCCCGAATAAAGTATTCAATTCAGGGGTAGCAACTTTGGCATATAAAAAGTGCTCGGTCATCTTTCGTTAGTCCAACACATTCTTCATGTACCCAAGTGTTACATAACGTACAAGATCTCATATCGGCCACAAAATCATAGTTGCAGACGGAACACATCCAAGATTGTTTTGAGGAGCCAGCAATATTGTATTTTTACGTAACCCTGATTTTGATTGTAAGTCACGACCCTCAAGCATTTGCCTTTTATTAAAGTATTAAGACCCGGGCCTTATTACCTGAGTAGTATATTTTTCCTTTTTTAAGATTTTTTTTCTGATTAAATAAATCAAGTCAACTAAAGAAGAAGCCAAAGAAGAAGTTTACCTTTTTGTATATATAATAATTTTGCGCCTCTTATATATTCACACGATGGGACTAATTGAAAGTTAATTTGGCAGGGATACATTCATAAATTGCATATAATATTGAGGTAGATTCACTAAATCGAGGTTTCCCGCGTTAATTGAAACCCAGAAAATTTTCCAACCCAGAGGTGATATGTTTTAGATGTTTCTCGCTCGCCGATGGTACTAAATAAGCGATTTCGATTATAGTTTTTATTTAATGGCTTTTGGGCTTTATTGCCTGGTGGGCCTTATTACCCTCCGGCACCTTATATGTTTATTATCAAAAATTATATACTTTTTAGGTAGGGTAGTTAGATTTTGTTAATTATTTTTTTTACTTTGGTATGCGCGTTCGAAGTTATACTTCTTTGGCCTAATTGAACTAAATATAACCACGTGTATGAATTAATATAAATAATTTTCTATAAATACGAGGATGTGCGCATTCGAGCGAAAAGTGGCACATTTCCGAGCGAGGGAAGCAAATGAAGCGCGACGCGGAGCGGCGCGCTTCATTTTCCCGAGATCGGAATGTGCCACTTTGAGCTCGAATGTGCACACTCGGTTTTAAGCATATTTCACAATATTTTAGGTCAATAAAATAGACGAACAATTAATTGAACAATTTTAAATCTTTTCTTTCACTTGCATTGACAAGATTATCGTATCTTCTCGCTCCCTTCCACTCACTGCTATGGTAAATACGTTTCTCGGTCTATAAAATCGATATTTACTACATTTAATTAAAATTTTTGACTTGAAGGAGCGCACGGTAAATTATACTAATGTAATAAATACGAGGATGTGCGCATTCGAGCGAAAAGTGGCACATTTCCGAGCGAGGGAGGCAAATGAAGCGCGACGCGGAGCGGCGCGCTTTATTTTCCCGAGATCGGAATGTGCCACTTTGAGCTCGAATGTGCACACTCGGTTTTAAGCACGATTCACAATAATTTAGGCCAATAAAGTCAGTTGAAAAAATTTAATCGTTTTCTCTCACTCGCAACGACGAGATTGTCATATCTTTTCGCTTCCTTCCACTCATTTGCTATGGTAAAAACGTTTTTCGAATATAACATCGATATGTGCACGCTCGGCTTTACAAACATTTCCCAATAATTTATTTAATTTAAAATTTACTAAAGTATTTTGATTAAAAGTATTTCTAGCAAAAAAAAATATTTTTTAATAATAGTTTTCATTGTTGAACACCACTGATTTACGCCATTCCAATCCATTTTCAACATTTTATTGAATTGGTTGCAATTTCAAATTTAAATTGTTGTATTAAATTTATTCCAAATCAAAAACCGATTAAACAAATTAAACGTGCAAGATTTTCTAAATTCTTAACATTCTGTTCTTGTTTATATTGTGTGATTAAGCCCTTCAGTATTTTCCCCGCCTACAATGACTTAGGCATTTGTAAAAAATCTGCATTCTTTTATCAAAGACACACCTAAATTGCTGCAAGAGTAAAGACAAGGTCTTTGCGTTTAATTGTTAGATCCAACCACTTTTGGTTTTAAGACTGACTAATGTCACAAATTTATGGCAAGGCTGTCGAAATATCCTAATAATTCTATACGTTAATATTGACCCAAATTCGTTCTCATTACCACCGCTCTGCAAGAAAGTAAAAGAAGACTTTGCTTATCTAATTAAGGCAATAATTATTAAACCCAAGGCGTTCGCTTTTGTGCATAGAAAGTGTGCGCACTTTTTCGATAGGAAAATTGGCCAGCGAACGTTTATTTTTTCCCCGAACATTTGGCCGAAGCGCGCGATGTGAAAGTATTACATATTTCCAGGGCGCTTGATTAATAACAAATATTTTTTCAAATATGTCGTTTAAGAATGCTTAACGCGAGCCGTCGGTGAAGGCATCGAAAAAACGGAGATGTCGTCCTTCAACTTATAGTTCATTATTCTTGCTTACGGGTTATTGTTGGACGCGGCGGATCGTTCGCTTTTTTTTATTGTTAACGTTAAGTTTATTATTAACAATTTTGTGATCGAAATGAGCCGTCACGAAGTGAGGCCAGAAAAAACGAATTCGGTAGTAATTGGTCCTTAAATATTCCCACGTTGAGGAAACCGATCGACAAAGAAGCTTCTACAAGGTTAACTTCGGAAAAAATTCTATTGCTTTATAACCGTTTTTAAAAGGTGACTCACGACAGAGCCGGAACTAGGGTGTTTTTAGCTATGCCGAGTGTCTTCATATTTTTGATTTAAAAATGTACAAAAATTCGTTGATTTTAAAAGAGATCAGAATTGAAAGGCAATTCAAAATAAAGCAGTTTAAAAATATACAATTTTGATATTTATAATGTAACCATAGTTACAAAGTAATTGTGATTGGTTAGTTAATTAGCGGCCATGATTGTTATCAAAAATGAACTAATCATAGTGTCTTATTTAAAGCGGAATATTTGAAAGTTGATTTTACATATTACGGTGGCCCAAAAAAACGAATATATTTTTATTTTTGGTTTGGCATGAAAATATGTTAATTTAACTTGTTTTTAAAAAGCTCACCAAACGTTTGAATTGATTAAAAAATATTAAGAGGTCGCTCAAGATTTAAAAATTTCCGAAATGGTAAAAATTGAATTTGTTTTGTAATGTTATTGCTTATGTTTAAAATTATAAATATTTTGAAAATTTCAAGTCAATATATTAATTAATAGAGGTCTCTCAAGATTTTTTAATTTTTAAAAGTATTGTTCTTTGGATGTTTTCGAGCCACCTGCAAATACATTTTTATTAAAAACAATTTTAAATTGCAGCAGTAATAATTGATATTATGTTTTTTTTGTGGCTTGTGATTCATTTCCATTTTTAAGATGTGTACTTCATAAAAAAAAAAAAGATCTTCAATATTTATATTTACAGGTTACTCAAAACGTCTAAAATACACTACTTTAAAAAAAATTTAAATTTTGAGCGACCTCCATAAATTGATATATTGACTTTAAATTTTTAAAATATTTTTAATATTAAAATTAAATAAATGAAGACAATAACATGACGAGAAAAAAAATTAATTTTTACCATTTCGGAAATTTTGTAAAATCTTGAACGACCTCTTAATATTTTTTAATTGAGCTGAGTTTTGATTAACATTTAAAAAACATATTAAACTAACATATGTTTATAAAAAACCAAAAATAAAAATATATTGGTTTTTTTGAGCTACCTTTTCGTCAGGAGGATCTGTTGTGGTGGCACATGCACATGGTAGCATGATTTAATAAAAAATACAGTTGTAAAAAATAAAATCAATAACGTTTGTTTTAAAAAAAATAGATTTCATCTTAGTTGTTAATAAATAAATAAAAAACGTTTTTATGAAAGGTGCTAAAAATAAAAATGAAAAAAATAGGAAGATTTATTATTTAAATTAATAAATCTTTTTATATATATAATTTTGGATTTTTTTAATAAATTAGTAAATTTTAGTTTTTTCTCAGCATCTAATTATCGAGGTTTAACTGTATTTTAAACTGAGCTATTTAAAAAAGATATATGTTTTGAATTTGGATTTAATTATTAGTGTAAATAAAAGATTTTTGTGGTAAACTTGCGACTTAACGTTGATATATCTTTTTGCCATAGAATGAAAGTATTTCTAATCCAACGATATACAGTTTTTTGAATTTATTTTGCTTTAAAGGTAATACGTTTATTTTTCGAGAGGTAACGTTGAATAAAACAGACCTGTACCGAATATTTTAATTAAAAATAATAATTCACCAGTGCTTTTGCATAAAATTATAAACAACTTAAAAAAATATTTTCAAAATCTATATAAAAATGACTTGTTCTAGCACAAAATCGTTATTAACTAAACGACTCCTTTTTTTCTAAATTACCTGTTTAACATTTGTTATTAGCAATAATAAAAACGTCTTAATTAACCGTGGGGAGTTTTTACATCTGCATTAAAACTTAACGATTTTTCCTATTAAATTTAATAATTGTAATAAAGCATTCTGTATGGGCCTAATTGGGTGTAATTCACAATAAAAACCAACGCACAACTTATTGACAATTTAGCGTAACGCAAAAGCATAATTGATTGCAATCACCAGATGGAACAATTAATTCAAATAAAGCGATTGACCTAAATTTGAGAAGCTGTACCTGTTAAAAAACACATATGCTTCCAATTTAATTATAATACATATTATTTTAAAAGGTGTGCTGTAAATAATTTTCCTATTCAATTTGTTCATAACGAATTATTTGCGTAAAAACCACAAGTAAAATCGATTCCTGCTCTTTTTTTAGTTTCGGAGTAATTTGTTAGATACTTATAACAAATCCATATCAACAATCTCCTTAGCCTTGAGTGCCTTAAAAATTACCGAAAGGTCTTATGCTAATTAATTGTAAAGGTCGCAACTGTTGAGTAATTCAATGCTAAAAATTATAACAGTTTTATATCAAATAATTTCCAATCACAATGCACGAAATATCTCAATGAAAATCAATTACTCAATACATCAAAGCTCGCCATTGTTTTCCCTTCGAAAAGTCTTAGGAGTTACGGTGCATTCTTACGATTTTTTCTTTTTTAATTGTTAGATTGTATTATTTAATTTTTTGCGACCCAAAGAATTGTTCTACGAAATTTTTAAATTGTTATAGATGATTGCTAAAGAATAATCGAGTTCCATAAATGGTGTGTGGCTTTTTTAATGGGAAAAGCGCTTAAAGTTGATTGCGTCCATTTCTCATAACGTGGGGGCCATAAAAATATTAGATGTGCCATTTTGTTAGATATCAAATACGAGCAATGCAACTATTCAACAAAGACCAAGGTAGACGAGTTTTACAAATAGGAAGGCAATAAAATTGATTTGTATTTTATATAAGAACTATGCAAGTTGTAAGGCTGGTGCAGTTGGAAAAACGTCTGTTGAAACTAGGCTTGGCTGGTAAAATATTCAAAAATGTGCCTTAGATTTTTCCTTTTTTTTTATATAAAAAACGTCATAAGTGTTCAATTGAATATTTCAAGTTGTTTCAATAAATTAGGGCTCAAAGTGGTTCTTCAAGGAAGTAATCTCAATCAGTACTTTTTAGTAAAAAAGAGTTGTAATAGATTTTATTAAAATTATTTAAAAAAAATTAATTCAAAAATAGTTTTTGAGTCTAAATCAGTGGTTTCCAAACTTTATTTTACTACGCCTCCCCAATGTAGACATACAGTAGGACCCCCCATTATCCGGAATAATGACAGAGAGGGAGGTTCACGGATAATCGAAAACCTGACTAAATATGCTTGGTAAGAAGGTTAATTAAGAAAAATTGTATAAAAGATAACGTTTTTATTATGAAACAAAGATTTTACATTAATTTACAATATAGATTTTTAATAAATGATGATAAAAATTTAAAAAAACACCATATAAAAAAAATTTACAACTCGGTTGATTGGAATTCCGGATAATAGAGCGCCAGATAACGGGGGTCCTACTGTATTTCTATTTTACAGGGTAGATACGATTCCAAGTAAACCGTGTAAACCGAAATCATAATTTTTTGTATGGAGAGCCTTTTAAGTCAAAAACTAAGCAAAATATGCATTCATTTTTCGGAGATCGGAATGTGCACACTCGGCTTGAAGCACAATTAACAATAATCAAATTTAAAAATAATCGTACACGTTCATAAAATTAATTAGTTGCAAAAAATGTTACCAATATTTATTGGGCAACTTTGATCATTCCTTCTCACTTGCACTTATGAGATTTTTGTATCTTTTCGCTCTTTCCCACCCATTGCCAGAATACAAATAGGAACTATCATGAATTTAATATTTTGGAATTATTTTTTCTCACTTGTATATATCTAATGATAGTAACTGTACACGCTCCCACTGATTGAAAAATAAAAATAAAAAAACCAGTGTATTTTGAGTTAAATTCAATAAATACAAGGATGTGCGCATTCGAGTGAAAAGTGGCACATTTCCGAGCGAGGGAAGCAAATGAAGCGCGACGCGGAGCGGCGCGCTTCATTCCGAGATGGAATGTGCCACTGAGCTCGAATGACACTGTTTTAAGCACGATTCACAATAATTTAAGCCAATAAATTAGACAAAAAATCAGTTAAATAACTCAAATCGTTCGCTCTCGCTTGCACCGACGTGTTTATCGTATCTTTTTGCTCCCTTCCACTCATTTGCTATGGTAAATATGTTTTTCGAACATGAAACCGATATTTACTAAACTAAATTTAAATTTCTGATTTGAAAGAATGAAGGATAAAGTAGATAAATTCAATAAATACAAAGATGTGCGCATTCGAGCGAAAAGTGGCACATTTCCGAGCGAGGGAAGCAAATGAAGCGCGACGCGGAGCGGCGCGCTTCATTTTCCCGAGATCGGAATGTGCCACTTTGAGCTCGAATGTGCACACTTGTTTTAAGCACGATTCACAATAATTTAAGCCAATAAATTAGACAAAAAATCAGTTAAATAACTCAAATCGTTCGCTCTCGCTTGCACCGACGTGTTTATCGTATTTTTTCGCTCCCTTCCACTCATTTGCTATGGTAAATATGTTTTTCGAACATGAAACCGATATTTACTAAACTAAATTTAAATTTCTGATTTGAAAGAACGAAGGATAAAGTAGATAAATTCAATAAATACAAAGATGTGCGCATTCGAGCGAAAAGTGGCACATTTCCGAGCGAGGGAAGCAAATGAAGCGCGACGCGGAGCGGCGCGCTTCATTTTCCCGAGATCGAAATGTGCCACTTTGAGCTCGAATGTGCACACTCGGTTTTAAGCCTGATTCACAATGATCAATTTATTTAAAAGTTAGAGAATCGTTTTTCTACCAGGAACCAAATCTTTAACAACAATATTATTTTTAGGATTTCTATTTTTGTAAACCGTGTTAAACAAATATTGTGTAAATGGAAAAATAGATGTATTTAATAAAAAATTGTTATATGAAAAAAATGCATCAATTCGTTACATTGAGAAAGGTGCGCCCCCCAGTTTGGAAATCACTGCTCTAAACTAATTAGAACGATTTGTTTAAAAAATTTACAGTAACGTGGGGGATGTAAATTAATTAAAAAATTATTAAAAACATTTTCGACCTAAATCCTGCCAAATCGAACATTTTATTGTTGGTGAAAATTACAAAATAATTTATCATAAAATTATAAACAGTTACTTCATCCTAAAAACGTCTGAAGCGTGCGTACGACAAATTCTCAATAATTCAATGTCGACAAATCAATCCTAGAAAAATCGATGTTAATCCGAGACGTTACAAAAAAAACAACATTCTTCACCTTTAACATATTAATTTAGTTGTAAACGTCTTATATTACCAATATTTGGTACTGACTGGTTTCCTTTTGAAGAATTTGTTAAACAAATTAACCACATGTTTCCCCCCAATTTGGTTTCTCGCAAATTTCCATCGATTAAAACCACATTTAGTTAGACCCAAAAATTTGGTCGCAGCCTTGATGAAATGGGCCACATTAAATATCGATAATCTTCCTTATTATTAATAACAATTGTCGGCACTCACCGCAATAATTATTCCTTAAAAATTCCTCTTCCGATTAAATCACTTTTAACATTATTAAAATGCCTCGTTTATAGTTTTTTCTCCTTTTTTTTCACTAAGAAAAGGTGACCGCACAGATGTGATGGGAACGCACTGCTCTTGGTTTGATTTTTTTAAAACATGTTGCAAATCGAACTGCAAAAAAATCGAATTACTTTTCATACATCGCTCGGTTCTTTTAGTTTTATTGACAAGATTACGTTAAACTTGTTGCAGCTGCAATTGCAACATCTAAAGCGAAAGTGGTGTGACTTTGTCCCATAAGGACTCAACATATTTTACTAATTTTCTCTGGCACGAGACAATAACGTCAAAAAGTAGTTCCCCAAAACCATTACTTAAAAAAACAACTTATTTAGGCACACATAATTAATTTTTGAATTTTGTGAAAATCGAATTCGAGACGTGGACGATTGAGTCGTACCAACAAGTAAAAACACAAAAATGGGATGAGTTTGGTCGTTGAATTCTGAACGAGAGTTGGGACGAAAAAAAGGGCACCGAGCGATGCGTGAAAATACTAACCATCGACCGTAAAAAAAGTCGGTTTTGTAACAATCACAGATTGTTTAAGAACAGCACGCACAAACTATTTAGCACGGGATCGTCCCGAAGAGAAAAGAAGAGCGTTTTAGGAAAAAAATTCACAACGAATATGGTGTGGAACGTTGTTCACTTTTAGCTTTTGCAGAACGACGTTCACCAACAAACTACTCAGGTAAAGTCAGTTCACCTGTTGGGAGCGCAAGGTGGGGTTTTCGTAAGCTGGTCATAAAGTGGCTGTTATCGTTAATGTGTTTTACTATTACTTTCTTCTAAATTATTTTATTTTAATTGAACGTGCATGGCGTTTGACGTCTTTAAAATCGCATTATTGCTTAAAAAAATGCTTTAATTTGTTGTATTCGAATTTTTTTGTAGGTAGTCTAATTATTTATGATTTGGAGCGAGACACACAAAAGGGTCGTGAAGTAAACCCAAAAATTAATGTACTACTACTAAAAATAATATGTACGAGGGTGGGTCGAAAATAATTTCTTTCTCCTTTTTTTGTAGCTTATAAAAAATTAATTTATTGAAAAAAAAATATAAGTGTCCCACTAATTTTTTATTAATAATGCATTCAAATTTGTTATTTGAAAAGAAAAAAAAATTCGGCTTGAAATCTTTAAAAATATCTGAAAATTGCCGAATATAAGTAATTTCAACTCTGCTTTGACTCTAATAAAAAATATGAGCGAGTCGTTTTTCCATATTTTTTTTTAAATTACAATAATAATTATGAAAAATTTATTTTCTTTTTTTTTATTAATTTTAAAGAGGACACTGCAGTTTCTCGAACAATTTTTATATTTATAGTCATTATATATTCATTATCAATTTAAAAAAAATTGTTCATAAGCTACGCTAAAAACGAAATTTAAAACAAATTTCGACCACCCTAATAGGTACAGTGGTCGTCAAAACAGAATGGACATGCCAATTTAACATGGGAAGTTAAAGCTCCGGAAGTTAGAGGACCAATCTGACATGCTGTTTTTAGTTATATATTTATAGTTGAAACTTTTTAGTCGTTGCTCGATTAACTCAGCCGGCTAGTCCGGCAATCTTGAGATGGTTTACCGATGTTCGAATCCCAATAGATTCTTCTTATTTTCTAAACTTTTTTGAATATAAATTTTGTGAACAAGTAAAAATACAATCTTATTTTATTAAAGGTACAATCAGCTCTTAAAAACGGTTAATATAATGACAATATAAAAAATTAAATATTATAACTTTCATATTCTAATAAAATAATTTATTGTTAAAAGGTGGACAAGAAGAGTGACAATATAGAGACCGAGAGAAACAAAGCTAAGTGTGGACAGACCACAAAAAAGATGGTCTGATGATATTAAACGTTGTGCTGGAAAGAACTGGCTAAGAACTGCTAGAAACAGAGAAACATAAAAAATTTAGAAGAGGCCTTTATCCAACGATGGATGAATACGGGCTAAAGAAAAAGAAGATTTTATTGTCATGAATTGGGCGTTCAATGTAATGTAAGATTTGTCCTCTAACTTTCAGACCTTTAACTTCCCATCTTAAATTCGTATGTCTCTTCTCTTTTGACGAGCACTGTACATTAAAAAAAATGCAAGTTTTTAAATCTTATACGTAAGGGAAGAGGCAAACGTTGAGGTTTCTAAGCAAAATATATTTTGGAGCAAACAAAAGTAAAACACAGTAAAAATCCTTAAATTTAGGGCCCCTTTAAGTCTGAGGTTTCTAGACGTGTTCATTATTGCCTAAATTGATAACTTGTCTCTGCAAAAATACTCCCGTCTCGATTTAAGTTGAAAGATCTCTTAAAACAATTATTTAATTAATTTTTTATTTAAATTTTTTTTTATTTTATTATTTATTAAGTGTATTAACACAACATACTTAACACATTTCTATATTTTAAATTTTATTATTTCTTAATTTTATTCTATTGATACAGTCGATCCTCGATAAGTCAAACCTGAGAAGCACTGCTGGACTAAGCCCGTCGGACTAAATGGGGCCCACAGTCTACTTAGAAATTTCTGTATAATATTTATAGTGTACATTTTTAAATATGATGTAATGACTGACAAAAAGAAGGATTTCTCGAGATTTGGTGGCCCCCTAGGATCAGAGGTCCACGGCAGAGGGGAAAGCAAAAGTAGTTTGAATTATCAACAAATCTTATAAATTAAATACATTTAAATTTCGAATACCAAAGTCCTAGTTATGGATATAAAAATAGTCGACGAAATATTATACATATTGAATTAGGAATGTTATTGCGAAAACACTTTTCTATTCAAGTAAACACAAAAGCTGTTAAGATTCTAATTATTAAGGTTTGGCTGTATTTTAATTTTTAAATTATTGAAGATCTCTAAACTGTTACAAAACACATTAACATAAGTTTTAATCTGATTTTTAATATATTGAACATAATCCAACAATTAAACCAGTTCATTTTTAGACTTGTTATACAGGGTGGTTTAAAATTAACAATTTTCAATTTGTATTACGCTTGTAGAGGGTCGTCATAAAGTAAAAAGTTGTTAATAGCCCTCAAAATTGACGGTTTTGCACCAGTTGAATGAAAATGGTCCATTCGGAAGAAGTTGACTCGGTATTTTCAGACAATCAACTTAAAATAAATCTAAATAATTTAATCAAATGTGTTACCAACTGTTTTTACTACATATTTGATCTTTCGGTATTTACCAATATTTTTTCTTTATGCAGTTTTCTTCAATGCGTTTTTTTTGTAGATGAAACAACTTACTTCGTCGAAATACTACTGGAATATCGATTTGTTTAAAATGATGTGTACAAATTAACGATTTTCTTTTAAACAAAATGAATCATAACTGGTCCAGAGTTACCGAATGAGAAATATCGAGAACAGAGATTGTTGACTTATGGAGACAGGTCACATTGCCAGATTAAAAACGATTGGAAAGTATCTATCCGTACATAAAGGATATATTAGTGCTGAAGAATGAACGTTGGAAGTGGAGGCGTTTATAAGGTTGGTCAATAAGTCAGTGAACCTTTACTATGCTTCACATTGTAACACTAAAGCAATTACACACCAAAAGTGCCCGGTCAAAAAAGGGGGTACACTTTTTCTAAGCACCGCCGAAATTAATTAGGTCCTTCTTTTTATCGGTTTTTTTCTATTTGGTTTACAACCTGTTGATTGTTGTTAGCGAATGAAAATTAATTACTGGTTTTAATACGAGACGCATGTAAAAAATTTTGATAAATTATTTAACTTGTTAAATAGAAATAGTTTTTCTTCAAGACGCAAAGGAAGAGGATTATTGCTAATAAATTGCTAATCGTCTTTTAATAACAATCATCTCTCGTTATCTATGATGATTTATTTGAAATTTATTGTGTACCAATTTAATTTTTATTATTGTTTTTCGAATTATTATTCTCTATTCGTTATTAGTCACAGTCTTATTAATCGTTTTAATGGCATTCGAAGGTGCCTTTCGAATTGATCACTTTTATTTTTTCTAATTAAATCTAATTAAATAACAATCAAAATTGCTTAAAATACTTTGGTTATAAAGAAAGCTGTTTTTTGTAATTGTTGACGTTATTATTTATAAAATTTTTATGGGTAAATTTAATTTCTAAATTTACCATTGTTCTATATTCAAATATTAATCAAAAAAAGGCGTCGCATCTAAATTTAAAAAAAAACCGGTGCGTGTATTTATATACGTGTATTAAAAGTTATACTTCTTTGGCGTAACTAAATTAAATGTAACCACGTGTTATTTTACTTATCTTGCGTTTGTGTACCTATAGCTAGACCAGTGGTTTTCAAACGAAGGTACCTGGCGGTATCTAAGGTTTGTCAATTTTTCCTACCACCATTTTAATAGACTTGTTTTTTCTGATTATTTCTAAAGTAAGCGAGACTTTTATTTGAAAAAAATTCTTAATTTCCCCCCATTTCAAATAAGATATTTTCTTAATTTTTTAAAGTCTACTTTGGGCCATATCAACAACGTATATATGGCCCACATTTTGTCCTTGTAATATATTACAGTGAGGTAAAATGTTACTCCCTTTTGACGCAAAAGAAGTATAACTTCAAAAATAAATAAACGATACCGAAGAAAGAATTTATAAGAAAGAACTAGAACTTTGCCTTTCAAAAAGTGTATTAATATTTCAGAGCTGTCGCATATTTCTGTCAAATTCTTCCGGTAAACCTTGAATGACATTAAAACAATATCGTTAATATTATTAATCGGTAAACAATTAACCGGAAATCGTTTAAAAAAATTTCGTAATCGCAAATTTGCATAAGTAGGTATTTAAATAAAAAATCGCTAAAATTATCATAATTTGCAAACGCTCAGAAAAATTGATACTTTTAATTAATATTCGGAAGTCTGTTAAATTTGTCGATCTTAAATTTCTTCCAGGTTAATAAATTTTAATTCCGAACAATTCAACTTTTCTCTTTTGCGTTTCACTTTTTAGACGACTATTTTAATGGAATCTTCGAACTGGTGTTATCGAAGAGGCACCTACCTGTTTTTTGGATTATTTTTGTAATGATCGTTTTCACAATGGAGACGGTTAAAAAGGAAATTAAAGACAAAGAAGTGGTAGGTACTCCCTTCACGCTTTCATTTCAGCCGAAATACAATAGCGAAGGGTATGTATTTCCGGCATAGATTTTATTCTTAGATTGTACGCAGGTAGAAAACCTTGTACTTACTTATATGTAATACGAAAACGTATGGTTTGTTGATTCAATGAATCATTCATAAAAAAATATTAATTGGACTTGTTATATCTTATTTTTTGGAAATATTAAGCTCAACATGACAGCACCAAATTAATTTGTGAAGAATAAATAACATACTTTAACACAATTTGGTTTGCTGTAGTGAGCTTGATAAAAAGTCTTAATTAAAAGACATTTACAAACAAAGAATAAATATTAAGAGTTTTCTTTAAAGTATTATTTCTAAATTCGCGCGTTTGTAGAAAATTGGACAACTATTTATTTAAAAATCGCAGAAACGCCAATTTTTTTATATTTACTTTTTTTTGATTGGTTAAAAACTACAGTAAAATCGAATACGACGTTTTTGCTATAAAAATTTGTTATTTCATTTTGTATATGTTGTAGGGACTAAATTTAAGAGCTATCGACAATAGTTTTCTTAAACAATTAATTATTAAAAAATAAATAAAAATTTATTTGCCGCGCAAACGTAAGTAAAGAACGTTTGTTTTTAAAGGTTGAAAGAATTTTTTCCAATTAGAGAAATTTTTAATTTAAATTTAAAGTCAATATTTTCAAATATATATTACAAATTGTTGTAGTCGGAAAAGAATTTAATACAAATTTATGCTGAAGACGCTGCCCCATTCTTTCATAGGCAAAGAAACTTCACTTTAAAATCCTTCAAAAATATTTCAAAGATATACACGAAACTATGTTTTTTTATATAAATACTTCTTTAACTTATTTTATGTTAATTACGTATACTTCAATATCTCCCTTCAGAATCAATCAAAAAACTTGATTTTTTTTAATGAAATAACGTACACTTATACTCTGTCCGGCGAACAGAAATAGTCAAGCCACGCCCCACTAAATTGAACCAATGTATGCGGTGCCCAGTTTCACACGGTACAAATTAATAATCAAGTTTGTCCCCGTTCTTGCAGGACATAAATGCTTATATGGTTGCTTGTGTTACGTGCTTTAAAAATTAAGGCAATAGAAAAAAATATATTTAAATTTAGCGCACATTTGTGGGAGTGGCTTAATTATTTCTGTTGGCCGGACAGAGTATATCTCAATATCATATTTCAATTACATCAAATTCGTAAGCAAAATAATTTTACAAGAGAACTACCTATAATACTGCATAAATTAAAATAGATAAAATACATTTGTTTTTGTACTTAATTTTTAAAATTAAAATTTGAGCCTTAATATTTAATTATTGTCAAACGTTAAATAATTCTATTCTTGACTGGAAGATTTTTGAATGGCATAATTAAATACAACAAACTGTATGGAAGTTTTATTTATTGTTAGAATTGTCGATACATCCCATATACAATTTTAATTGTTCAAAAATTCGAATTAGGAGACACTCGAAAGTAGTACATCTCAAAATATTTTTATCAGACTCACTGCAATTAGGGGTGCAGAAGAACACCATGATAACTTATCAAAGGGAATAAAATCTATAACCTTTTTCAAACAAAAAATAAATCTAAATATATTCAATTTTTAATTTCTTGAATTCAAGAATAGAAGAATAATATAGGCAATTCTAATAAATACGAGGATGTGCACATTCGAGCAAAAAGTGGCACATTTTCGAGCGAGGAGGCAAATGAAGCGCGACGCGGAGCGGAGCGCTTTATTTTCCCGAGATCGGAATGTGCCACTTTGAGTTTGAATGTGCACACTCGGTTTTAAGCACGATTCACAATAATTTAAGCCAGTAAATTAAACAAAAAATTAGTAGAATAATTTTAATGGGTCTTTCTCACTCGCACCGACGAGATTATCGTATCTTTTCGCTCCCTTCCACTCATTTCTATAGTAAAAACGTTTATCGAACATAAAATCGCTATTTACTAACCTAAATTTAAATTTAGGATCAGAAAGAGCGAAGGATAAAGTAGATAAATTTAATGAATACGAGGATGTGCACATTCGAGCGAAAAGTGGCACATTTCCGAGCGAGGGAAGCGCGCCGCTCCGCGTCGCGCTTCATTTTCCCGAGATCGAAATGTGCCACTTTGAGCTCGAATGTGCGCACTCAGTTTTAATCATGATTCCCAATAATTAATTTACTTTCTTAGACGGCTAACTTCATACTGTACAATTTTCGTTAGCTGAGCACGCGCAACTTCCGTTGCCTGCTAAGATTTTACTCTCAACGCGTCAAAAGAAGTATAGCTTCAATTATTGGTCATGTTAACAGTGACGGATGTGAACCAACCAGAAGCCGTCTCAATTTGAATTGAATGCTTGAAATTTTGGAAATTTTCAAAGAAAACTATGCGCCTGTTTTCGAAATGGGACAAAAGAACCTTTATTGAATCAAGATTTTTATGATGCTGCATTTTAATTTTATGTAAAGCGAAAGTTGTTAAAGCCTTTTACAGTTTCGATAAGGCAATATACATATGCGTTGGCGGATATCAGGTATTTGTGAACTTCAGGTCACGTTTATCAAAGATAACGATGGTCGACCGATTTTCTTATCGGCGATTTTATAACGCTTTCGAATTTATTTTGCAGTAAACTAATGCCTTTTGTATTAGTTTTATAGGAAACATCTAACGAAGTGGACGTGTAGTTTCTGCTATTTTCAATCAATCTGAAGCTCCTAATTTAATTAAAGGTAATTTTCAATCATTAATATTCTTGTTATAATTACAGATGTTATTTAACCACAATATTTATTTATTTTTTGGTTTTACTCATGTTACAGATCAGTTCTGGAAAATCGTGGATGGTACAGTCACCAATAAATATGGAGAGAACTAGAATTGGAGGTTATTATTGGATTTAGGTACGGATCACATTTATAACAACATTTAAAGCCGCTTTTTCTGTGTTAAAAGTGAAATAGTTTTGTTTTAATTTTTTTTGCAATGTTAATTGTAGTTGTTTTATTTTTTTTTTATTTTGTTAAAGACCCAGCGAGGTAGAAGGGGACAGGAGTTGTCGTTTTCGGTGAGTCTTTAATTTTTCTATTACAGCTGGTGTTTCAGATGAATTCTACAGCCTTATCGATTTTTGTGAAATTTGAACGAACCCAAATTAATTTATAAACTCTTATGAGTTTTTCAATTTAAACAAATACAATTTTACATTAATTTTATTAAAAATCAAACACGATGTATACTTCAAATTAAATTAATTTCATACACAAATTAATCACAATTATAATAATTTCCTTTACAACACATTATAAGAAAATCAAAGAAAGAGGTTTGTTTGATAAAACACCAGAAACACAGCTGCAACTTCTATTTCTTTTTGGAAATAATCTCAAAGTGTTTGTAGGGAAGACTATCAGTTTTTCGAACTTCAATTCTGTGATGTTTTTCCTTCTACATAAACATAGAAGGCTGGGGAAATAAATGTTTGGAATTACAGAGCGCCGTCAGCACCAAGCGTCAATTGTTTCCTTCTGTCAAGGTAAGTTGTGCTGCTTGCGCTTTTTATAATTTTATTTATTTATTGTATTTAAAACTTGTGTAACAGCTCCAAATTATTCTTAAAATGGTTTCTAATTTTGTGTTTATTCGTTGTACAAAAAGACAGCTATGCACAATTTTTCATGTAACAGTTATTTGTAATTTTGTAAATCAATTGTATTGATCATTATTCGATTTTGAGGCAATCAATACTTCGAAAGCAATACATTTTGATTTATTTAATTTACTATCTATGAAATTCGATGGACATAGTTTTCAATGTAAATTATTGGAAGAAAAATGATTATAATTAATTAATGTTGTTCAGCTTTATGTCATTTTATATTCAAAGATAGTATTTTGTCAGCAATGATATAAGAAATTCAACAATGAATTCAACAATAGAGTGTTTAAATAATTAATAATTAACAAATAATTCTAAAATAATTTATTTCATTTTGAATTTCACATAAACTTAGTAGGCTGGTGAAGCAAGAGTCGGAGTTGAAATTACAGAACACTACACTATCGACGCATGTTCCCTTCTGTCAAGGTAAGACGCGCTTCTTGCGCTTTTATTTATTTTAATTATTTATTGTTAATAAAACTTGTGGAGCAACTCCAATGCGTTCATAAAACGATATTAATGTTATGTTGTTTCGTTGTACCAAAACACAACGTTGTACAATTTTCATTTCAAAAGTTATTTACAATTTTAGCATTAGCAATTGAGGATCCAAGTACTTTGGATTTTTTTCAGGTTATTTCTAATGTTATGATATAAAAGTTGTTTTACTAAGTATCTTCGTATATAGGACCAGTGGATGGTATTAATTGAAATATCATAGTGAAAACTGGGCGAGGGTAGTTTTTATCACATTGCAGATATTATTTTTTATTTATACACGGTGTGTAACATGTCTTTACCATATACCAAGTCTTTGAGTCTTTGTGTAAAGTAAATTCATGTTAGGGAATATCTAGGATTGTCTAATTTAATATTTTTAACAACTGTATGTTGTACATTCAAGTACATGCATGAAAATGTGATTTCATGGTGATATATGAATGTGGACCAATCAGAGGCCAGCTCCATTTAAAGTGCATTGCAGGGAAGACTTTATTTAATAAACATTTTGCTTTTGTATCAATGTGCAAGCTCTAATTTATTTTTATGTTGTAGGTGCCACTGCTGTTGAAAAAATTCACATCCAGGATGGACCAGGAATGTTAAACTAATCATTAATTTTTGTATTTCAGAAAGGTTTATCGATTGTATGCTACCAGGATCGTCCTTGGAATGTATACAATCACAACAATATTATCAGCAAAAGTTGGCCCCTTTTGTTGATTAACTTTGAGGCTTTTCTTTCAGCTCGGTGGGCCCGGGTGCCCTTTTTCGTTTTTCGCGAAAATCGTCGCGAGTGTGCAGGACTGTCCATCAATTTCGTCGTTAGTGTGTGCGCGAAATTCGATTTTGTACCGTAGTCTTTTGAACGTGTGTTACCCTCCCAGTTTTAAATAAGTAGTGTTTGGTCCCTTAAGTAATAAAAGCGCGCGTTTTTTTTAAAGTGGTCTTCGGAAGTTCGGGAGTGCCGATTGTAGCTGATGGTCCAGGGGTCCAGAGGTAGACGAGGAGGATTGCAATAGTGGTTAGTTCCAACCCCACATTGCGAAGCCAGCTTTAATATAAAGGACATCACGGTAGGTCCTTCCAGCGTGGGACAAGAGGACATGAATCTTCAGTTCCAATAAGTCTTTTTGATTTTTCTCTTGCAGCTGGTGTTTCTGATGTTCTGGAGCCTTAAAATATTTAACTTCGGGAATTAGCTATTTTATCTTCCAGAATTAGAACGGGATTCGGGTTGACGAGGAGTGTTGGTGAATCGCCGATAGCGATGGGCATCCTAATTGCGCTTTTCTGGAAGTAGGGTTTTTAGGCTCATCATAAATATTTTTTTACAAAATTATTAAACTATTAACACTTTGAACTAAAAACTCTAGATTTAATTTCCTACATAATTCAATAGAAAGTGGAATTTACTTTTTGGATAATTTTTTGGGTGAAATGGACGACATTTATAATTTTTGTTTTACTAGATTTTGATTATTTTAATAATCTTTCATTTTGATTAAGTTTTTGCAAATGACGTTCATGTAGCCATTACTAAAATTTAAGATTTGATCCGATTTGATTTTTAATTTTAAGGCTCCTGGCGGTTATTTCAACTTGTACCTCATTTTTTTTATAATGTTTATAGCTTTGATTTTAAAATTTAAAATCTAACAAAACTATTCGTTATATTATATTAATTAAAAAGTTTTTTTGTTGTGGCTCTTTGTTACATTATAAATTTAAAAGTCAAAATTTTTTTAATTTTTTAAAGACGTTTTAGTCTAATTTTCCAAGTTGCATTGTTTCACTGAAAATTTTTTGGTTAATTATCTTTTTAAAAAGCTGAAATTCTATTTAATCTAAATCAATATTCGTACTTAGAATTATTAAATATTAATTATTGCAGAAAAGATACAATAACTAATAATTCGATATAAAAATAATGAATATTAAGAAAGAAAGTTTATACAATTTTATTATAAAATAACACCATAATTTTTAATTATTATTATACAAAATTATACTGTCTGCACATGCATAGAAGGTTGCTTAAACCATTGATTTTTTGTTAATAACAATTTACACAATGATAATGTTAAAACTATGCATTTAACATGTAAATAATTTAAAATTTGATTGCTTTTGTAAATTTTAATTAATCGTTAAAAATCAAAATTGATTACAAAGTTTGAATTATACAATTACTTTTTAAATATTTTTTTGACTTTTATAAAAACTTTAATTATTAATTCCAAAAAACATTAGATTTTTTATTTCCTTTGGCTTTTGTTGAATCAGGTACCAATTCAATAAAAATATAAGGATTTAAAAAAAATGTATTTCTTGTTAAATGCAAAGAACATTATAAACTAAACATTTGAGTTTAATAATTTTTAAATTTAACTCATTTATTTGTTGGTTTCACAAATTTAATAAGACTTATCAATCAAGCTTTTTGCTTTGGAATTAAAATTCGATTTGATCGAACTTGAATTAATTTACTAATATTTTTATATAAACGAATACGATTTTAAATTAATTTATTATTTATCAAACACAATGTTAACTTCAAATTAAACTATTTTTGGATTGATATAAGCCACAGGAATACTAATTTACTTTGTAAAACATTATAAGAAAATTAAAGAAAGAGGTTTGTAAGTACGTTAAAACACCAGAAACACTGCTGCAATTTTTTTTCTGAAAAACATCTCAAAGTGTTTCTTAGAAAAACCATCAGTTTTCCGAGTTACATGTCCCTGATGTTTTTCCTTTGCTTAATTGGCTCAATAAGCCGCAAAAACAGCAACATTGCTTCAGGTTTTTGCGAACGGAAATGCTCGAATTTTTGAGTTTTTGGGCTTGTTATCTTTCTTAAGGTCCCTTTGCCCCCTCGCCATTTTTATTGTTTATATTTTATTAAACCCCGAAAACTCGAGAAGGAGAGCATTTTCCGTTTATTGAGTGCAATTTCTTATGTCTGCAACACAGTTGGAGAGACACCGGCCTTGCTTGATCAATTTTTCAATAATCTTTAATTTTGATAAATTTTTTTCAATGTTAAATTGGCGTGTCTCATCCTTCTGCAAGCACAATGTTTTTTTTTAACACACTGTATATTTGTGTACCGCCCCGTGCCACGCTAGCTCGGTACTGGGGCACCCTTAGAATTCGCGATTTTTCATGCTGCAACTTTAAACTTGATTATTTGTTTTTTTATTTTTTATTAAATTAAATTCAAAGTCGAGTTTGGAGTTGCGGAAGAGGGTGGCTTAGATTATCCCCAAAATTTTTCAGCTTTCATTAGAGAACTTTGAAGAGAAGGAGTATCTCAAGAGTTTCTTCGATACTTTTTGATCTGCGTAAAGACACTTTAATTTTGTGTCTTTAAGGGTTGAGCCCAGGCTTGGGTCTCTGCCCTCTTTAAAAAATATATTTTTAGTCTTAATTAAGATTTAATTGCGCTTGTAAATGCGTCGGTTGATCTTACGGAAATATTTAACGGTTTTCGGTGTCGTGGGGTTGGGAAAAGAACTCATAGCAACCACCCCCTTGTGGTGAGTTCTGGTTGATGACGTGACCGCAATGTCACTTTCCAGCTAAGAGTTGCACAATGTTAATTTTTCCATTCCATTTACTAAAATAAAAATACATGCATTCCCTTATTTAGTTTATTTTCAACGTTGAGTCATTGTTACAAAATACATCTATGTTTCTAATCAAAATATTAATTTTGTAGGTTTAAATTAACAACTAATGGACAATTAATCAAATTGGAAAATGTATATGGGTCAATTTATAATAATAAAACTTTGAGTGGGATTTACAGGTATACAATAAAATCAACATATTTTGATAATTCTCACAATCAGACCAAACAACTTCGATTAATGTTTATTTCCACATCGTTAAATTAATTTCAGGTAAACTGCTGCAAGGAACAATTTTATTACTAAAAAAAAAGAAACAAATTTAGAGATGATTGGATGGTAAAAAAAGAAACATACCTTAGAGATGCTGGTAGAAAGCTATTTACAGTAATTTCAGTAATATTAAAACTGTTATCACAAAACAATCTCGACAAGCTCGCTTTTCTAATTTCTTGTAATTGTTCTGTAAAAAAGTGAATTAAAACATGTTATTATATTTTTGTTTTTAAATACTAAAACAAAGCGCACCTTTTGTAAAACTGCCAGGTTGCCCTCCAACTTCGTACCAAAAACGATCCCCCCATTTTTTCCTGTAAAACTGCTCCGTTAGGATACACAGAAACGTTGGTCCAAATCTGGTCCCTGGGACTTTCCTCTCCAAGTTACCACCAACTATAAAATCTATGTCTCTTACAGAACTGTAGAGTTGTTTTAGCTTTTTTATATACTGCAAGTTTGGAGCAATTTTAAACGTCGTCAATTTAATAAAAGTCCCATTACCTTTTTAGGAATAAATTTTGTCAGACTTTGAAACGTTTGGGCCCCGTAGCCGTTACAGATTTCTAAATAATATACGTAGGGCGCTAAACCATGGTCTCTTCCTCGCATTATGTCCACTGTTAGTAGGTCTTGTATGGAAGGATAAAAAGGATTTGCATCCACGTCGGTCAACTAAAAAAAAAATAATATGCGTTAGGAAAAACCTTAACGTTTGGCAAGAAAGTAATTTCTTTTGATTAGTTCGAAATAACACTCAATTTTTAAAGTTATACTTCTTTTCATGATTTCAAGTACAGAACTATATGGTGGATTTGATAACAGTTCCCAAGCAAGCTTTAATAATTTTTGACAAGTAACTAAAGATGTGTGGGTTTGAGCGTTGTCATGGCAAAACATAATGCCTCTACGATTAGCTACTTCCGGCTGTTTATTTTTGATTGATTTGTCCAATTCCATCAGTTGTTGACAGTAAACATCTGAATTGATTGTTTGGTTCCTTGGAAACAGCTCAAAATTTCCAACAGTTCACTTAACTGAAAGCATGATCTTTTTTTCATGAAATTTAGCTCTCGATGTGGCTTGTACTGGTTCATCACCCTTGGACCATCACACATTTCTAATAATTTGTCAAAAATTATTGGAATTTCGTTGGGAACTGATGTCATATCCACCATATAGCCCTGATTTTGCACCATCAGTTTACCATTTGTTTTGAATTTTACAAAATTTTAAATGGTAAAAATTTCATTAATAATGATGACCTAAAATATCATTTTGGTTCAGTTTTTTGCTGATAAGGTGAAGGTCCTGAAGTTCTACAAACGTGGAATCATAAAGCTACCAGAAAGAGGGCAAAAGTTTATACAAAATGGTACATTTATGCTTGATTAAAATCCATTCTTTCTAAAAAAAATTGAGATTTATTTCAAAATAATAAAAAACCGAAATTACGCCTTTGCCAACCCGATATATTATAGATTATTCTTTTCTTTTAAATTAAATTTTAGTAACAACGTTATTAAAACGCAATACCTGCGTAGTATAATAACTGTCGAAAACTTGCATGTGCTCAATTGTAAACCCCATCATCAATTTTTGGGCATTATTATCCGTGAACACCAACAAAGGACGCTCGAACGTGTAACTCAAATAAGCTTGACTTTCAAAATTGCGATTATTATCGTACATTCTACAACAAAAATTAATAACTGAGTTAAAACGCAATTATTAAAAAACTTGTAATTTTTTAATCTCTAACCCAAATATCATTGCTTATTAAAAAATTGGAAATTCCAAATTATTTAATTTTCCATTAATAATCAACGGCTTACTTCAAGTGTCCTGGTACTGCAGAATGCCCAAATCGATAGGCCGCAGCAATAAAATCATTAGTTGTTGCAAAATTAATGGAACTGTTGTATTGCGTAAAACCCGAACTTTTGGGAAACAAATCAAATTTAAGCATATTTTCTTCTCCTAGGTAAAGCACCAAAAATTCCTTATAACTAATGTGTTGCACGATTCCAATGAGTATGGCTCTAGCTTCCTGAAAAACCGTCTCGTCATCCCACTCTGGATGCATCTTTTGCAATGCTTCGGCAAGTCGATTGTGTTCGCGCAAAAAAATCGTTTGAAACGTCGATATGTCCGCAGCTTGATTTGCTCTTGTATCCCCTTCAAATGTAAAATATTAATTTTAAATTAAAAAAAAAAACGTGCGAACGTACCAGCTAAGAAGCATGGTTCTTCGGCACTTTTAGCATTACAGATGCTTAGGACTTGATCCCTGGCCACGTTTGGTGGGAAAGTGCAGCCACTTGGATTGGTTTGAACTCTTAATTGTCCTCCTTTAAAAGTTCTAAGAGGGTCGCTATTATTTTTGAAAGCTCCATAAGTTATGGAGATATCAATCGCATGAGTTTGGGAATTTTTCTAAAATTACAAATTCAACTCAAAATCGATTCAAAAAATTATGGGCTAACTTGTTCGATCGATTGGTTTGGGTTGCAGGCTCCTGTTAGGGTGTATTCGGTTCTATGCAGACTTAAACAAGTAATATTGCGAGAAGGGTAAAAATAATCGTCTGGGGGTATGATTGCTGGTAGACAAATTGTGTCATTTCTTGTGGGAATCGGTTTACAACAATGTACAGGCGAATCTAAAAATTAACCACGATGGTTCATGAATACAGTAGACCCGCGGTAATCCGACACTGCCTTGCAAAAATTTATTGGATTACCGCGGAGCTACCATAATGTAATTTTAGACTTACCAATTGGAAGAGATAGCCCCATATCATGGGCCAGTAAGTGCCCCCAAGCCATTCCACTAAAGGTGAGGGAATCAAAATGATTGGCATCGGGATAAAGCGTGGTTCTTATAAGTCTTGCTAAAGGCAAAGGTTTCCTGTTACTTCCAAGTCTCAAAGCTTTCTTTTTATCGCTGTAATGGCTGGGCAAAATTCTTCTAAACGTGGAGTCGTACATGCCCATTTGGGGATCTTCTAAATGATTACAAGAGCCATTTATGTTACGATATTTCGACAAAGGATCGCATTTTGGAACTAGCAAGAAACATGTTTGTTCGTTAGATCTAAAATTTTTGAAAAAAATTTTTTTGGACCAAATTCTTTGGTGTGGACTTACTGATCCTTGCAGATGGGACATTTGTTTTGCAATGTATAAAAAGGCTCTTCCATGCACACTTTGCATTTGAAAGTGAACGAACTGCGCACTAAAAACACTAATAATATGCCTGTTAGTAACATTATTGAATTTTTACTACTAATCACGATTTAAAAAAAACTGAGTACTTATACATAATTTTACATAATAATACATTAGGTATCTACGTTTAGATAATTGTTGAGGAATTATGTGAATTATTTGTATGCAAAAATTGCCTATGACATTTTCTAAGTCCCATATATTATGCAGGAACTATCAGGAACTAGCCCATGTTTAGCCTTTTAATGATAAAAATAATAATTTAAATCAGCTAACGGGCATATTTGAAAAAAAATTACAAAAATTATTAAATTTATACTTAAACAGTCAAATTTCTATGTTGAAAACATTTTTCTATGCCCTATTTTAAAGTTTTATTTCAAATTCTTTAGTAAAAACCATTACATTAACAATTTGATTGTGTGCAAAGTGACATTAAGATAGAAATTTAACTGTTTTTAGAAAAAACTCAAAAAGCAATTAGTTCTTATAATTTTTTTATATTATTAATTACCATTTTAATAATGGGAGTTAAGGAATCTTTGGATTAAGTAATGCGTTTGATTTTTTTATTTATAAAGACATTTTTATTTTATGTCGGATATTAAAAATATTGTCAACAAGATTTAGTATTTTATGCTTAATTTTTAATTTTGTTTATAGTACAATTTAACACCGTATTAAATTATTTATTTTAGTTATATCCACGCATAACATTCAGAAGTCGTTCGTGATAAGAACTAAAATTGCATTCGCTTCATGTTCGAATATAACAAATAGATTATTTAAATAAATTTCTATTAAAACGTCCAAAATTTTATTTTGATGAATCAAATTAAACAAATATAAAAATTATTAAGCACACAATCAAATTCAGTAGGCAATTATAAAAGAGTATTCTAAATAACAGAAACAGTATATTTTTGGTTTTGATTTCTTAAATACTAGGGGCTTTTAATTTTCTCTTCTAATAACACAAAAGTATTCTTAAAAAATTGCCTTAAATACACTTTTAAAAATTTTGATAGATTTTCCATAGCATAGTGGACAACCCTTAAACATCATACATTTTAGCTCAAAAACATAAATTAACACCTTTTTGAAAAACCACTGGTGACAATCTGGAACATTTATACGAATTGTGAAAATTTTATCAGTCTAATTGTATTTAAATTACTAAAATAATTAGTAAAACAATTTTTGTGGGTTAATTGCGTGTTATCTCACAAATTGCCTAGTTTTCAAATACAATTTATGCAAATTGAATAATTATTTATAATTAGAAGTAAATAAAATATGCTTTTGATAAGGGTAGATATTTATTATTAAAATTTTAATAATCAAAACAATTCTAAACAGGAAATTATTATCAGAAAAAAAGTTTCAATTGTAATATTTAATTTTGGATTCTTGTAATGTTGTTTTTTTAATTTAAAACTTTTGTGGAAATGGTAAATTAAATTTACATATGTACATTGTAAATAATAATAATATTACTGTATTATTGCATGCGACCAAGTCTTTATTATAAATTTATGAACGCTAGATTCAAATTTTACATAATACACTATTCTACAACCAAAAAAACTTAAAACAACCTTTTTCAGCTCTCAAACAAATGTATATTTATTACCATTTGCTCAAATCAATTGATGGTATATTGTTACACCCCGTCAATTTATTCCTAAAACAATAGTTTATCGTTAGATGAATTCAATTTAATCTGCCGATTTATACAGGGTGTCAGACGAATAGGTACTGAAACTTAGCCGGGTGATACCTGACATCAATCTAAACAATAAAAAGTTGTTTACAATATATGTCCTAAATCAAAAGAACATCGTCTCTATATGCTCTTAAGAGGGAGCGAGATCATTTAATACGTCCTTTATGGCTAATTTATTTTATCGTTTAGGTATCATGTTGCATAAACATCTTATGTTTACAATACCATAACCCAAGAATATTCACATGTCTTAGGTGTGTTTTTGTTCAGTTTAGGCTCATTTATAAGTAGATTAATTACCAGTACTTATTCCTCTGACAGGCTGTATAAAATAATTATTAAATTATTTTTGTGCCAATTACAATCAAAAAAATTAATTTAAAAAAAAACACAAACCAGTTCGAAATTTTCAAAAAGCTGTAGGGAGCAATTTGGGTTATATTGTCGCTATTATCGCAGATTAATCTGGACAGACTAGCTTTTCGAATTTCTTGCAGTTGACCTACAAAAATGATTAATCAAAACGAAATTACTATATTTATTTTTTTACCTTGAGTAAAGCTTCCAGGTTGTCCGCCGACTTCGTACCAGAAACGATCGCCCCATTTCTTTCTATAATATTCTTCGGTCCACAGACACAAAAATGTCGGTCCCAATCTGGTACCAGGTACCTTCGTTTCTAAATTTCCACCCACCTGCAAATCTATATCCCTCACGGTTTTGTACAGTTTTTTCAAATCGGCGATGTACTGAAAAAAAAACTAATGGTAAAGCAATTCAAATAATTGCAGTATTAGACCTTTCTCGGAATGTAGTTCGATAATGCTGCGAAAGTCATAATTTTACGTCCAGTACAAACTTCTAAATAATCTACGTATACCCCTAAGCCATGATCTCTTCCTCTTAATATGTCCGAAGCTACTAAGTCAGACATGTATGGGTAATCTTGTGCATCGATCAGATCTGTTATCTAAAAAATAAATCTTGTTAATTGTTCCATGTTTATTGAATACCAAATTGAAACACATTATTTTAAACAAAATTCATTTCATTTTTAGGGTGTCATTGTAGATTTTGACGTCTCTAAGCCGTCAAGAACTGTATTCAATTTTATGTTCCGAAAAAGGTTTGTTTTCAACAATAATTTTGTTAAAAGGCACATAATTGGCGATTTGAGAATTTTGTTATTAACATAATTCTGTAATATTTAATTGCGAATTGTCAGAGAGTAAATTAATTCTTGTAAAGTGTGCTTAAAGCCGAGTGTGCGCATTCGAGCTCAAAGTGGCACATTTCCGATCTCGAAAAAAAAAAAAGAAGCGCGCCGCTCCGCGTCGCGCTTCATTTGCTTCCCTCGCTCGAAAATGTGCCACTTTTCGCTCGAACGCGCACATCTTCGTATTTATTCAATTTGTTTAAATTACTTTTTGGATTTAAAAGGAAAATAGCAATGTATTCAATAAAACGACATATGCACAGTAACATATAGTTTGATAACCACTGGTCTAGATATACACAAGCGCAACATAGCGCGTTGTTATATTTAATTGAGGCGCGCCAAAGAAGTATTACTTCTAACGTGCGTACATAAGTACATGCACCGGTTTTTTTTTACATAGAATGAAATTCAGTTTTAAACATTTAGCAAAATTATTAAAGTAAACTCGAAGAATAAATTATTTTAAGTTTTTAGACAACTCAAATTAAATAAATTAATAACTTGGAAAATTTTTAAAATATATTTAAAAACTTTAGAAATTTTTAATTATCAATTTTTTTTGTATAACACAAATTGAATAAAACAAAACTTTATTCGGTAAATTTAAAAGGAAATTTTGATGAAAAAATTATTATGTATTATCAGAAAACTCAAATAGAGTAAATACAGAATTTGTGGTTTTTGCAAAAAACTTTGAAGATCATTAATTTACGCAAATGAAATTAATATTGATGAAAACTCTATAAATAAATCATCTTAATTGTTCAGAAATGTTAAATTTATAAAATTAAATACAGTCAAACCTCGATAGGTCGAAGTTGAAGAGAAACTATAAATAATTCGCGTTATCAAAAATTCGAGCTATTGATATAAAAATATTTTTTAGTTTATGTTTTTAAAATTTACTTATTGTTTCTTTTTCTTAATAATTTCCTAGTGATTTCTTGCTAAAACCTAAATCTTGTGTCTTGAACAAGATGTAATTAGGCTTCATTTATGGAATAATTCAATTTTTAAATATAAAAAAATATTTATATGTTATATATTATATGCATCAAAATTTTAGAATGACTTAGGTGGGGAATGTTAAAAAAAGATTGGGAAACACTGCTCTATATATTTCAAAATATTTTAAAACTATTAGGTAATTATTTATTTTATGTTATTTGTGTATGCTCATAACAGTTAAATCGAGCCAAATTAATAGTTTTACTTGAGGTATTAAATTGCAATAGTTTCCCAATTGTGGTCAAAACGTAATTTCGCAGAATTATAATTAAAAAAAAATTAAAAACCCCTTTGTTAGGGTAGTTAGATTTTGAAAATTATTTTTTGTACGCGCGTTAGAAGTTATACGTCTTTGGCCTAACTGAATTTAATATAACCACGTGTAAGAATTAATATAAATTAATTCAATAAATACGAGGATGTGCGCATTCGAGCGAAAAGTGGCACATTTCCGAGCGAGGGAGGCAAATGAAGCGCGACGCGGAGCGGCGCGCTTCTTTTTCCCGAGATCGAAATGTGCCACTTTGAGCTCAAATGTGCGCACTTAATTTTAAGCATCATTCACAATAATTAATTTACATTCTTAGACGGCTAACTTCATACTGTACAATTTTCGTTAGCTGAGCGCGCGCAACTTCCGTTGCCTGCTAACATTTTAATCTCAACGCGTCAAAAGAAGTATAACTTCAAATATTTTTGATTAAAAACTTACCTGTTCGGTAAAATAAGTATCACTTGCTTGCATCCTTTGAATCGTAAACCCAAGAAGCATTTGATCAAAGTTCCCACCTTCTTGAATTAGATACGGTTTCAATTGCCACGGACTTATTGCTAATACTTTCTCCAATTTATGCCGATGATTGAATAAGCTAGTAACAGATCATTAAATCAACAAAATCAAAATTAAACAAGTATACCAACGTATAATAACCGGGTACGTTCGTATGACCGAAACGAAGTGCAGCCGATATACCAGAACTGAGAACCGCAATATTAACTTTCCCACTGAACTGCGTAAAACCACTGGTTTTTGGCATTAAGTTATTCTTAGTCATGACAGATTTTCCCAAAAATATGGGCAAGTATTCCTTATAAGTAATATGTTGAAATTCGGCAATGACAATCGCTCTAGCTTCTTGATAGAGGGTTTCATCGTTCCAATCTGTATGCAAACTTTTTAAAGCCGTAGCCACTCTATTGTGCTCACGCAAAACTATAGTTTCAAATAGAGCTATGTCAGGAATCTGATTGACTCTCGGGTCGCCTACAATAAAAAATTCTAAGCATTTAGTTAACAATTTCATAAAATCAAACCTGAATCATAGCAAGCTTGATGGGGATTCATCAACCGACATTTGGTGGCCGCTTGATCAGGAGGTAAATTTGGCAAAAACATTCCACCGTTGTCCGAAGTTTGAGTTTTCAATAGTCCCCCTTGGAACGATCGCAAATTAGTGGCATTGCCTAAATCTGATCCGTACACCTGGGACACGTCTAATGCGTGAGTTACTGTGTTGTACTAAAATATGACATTCTTTTAATTAATTTTAACACATACAACTATTTTACTTGTTGAACTGGTTGGTCGTCAGAACAATCTCCTATGTAAGTCACTCTGCTACGGTGCTTGCTTATGCACGTTATATTAAACTGGGAATAAAAGGGATCGTTTGCAGGTACGAGTAAGGGCAAACACACATGTTGATTGTTTATGTTCGCCGGGTCGCAACATTGAAGAGTTATATCTAAAAATAAATTATTTAAAGTAAAAGACTCGATCACTATTATGTCCTGGTGAACGAAATACAGTCATTAAAATATTTCTAGATATTACAATCTCTTTTTTTTGTTATCTATTAATGGAGGTTTTCCGATACAGGGTTGTCCAAAAAGATGTTACTACCCATATGGTACTACATACTTTCAAATTTTTATTCGTTGCGTACTAGATATGGCCAGCCGACTTACTTTGGAAGACAAAGGAAGGTAAGCAGCTCGGATGAAAGTGTTTGGGTCACTCAAATAGTAAGATACTAATTTTAGCAATGGTTTCCTTCAAGCAGTTTAACTATGGGTCGAATGCATGTAATATTCAAGCTCCTACCCGCCTTCTGTCTTCCAAAGTAAGTCGGGTGGTCATATCTAGTCTGCAACGAATCAAATTCAAAAATTATGTAGTACCATATGGGTGGTAACATCTTTTTGGACAACCCCGTATAAAATTAATAAAATTTCAAGTAGTGAATCGACAGCAATCAGTAAAATCACTATTTCAAAATAATTACTCGGTTACCCCAATACCCGATCACACCAAAATCAATAGAATTAGTAGTCGATCAGTATATACCCCAGTACTCGATCACCAAAAAGTATTATTATAAACCGACCAAAAATATTAGTTTAATTTCATAATCTTTTGTAACGTGTTTAATCTAGTACTAATTCCAGACCAAAAAATGGTACCACGACTAGATCACGCTTTTATGCGGTATTGATAACATAAAAATAATATTTACTTTATTTAATAGTTAAAAGAACTTATTAAAAATTATGAACATTAATATAATTGCACACTTTAGGTAAACAACTGTTAAATATGGAAATACACAAAGCGCCTGTCGCCGCTGTTTAACGATATGATTCACGGCCGAAAAATTATTAAATACTTTTTATCAAAAATTATAATTTTTTGATTTTTATAATTTTATAAATACCGCAAGTGATGGAGTATTGGGTCCTGATCGAGTATTGGGTTTCTTACCTTAGTTGAGAATCATAAAAATTAAAATAACTCACCATCTCCTTTATTAAATCCCAAATCATGAGATATCGCATGCCCCCAGACCATGGCGAACGAAGTAATTTCATTATCCGTGACATTAACATCATGGAAAAAAGTCGTTCTCAGTATTCTGGATAAAGGTAACATTTGACCATTCTTTGCGGTGCGTAGGGTATATACACCATCCGCATAAACGGGGGGAAGAATTCTGCTATAAACAGTTAATTTCTTCCCCATTAAAGGAAATTCCAGATTGTTACAAGAGCCATTATAACTTCTGTAGGGGAACAACGGATCGCATTTGGGCACTTCCAAAAAACAAGTTGTTTCGTTTACGCTAAAACAAAAAATAACTTAGAGATAAACCAAAACTGGTATTGCTTTTCACTCACCGATCTGGGCACAGAGAACAATTTGTCTTGATAGTGTAGAGCGGTTGCAGTACACAAACGCTGCATTTCGCACCGTCAGAAAATTGTGCCAGAAAAAGAACCGCAATAGTTGTTAGTAGCATTGCTTTCGAAGTAATGTCCAAACAACTTTAATCGTGCAGAAGCGATTTAAATTGCCCCGGTTTTATGCTAATTTTAGATAAAGCTTCCTCGGTAATTATACAAATGTTAAAATATTGGCATTATGGTAATCTTAGGCTGCAACAAATGGTTAATACACTGATTTACATTTGAGGTTTTGAGTTGTTCCTAATTTAAATTTGATTATTTTCAAGCACCACATTTTGGAATAAAAATTTATTGTCAGAAAGTTAGTAAAAATTCTCAGTCTTAGTTGTATCATAATTAAAAATTGCTCACTCAGAAATGGTATAATGGTCCATCAATTTCATCGATGAGATGGGCTATTACGTTTCGATCTAAGCTTTTATATTAGTCTCTTTCCACCGTTAACTAGTGATTTCCAAACTGAGGAGCGCGCCTCTCTGGGGAGTTGCGGACTAGTAAAAAGTGGGGCTCGAAAGATTTAACAAAAGGGAAAATTTTGTCCAGTTAAAAACGTGCTATATTATTTTATGAAATATGAATTTTCCAAGCTACTTGTTTTATAAGGTTTACAAAATTTAAATTATAAACATTTTCAAGAATGCAAATTATTTTTAATATGGGGCATTTTATACCAAATCGTCCACTTTTATATTTTCTCAAAATTTGATGTTTTTGAGACCGATAAAAAAATGTATGCTTAATTGGCTTTGTTTTCGATCTACCAGGTTTTCTTCTAAACCTATATATCGGGAAATCTTTGTACAGTATTAGATTTTTTTAAGGGAGGCGCAGTAATTTAAAGTTTGGAAACCACTGCTGTAAACTGAATATTTTTTGTATGTATCTTTTCAGCAATTTGTAATTTAAGAAAATTGATTTGATATAATTTATATTCGAGCAAAGTTTTGTTTATTTGTACTAAATTTCTGTTTTTACATCTCATTAGTAATATAAGCCTGGGTGAGATATATAAATTAAAAAACTATTATCAAAAGCCATTGAACCTACAAAAATGAATAATTAATGCTTTATGTTCCCATTTTCTATTACTTATTATTTAATTAACATAAACGTAACATAACTAGTTCAAAATTAATTATTTTAATTGCTACATTTAAAACAATTTTGTACTAAATTTTAGATTATAAAGAAACATTAAATAATTTTAAACTATTACATAAGGCTATTGAGAGAAAAATGCTAAGACATCTTTCAGTTTTACAAAATTTCAGATATGATTACCACTTGCTTAAATCAATCGATGGTATATTTTCACATTTCGTCAATTTATTCCTAAAACATAAAAGAAAATAGTTTATTATATAAATTTATTATTTTTATGTTAATTTCAATCGAATATTGCTTATATTTAATTGTTGTTCTTCGTAAAATTAGTAATAAGAAGACATACCATTTCGAAACTTTCAAAAAGCTGTTGGGAGCAATTTCGGTTATATTGTCGCTATTATCGCAGATTAACCTCGATAGAGAAGATTTTCGAATTTCTTGCAGTTGACCTAAAAGAAATATTAATCAAAAGGAAATCGCTGTACTTTTTTTTTTTACCTTGGGTAAAGCTTCCGGGTTGTCCACCGACTTCGTACCAGAAACGATCGCCCCATTTCTTTCTATAAAATTCTTCGGTCCAGAGACACAAAAATGTAGGTCCTAATCTAGCGCCAGGTACTTTTTCTTCTAAATTTCCTCCTACCATTAAATCGATATCTTCCACAGTGTTATAGAGTTTTTTTAAATCGTAGATGTACTAAAAACGTCAATGCTTATAAAATTTAAAAAAATAGTTACAGTTTGTACCTTTTTGGGATGTATCTCGATAATCCTGCGAAAGACCTAACTTTATGTCCTGTACAAAGTTCTAAATAATTTACGTAAACTGCTAAACCGTGGTCTCTTCCTCTTAGTATGTCTGAAGCTACTAAGTCCGACATATATGGGTAATCTTGAGAATCAAGCAGATCTGTTACCTAAAAATATAATTGCAAAAAGAAAACAAAATGCATTTTAATTATTTTACAAATAAATCTTAAGATTCCAAATTTAATTAATTTCTAATAATGTACCAAAAGGCAATTTATTTTTTGAGATATGTTTGCAAATAACAACTCGTGTAAATTGTGGCAAGTAATTGCAATAAGTCTATCAACTTGAATTCATTTCTAAAGATAAGTAATCCAAAAGTAAAATAATATAATTGATTATTTTTAATTAAGAAGTATTACCTGTCTCGTATAAAAAGTATCACTTGCTTGCATGCGTTGAATTGTGAATCCAAGAAGCATTTGATCAAAATTCCCACCTTCTTGAATAAGATACGGTTTCAATTGCCATGGACTTATTGCTAGTACTTTCTCCACTTTTCGCAAATGATTGAATAAGCTAGAAACACATTTCTAAATCTACATCAAAACTAATTTATAAATGTACTAACACATAGTAACCTGGTATGGTTGTATGTCCAAAGTGGAGTGCCGCCGATATGATTGAATTAAGAACCGCAATATTAACAGTTCCGTTAAATTCTATAAAGCCATTACTTTTCGGCGTTAAATAGTGCTTTTTCATAATAGATTTTCCCAAAAATATCGGCAACCAATCTTTGTACGTAATATGTTGAAATTCTGCAATTACAATGGCTCTAGCTTTTTGATAAAGGGTCTCATCGTCCCAATCTGGCTCCAAATCTTGAAAAGCCTTAGCCAATCTATTGTGTTCGCGTAACATTATAGTTTGAAATAAGGCTATATCAGGAATTTGATTGACTCTTGGGTCTCCTACAAAAGAAATTAATTAAGAATACTTCGTTTGCTATTTTTGGCATAATTATATTAATTTGAACCTGTATTATAACAGGCTTGATGGGGATTCATTAGTCGACATTTGTTAGCTGCTTGATCAGGGGGTAAATTTGGAGGAAACATTCCACCATTTTCTGATGTTTGGTTCATTAATTGCCCTCCTTGGAAGGAACGTATCATAGTGGCATTGCCTGCATCTGATCCATATACCTGGGACACATCTAATGCGTGAGTGACAGTGTTGAACTAAAACATTAACTAACATTATATTCTTAAATTTTTAATCTATGTGACTATTAAGGTGTGCCGAAATAATCGAATATTTTTTTTGTCACCTTTGGTCTCAAATATGGATTCAATCCAAATTTGAGCTCTTAATAATAGGACGAACCAAAAGTTATTTTTTTCCTCCTTAACTTTTAACATAATTATTTTCTACAAGAATCATTACGAAAACGTCAAAACTCAAAAAATAAAATATTCAAAGTGTCGCGAATTTTTTTTTATCATTAGGGTGTGCAACCTCTTAATATTAAGAGCTCTTTAAACTCGATCTATATTTCGAAATCCCCTACTGAAATTTTGAGATCAATCGTGAAAAATTCTGTTTTTTTGGCACACGCTAGTAATTACTATACTTGTTGAACTGGTTGGTCCTCATTGCAATCTCCTATCAAAGTTACTCTACTTCGATGCTTGCTAATGCACGTTAAATTAAACTTGGAATAAAAGGGGTCGTTTGCTGGTATTATTAGAGGCAAACACACATGTTGATTATGCATATTCTCCTCAGCACAACAATTCGTGGTTATATCTAAAAGTATATTAATTAGTACAAAATTATAAAAATTGAAATTAATTACTAAAGCCCTTATTAAATCCCAGGTCATGAGAAATTGCATGTCCCCATACCATAGCGCTCGATGTAATTTCATTATCGGTGATATTGACATCTCGGAATAGGGTCGTCCTTAACAGTCTTGATAAAGGTAACATTTGACCATTCTTTGCAGTACGTAAAGTGTATTTCCCATCTTCATAGTCGGGCGAAAGAATTCTGCTATATACAGTTAATTTTTTTCCCATTAAGGGATATTGTAGATTGTTACAAGAACCATTATAACTTCTGTAGGGGTAAGATGGATCACAATCGGGTACTTCCAAAAAGCAAGTTGTTTCATTTAAACTAAAAAATAAGGATTAACATAAAATAAAACTAATTGTTTTTAACTCACCGATCTTTGCAGAGGGGACAATTTGTATGAATAGTGTAAAGGGGTTGTTGTATACAGAGACTACATTTAAACCCATCAGAAAATTGAGCCAAAAAAATAATTATAACTGTTCTCAATAGCATTGTTTTCAAAGCACTATTCAAGTTGTGGATGGACTTCAATTGTATAGAACTTATATGAGAATTAAATAATTCACAAATGATAACAGAAAAAAAAATAATGTGCTCAAATTATGTTAGTTAAATGATAAAATGCAAACACTTTTCTATCAATTTCGATTGTAACTTTTAACTAGCTTAAATGTATTTTAATTTAATGTTTTTAGTCACAATTTCAAAACTAATTATCTTCAGTGTATTTAAAATGAAAAAAATGCTTGTCAACTTCATAAAAAATTATAGTTCGTGTCTTAATTAAAATTACTCGATCCAAAAATATAATTACATTCAACCAAGAAATAAATAATTAATATTAACTGATCGCATTTATCTATCAGGTCTCATTTTTCGAATATAATTCACAAAAGTATTTTTAGAATAATCTACTTTAATTTTCTTATTACACACAAATACAAAAAGAAAGATATTCATATTCGGTTGGCAATCATTGTTAAAATACAATATAAAATTCAGAAATTACAGTTTTATAGTCTAAAAGAGAACGATAGTTGTGTTAAATCCCAGTGAGAAGACACCAAAAAATAATTTATCGAAATGTATTATTATAATCATAATATGGCACGTTATTAAGTAATGATAATATAAGAAAGCCATTCACTAGATTAAGTAATTTTTGCTATTACTAAGTACCAGTAGTATAAACTTTTATACAATCTACACTTAACGCTTAATTCTACGGAAAAAAAATAAAATTAGAAAAAAGAAATTCAATAAGTATAATAACAATATGATTTTGTACTAATTTTTAATCACTTTCGTTATTATTTATAGCATAGTAAGTATTGCTAAGTATCACACAAACATTTCAAGCTCACAAATTAAGTAAATTAAAACTAAGAGCAATCCCGCGATTTCACAAAAAAAAATTAAGAAAGTCAATGATTAAGAAAATATTCAAGGCCAGTACCATTCGAAATATAACTATCGTAAGCAAAAGAAGACACAAAATAGTAAAGTAAAGGTCAAGATTCGTATAACAATCTCTGATAATGCGGAAAGACTTCCCAAGTGGGAATGTGCAATCCAAATTCTAACGCTACCAATACTGCAAATTCGGACGCGAATAAATCCTTACGATTCAATCTAAAAACGCTCTCGATCCTTTCGATGAGCGCCTTCAGGCAATCACCCTTGATGTCGTTTAGTTTTGCAGAAAGGAGCAGACTTGCAGCTGCACACAATTTACGATTCTGCTTGTTTATCAATCCTCGAAGAATAAGTTTCTCAAAATACACATAGGCTTGAGCTACGGTTACTAACTCAATACCACTTTCGGCTTTCGCTATTTTTCGCATTTCTTTCTTAATACTAAAAATTGAACAATTAATTTGCTTAATAGACTATCAAGGATAATGTTTACCTTCTTAGTTTACTCAAAGTTAGTTGTATGTGTGGAAATCTGTCTTTGAATTTGTCGTTGATTTCCTTTTTCAAATCGGATGGTCGCACGTAATCGATAACCGAAGTCATGTAAGAACTGAACGTAAGCAACGTTCTGTGTTTGCCTGCTATTAACTCGGGGTCATCCAACAAATGGGGCGTGTAAACAAGCATAGAATTAGAAAGTTCTTCCTTTGAATCAGGTGGAGGCGAAGCTGCCATAACATGAGCAGTACCCCTTTGTGCACCTTGATCATACGAAAAGCACCTGAAATAAAATATGTATCAGATTGCGCAAAAGGATAATCATTTTAGTACTCTCATATTACAGTTCCTTAATGGATTTTGATATTTAATAAGCTAAGCACTAAATGTGAGAAAAAAATGAGCCAGAAAACATTTAAAAACTGAATTAACCTTAATTTAGAAAAGAATTATCCACTTTCTAAGAGTCATTTTTTATTCTCATTAGGAATTATCAAAATTTTAAGTTCTCGATTTCATTTGTCCATAAGAAAATTTTCGAAGTCTTCAAGTGCATGCAAGAAGTGAAATACAGTTCAGTGACACATCGAAAAAGTGAGGAAAACACCAGTAAAACATGTTTCTGATTCATAAAGCACAAATATGCATATCAAAGACATACATTAATACTGCAACAGATAACTTACATATGAGCAAACATGCATACTTATTCTTCTAATTGTAAGATACACACCTACTTGTCACCAGTACTTATCAAAAGAATATTTTAAATGAGCCACAGACTGCTAATCATTGTTTTAGTAAATGCTTTAACGAAAATTTAACAATCTGTTTTCATTTAAATTTGAATAAATAACTTAACATTTACCATTTATAGCCTGGTTGACGAGTTAACACTTTTGTCCTGTAAAGCAAACAATTTGTTTAAACATCAAGCTTCAAAACGATTTCAATTTAGTGCAAATTGACATCAAAAAGTAGATGCAATTCAATTAGTGAAGAGACAATTAACATTTAGAGAAATGTAAAGCACTTATTAAAATATCAACAAAGAATACCTGGCGACCACATGACGAGGACGTCCTGATGTTTGAATCGATAACTCTGTATTTTCCTCAAAAGTACTGTTATGACGCCTCTCTGTATAATCTTTAACGCTTTTTGTAGGAACCAATAGTTTTCCATAAGACATTTCCTACAATGAACACCCAAAATTAAATCTCATCGTTTCAAACATTTTTTTAAGCGTTTCTCACTTGTCCATCTGGTCCCTTCTCAATTCCAAGCATTTCGTATGGATCCAATCCGTCGCCAATTGTGGACAAAGGCCGAGATCCAGAAATGTGTCTTTTCCTGACGGCTTCTTTGCGAATATCAGATCTACAAATTTAATCATTTTAATTTTAAGATCTCTACAGTTTTATTAGTATACACAGTACGATTCGGATATACATAGTACCATAAAAACTTTCTCTGCAATCTATATTTTAATTTAACAAAAGTGTTCTACTTCATTTAAATGAAACAACAAAACATAATAACCATAAAGAATTTTATGTTTTCTTTTATAGTGCACCTTGGGTATAGTAAACCAATTTTGATGCATTTTACAATTTCAATATATCCAAACTCCACTGTATATAAAACGAGTAATACAAACCTAGCCTTCGAATTTCTCATATAAGGTATAAAAGAACAGATCAAAAATGGACTGTGTTTATCAGTGACCATTACAATTCGTTCGCCTTTAAATTTGTGGTTCTGAACCGACTTTATTATTTTTATTTCCCTTTCGCCGTTTACCTCTGGGATCACTGCTGGTGGTGCAGGGCTAGTTTTGTTGCGGGCTACAAAAAATTCAATTAGTTCAGCACCAAAATAATTATTATTCAAAGTGTACTCATGCCGGTCATTGGTTCAATGCTTTCAGAGCTACTTCCAAATTGTTGACGTTCAGAGTCACTGCAGGTCGAACTTTGTTGCATAACTCTTTTCCGATAACCTGGTACTGCTTTTCTATCTTGCACTACCGAATCAGCAGCAGATGTGGACGAGCTATTTGAAAATAAAGTGTTGATTTATGAATTAGCAAAACTGATAGATAATTAAAACAAATAAATGTTATCTAAATTAGACTCAATATAAAGGTGACACTTTGTCTGGTAACAAACATTTTGCTCTTATCCACAAGTACTTTAAAGAGTAAAAAATAACCGAATAAACAGTATGTTGAAAGCTTTTAATGTAATCCTCACCGTTCTTTATGTAATGTTTTACATAAAGGTGCATCTTCCAAGTATGTTTTGATAGGTGTTAAAATACTATCAGATTCTGAACTTAACGATTGGCCATCTGGGTTGTACGATTTTGGTTTGTGGAACCTTTTCTTGGCATTTCGAGAAGTTGATTTATTCCTCATAAAAACACTTTCATAGTCACTGAAACCGTCTTCAGCGCCGTCGGACTCTTCGGCCAGTATTTCATCGGTCTTCGTAAATAGTACAAGGTCGTTTTTTGTGATAGCTCCATTTCTTGGCAGAAGAGATAATTTTGTATCTCGATAACTGCCATCGAGGGATATGTTGGATAAAAATGTTACAGCTGCTATACGTCTACGGGAACAATTTCTTTTGAGTGTACTTGCCATTATGTAAGATTACTGTTGAAAAAAAGAAAGGAAGAAAGCACTGTTTGGTCACAGATTTATACTAATAGTCTGTTTATTCACAATTTCACAGCTCACACAAGTCCACATCATGGGATGTAGTTCGAGTAACGTTAACGATGCATATTCTAAAGAATAAAACACCATTTTAAAATTAAGTCAGTCCACAATTAATAACTTAAGTATTTTGATAAACACCGCATATAAATACACAACTTCAATTAGATAAAGTTGACATAATACCTCTAGGAACTTTCTCGTTTTTAATGACTCCAAATTATTGTCTTTGGCGCTTATAATAGCCCTTATTTCGAATATTTAAACAACTAAATTGGAATATTTCCGCGATAAGATTAACAAACAATGAGTTAATCGTTTGGAAATTAATATTTAATTCAAATAGAAACTGTATGACGAGTTGTGGTACTCCTGATAGGATGACCCCCCATGTGATTTATCTATTTTACCTATATATTATTGTACCGGTTTAGCTTATTAAAAACACTACAACTAATACAACTAACCAGACAAACTTATATACTTAAGGTGATACAGTGCTCCTCCATGGTATTTTAATTTTTCAAAATAATTTACGATAGGTTTGTGTTTATCTTATTTTATCTAACATATTTTCTAAAGTACTTTTTGTAGGTTTAAAATTTAATCATGCCTCCACCTAAGACAACGGGACCTTTACTACAACAATTGCGTGCATTGATGAAGAGCGGGCAATTTTTTAAAGGCACTTTAAATGCATACATAGTTCCATCGTATGATGCTCATAGCAGCGAGTATTTAGCTCCTCAAGACAAACGTAGAGTCTTTATTTCTGGCTTTACGGGGTCAGCTGGGACTGCTGTTATCACTGACACAGATGCCTGCATGTGGACTGATGGCAGATATTTTCTGCAGGCCTCTGAAGAAATGGATTGTAACTGGACACTTATGAAGGAAGGAGTACCTTCAACTCCCAGCCAGGGTAATTAATTGATAATGGAATTTGTTTAATAGGTCAATGTTTGAACAATTGGAACAAACACTTAATGACTTTATCTATATTAATTTTACTTTTAAGTGGTTTTGTCTTTAAGGTCAGCAATTGAGATTGCACACAAACTACTTAGATTTATGTCCTATTGTTCGATCAAGGACAAGTTATTATGTTGTTTATTTCTTGTCCAAAAGAGGCATCTCTTAATTATTTTTCTCGAGAAAAAGGATTTCAAAAATCCATACACTTGAAATAATATCAAATTTGAGTAAAACCAAAAGATTACTAATAAATTAAAATAACAATAGTTATTGTGGAGAAACTTTATCAAAAATGGCATGATTATTACAAACAATAGTAACCTTTGTTTGATACAATTTATTGAGTCTTGTTCCACTATTTGAATTAACTGGGTCACATAGTCATTACTTTTAGATTTTTGATAATGAGAACTATGATTAAGAGTGATAATTTTGGATTTAATTATTTTAACAATTACTCATTTTACTTTTATTTAATTACTTTGTTAGCACTGCTTATTTACATATATATTTAAACAGCTTTTTAAACAAAGGAGACGAAATGCATTATCTTTCACATTTTTTCTTCTGAACTATGCTCTGCAATGATTCAGAAGATTAATTATTAAAAAGGTGGATCCGAATTGTTAAACTGCAGCTTCTTTAGTTTTTTTTAATCAGCTACACAAAAGATAACAGTAATTACAAAATAAACCGTTTTTCAGCAATTTGGCTGTCGAAACATTTACCGCCTTCATCTAACGTAGGAGTTGATCCAAAATTAATGCCTTACAATATATGGAGACCCCTCGAAACACAACTCGAAGAAAATGGACATTCACTAGTACCCGTTGAAACAAATTTAATTGATGTCTTATGGACTGACAAAGCTCTACCTAAATTTAATCCAATCAAACCATTAGAATCAAAATTCTCAGGAAAATCAATCAAAGATAAATTTGCCGATATACGTAAGCAAATGAAGGATAAAAATGCCAATATTCTTGTACTAACAGCGTTAGATGAAGTTGCTTGGTTCTTAAATTTAAGAGGCAGCGACATAGAATTTAATCCGGTTTTCTTCAGTTATGCGATTATCCATCAAAAGGGCTTCACATTATTAATTAACAATGATCAATCCACACCTGAAATAGAAAACATTTAAACGCAGAAGCTGAAGGATTAATTATAAACATTCGATCCTACGACAAAATACAAGATGTTTTGAAAGAAACCATTGATAACACGCCGGAAGGAAATATCTGGTTGTCAGACAACGCCAATTATGCGTTAATCGACATCGTGCCTTCTAACAGATTAAGAGTGGAAATCACACCGGTTTCTCTTATGAAAGCCGTCAAAAATGAGGTGGAAATTAATGGAATGAGAAATTCTCACATCAAAGACGGTGCAGCCCTTTGTTGTTATTTTTCTTGGCTTGAAAGAACGATACAAAACCAAATAGTGACCGAAATATCCGGAGCAACTCAACTAAACAAATTTAGACAACAGCAAGAGAATTATGTCGGTCCCAGCTTTGAAACCATAAGCTCCGTTGGTCCGCATGGGGCCATAATCCATTACACACCTTCATCTGAGACAGATGTCCCCATTACAAATGCCGCCTTATATCTTTGCGATTCCGGTGGTCAATTTAAAGATGGAACTACCGATGTGACTCGCACTTTCCATTTTGGGACACCCACTGATTATGAAAAGGAATGCTTCACCAGGGTACTAAAGGGCCAATTGAAATTGGCGCGTTGTATATTTCCAACGAAAATTAAAGGTAATTGTTTGGATTCGTTCGCTCGACAATATTTATGGGAAGTTGGGCTTGATTATGCCCATGGAACGGGACATGGAATTGGTTCATATTTAAATGTGCACGAAGGTCCCATGGGAATATCTTGGAGAAATATTCCTGACGATCCCGGCTTGGAGGCCGGAATGTTTTTGTCGAACGAACCAGGATATTATGAGAACGGTAAATTCGGTATTAGAATCGAAGATATTGTTCAGATAGTACCTGCGAGTCCACCACATAACTTTAATGATCGGGGGTATTTAATGTTTGATACAATCACTTTAGTACCTAAGCAGAAGAAGTTGATTAATATTAGTATGCTTACAGAAGAAGAAATTATTCAATTAAATCTGTACCATCTTAAATGTAGGAATATAATAGGGCCTCTCTTGGCGCAACAAGGCCAATTGGAGGCTAAAAAATGGCTGTGGAGGGAAACTGAACCGATTGTTTGTGATGTTAACGCGAGTTAGGTTTTATTTTGATGTTGATTTATCTGTTGTTGTTGTTTATTATATTTGGCATTATTCAAATAATTATAAATGGCTGTTTTTCAATTTATTACTTAAGAAAAATGATAATCAAAACGATTTACATTAAGTTCATCGAAAATATCAGATTAATTATAAATTTTAGAGAACGAGTTTTTTTTTTAAATTTTAAAAATTCATTATGTTAATATAACAATCTGTTTTAGCACAATTAATACAAATGGATAAGAACTGCCCATAGTGGAGTCTGGCAAAGTAAAAATTATATAAATTATATTTTTGATTGTAACCAAATGTAAAAAAAATATTTTATCAATCGTATTGTGTTTTTTTTAATAACTACAGATATATGCATTATATTTTATATAAAATAAAGCGCTTTAAATATTGAATTTTAAATTCAAAGTTCTATAACTTATTTTCTTGATGATCTTCTTTCTTTTGAGGGCCTGTGCTTGCCAATCGATAAAACACTATTAGCTAGTTTTAATTCTGCACGTTCCATCTCCAATCGTCTTTCCTCCAGCAACCGCAGCCCGGCTTCTCGTCTTTTGACCTTATCAACAACCATAAATCCGCACATCAAGAAAACATCATAAAAATCAATGAAAGACAATGGGTACTCCATGTTAACTATCACACCTTCTTCCATAATATGTGGACAAACCATTGCCAAGCATTCAACAACTTTCTTGGGACCTAAGGAACGCAGAACATATAAATCGTTCCGAAAAGGATCTTCCGATGGTGAATCTGGATATGGATCAAAAGGCTTCTCGCCAAAATCTGGTGCATCGACTAGAAATCAAATCAGTTAGAAAAATCCGAAGAGAACTCTATTAAAAACCTGGAAAAAATGTTATACGTCCTCCCATGGGTGCAACATTTCTTCCTCTGATTAAATTTGACGCATTCGTATCCTCTGCGGTTTTTAAATAAAATGGGGGTTCGTTCTTCTTTTTTACACAAACTCTATTTAAGAATCTTCGAGCCGTGAACGGTTGGGGTAAAGTTTGATACAATTGATAAACGCCGTTAATTGGGAGCAAATCTCTGTATTCGAAGAGGGAAGCGGCTGAAAATTGAAAGACTTGAGACTTTTACCTATTCCAAAGGCACTCGAGTTACAAAATGTTATCCCTGGATTATTATAAAGAACGTTAGTGAGAAAATCGACGAAGAGTGTCGAGAGCACTCCGGATTGTTTACAACTATTAGTCACATCAGTTTCTTTGTGGAGAGTCCAAGACAAAGTAACCAAAATCTGCAGAAATTGCCAGAAGTAAATTTTCTCAAAGGGATCGTGATCGTCTTCGAAGCCGCTCGCAGGATTTTGGATGAGAATTAAATCCAATTCAACAAGATTATATTTGGCGTTAACAATATTTTTATCTCGGAACATTTGCCAAAGGAAGTAACGTATCATGATCGATTTAAATCTGAGAACTTGGGACGTGGCAATCGAAGCATATTTGGCATAGATTTTATATAAATTAGACAAATGCGTAATTATCGAGTCGCGCAAGTTTGTCTCTTCGATTTCTTGTTGATGAATTTGAAAATTAGTAATTCGACACTCGATTTCCGAAGAAGTCGATTTGGGATGCTCCATCGACACATTGGATGAGTGTTTCTCTTCTGATCTCTCATAAAGAAACTTCCATTTTGAATATTTAATAATGGATTGCGTTGAAACGTTTTCTGAATGAGCTCTGGAAGAAATAAGTTAAATTATTTGGAATTTAATTAGTTTTAATTAAATAAAATCACTTACTTTCCATCAGGCTCGACGTTTTCGAATATTTCAAGTCTGTACAGTCGCTTAGTGTATTTCTCAACAGCTAAATTGATGAAATACGAAAAATCTGTTTGTTCAGGAGGTAAATGCAAAGGAGTAGAAATCGGGCTGCATTGAACTTTGCCCAATAAAAAATTGTCTTCAATACTTTTGAGCGCTTCTTGATTCTTATGGATATCTTGGATGGTTAAAGATCTGCGTAACTTTTCTTCGCTTTTGGATTGAGTTGGATGTGTTAAATGCAGAGTTGACTTATTTTCTTCGGATTTCATATTTTGAGTTGATATGGTACTTAATTTCTTTTCGTCCCAAGGTGTCATTTTGGGATAACCGGGATCTGCTTCTATATCCAAATGGATCGGTTTGTCGTTCCAAAACAAAGGGTTACTTTGGATCACTTTACCATTCCCACAAACTAGCACACCAGGCCCGTGTTTTTGATTATTTTCCCAAAAACCGGCAAGTCTTGCGCCGCTCTCAGTTCCAAAATTCATAACGCCTGAAAATTTGTATTTTATTTATTTATGGATGAGGGATATGGATTGGCGTACCAACGCCGTTCCTCAGCCCTTCGTGCCAATTCCCCAAGTATGAATTTTCTACAGGAAAAGAAAAAGTTTCGTTCAAGAAACTGTTCCAAGTATATTCACCGTAGCCATGCATTAGGCCATTTTTCCATTCGCCTTTATAAATCTAACATAATTTACATTTTTGATAGAAAGATAAAAAAATGGTTTGTAGTCTTACATCATTGTTCGCCCAAATAAAAGTACCATCCCCGTGTTGTTTTCCTTGATGCCATTTGCCTTTATATTTTTCTCCAGTTTTGTAATATCTTGTGCCATTTCCTTGACGTTGATCTTCGAACCATTCCCCATCGTACCAGTTTCCAGGCTCGTACAATAGCCAGCCTTTGCCTAAAAATGAGATTTAAGATGAACTAGTGCAAAAAGTTCAATAAAAATGTAAATTTTTTCCATTTAAAATTACAAGTACACATTTTCCCGAGATCAAATTGCCCACGCGGTTTTTAACCAAAATCTACAATAAATTTTGGAAACCACGGGATGCAAGTACTTATTTAGAATTAAAATTACCATGTTTCTTTCCAGCTTTCCAAGAGCCACTATAAATCATTGTTGATGAGCTTATATTTATCACACCTTCGCCATGAAGAAGACTCTTACAAAATCCTCCATGATAAAGTGTTAAATCTGGGTATTGCAAAGTTCCATGACCTGTTGCATTCCCATTAACGAAGTCACCCTAATAGATTTTACGAAATAATTTAAGGAATTTTTCCACTGAATTTTTACCTCATACACTGCCCCATCGGCCCAATAAAACTTTCCAAAACCATGCATTACCTTTTTACTTACAGGTCCTTCGTATCGATTACCATTTTTAAATTTAATCACCACGTTCTCGTCAGGTGGTTGTAAGATCCAGTCCAAACTGTGAGATTGGGACGATCCTTCGCTCGAACCACTTCCATGCGATTTCTTTGAAACCTTAACACACTTATTAATAAAATCAGATTAATTTAGGTTTTATTACTGATTTCAGAGAAGCATCTTTGCTGCTTTTTTTTACACTGAGTTTACTTCGTTCGGATTCTTTGGATTGCTGGCTTGTCCTAGATTTTTGTTTGCTAAGAGATTCTCTTTTGGCTAAAAATAAAATTCGAGTGGATTTTTGTACAAAAATGAATCATTCTTAAAATTAAATTTGTAAATTTTTGTATAATAAAAATTACAACAGTACATTTACTTTTAGAAAAAACTTTTTCCTTCAAAGAAATTTTAGAACCGTTCACTTCAGTGATATCAAGGCTTTGGAAGTCATCAACAGAGAGTTCTTTAAAATCCTTTCCATAAAATTTGTCGCTCTTCTCTTTACACGAACATATATTTGGTAGTTTTTCTGTAACCGTCTTCCAATCTTCCACAATAACATCTAACATGCTGTTAAATAAAGCAAAGACAAGCTCGTCTTGATAGTTGCGTTTGGGTTTTCGATTACAACAGGAATTAATACGGATTCGTCACGAGCAACATCTTCTTCGTCTTTAAAAGATGAAGATACCGATCTTTTGCCACTTAAAGAACGTGTTCGTTTCTTCAAACTGCTTGACCTTTTTCGAAGCGTTTCTTTGCTCATTTTAATTTTTTGACAGGATTGGTTTGCTAATATTTATGGTGACCTGATTAAAGATATAAATTTTAGGTTCCAAAAGGAAATGAATTGAAACCAAAAAGAATGGAAATCTTAACGAAAATTGATAATACTGAAGTTCACAATGCAAAACTAGGGGTAAATTAGCATTTTTGAAAATAAATTATGGTTTCATTGCAATTATTTTTTATTTTCTCCAGGACAAACCGAAGGATGAGCAAAAGTGAAGGATATACCACGATACAGGCGAGTTTTATAATTTTTCAAAATACTACCATAACAATTTTTTTTTGATTTTAGTTGACTTCATCATTTTCTTCTGACTGTGCTAAGAATCATATTATCATTGAAGCGATCAACCAAAATATCATGTTTTTGACTTCCCCATTTTGGGGATTAGCTGAAGAAATATTTTTTAACATGAACCTGATGGATTCGTTCAAAGAAAATCATTACAGAATACTCATTTGGAATTTAAGTTTTAAATTGTTGGTTCAAGTAAGTGTTTTGGACTTTATCTAGTATGAATTGAAAGAACCTTTTAAAATGAGTCAGAAGCCGAAAAATTTGCTTCCAATCACTTGGCACTTCTACTATAAGTTGTTCACACACCATCCCAGCCCTGTGCTGTGTTGATTTTTCATTTTATCAGTTAATTACCGAAAGTAATTACAAAGTGAGTAATGATAATGGAATATAAGAAGATTAACAACGTCTTGGTATTCCTAGCTGTATAAATACCTAAGTTTTGGCATTTTGTCAAGGCGGTCGACTAATATTAGAATTAGCGTGGCTAGTCGTCAAAAGATCGCCGATCGTTGCTCTGGTTGCAAGATTGTGTCCGAAGGATTTTTTGAGGATGTGCATGTTGGTGTAAATTGTTTCCTCCACCATCGAGGATTACACTTTGAGAAACATGAATGTAAGTTGTTTCGACTTACTTCTCCCACCTTTCAAATTACTAACTTTTTGCGAAAAGTTTAGATTTTTGCATTGTCCCAATCAATTTTTGAAACGCAACATGCTAAAGCTCGTGTATTCCACAGGTTTACATCTAAACATAAATTTCTTTTAATAGCGAGTAGAAAGATCTATTTTTGAAGATTACCCAATAACACCACGTTTTTTAAAAAGTCGCACAAAGTTCTTTATGGTGTCGGTGTTTTTTGCTTTAGGGGAAGAGTTATTACAACGGGAAAGTTCAATATTTATATTACTGACCACCGACGACCATTATTTAAGTCAAATTTAAAAATCCTTGGGCTTTTGTATTGGCAAAATATCAAAATAAATGCGGAAGTGCTTATTTTATTTTAAATTTTAGAGTTTTCCACACGTGAAAGATTAAAGGAAACGCCTGTTTCCAATTAAATTTTGAACAGCTCGTTAAAATTCGCATTTTCCATTGTGCCATAACCGTTTCCCTCCAAATTTTATGAAGGCAATAACACGGTTGCTGTTTCAAGTTTATTTATTCAAAACAATTTTCAGTTTTCAAACAATAAACCATTTTAATAATTGATCATAAATCACAAGTAGTACGTCCTTTTAAAAGTAAAACTAGTGCACCATTATAGCTAATAAAAACACCGAGTCTTTTTGTTTCTAGATATAGAAAAAAATGTTGTTATATAAATTGCAATTAATTTCAATTCGGTTCTGGACTAAATTTATTACTTTGGGCCTTTCTAATAAGAACTGAGTTCGAATAATTTGACGAAAATCAACTTTAAACAGAGGTCTAACGAATTATGAAAACTTCCTCATACCTATGTCTTAAGAAAACAAAATATGCAAAAAGTTATTAATAGAATTCCAAAAGCATTATTTCAAATTGGAGCGCCAGCACCCCCCAACCCATCTATCAGTATTAAATCTTAATATTTACAGATGGGTACATCGTCTGAAAACTTGCAGATTTTATTTGATTTCATTTTGTATATCTATAAACTTATAATTTCAAGTATACAAAAAGTTATTTTTAAATGGCATATGAATAGCCTCATTCTATTTATGTATATAGAAAATTTTTATGTGTCCAGTTTATTCGAGTATCTTCAAAATCAAGGATAAATGTTGTTTTCTTTTAGCATCGTACCAATATTACCGAATCTCTTCGCCAATTTTAAACAAAGTTGCCTTTCATTAAATTGGTGCTTGTGCCCCAATCTAAACTAATAATTTTTAGAGTTTCTCATGTTTTAAAAAAAAATATTTATTTCGCTACATATTATATAAAATACAATGTATAAATGAATATTATCAACAAATCTTTTGTTGTAGAGTAAAAACGACAACAAATGGCGTCCTATGGCGATATCGAACCCTTCCACAAAGTTAAGGCTTGCCCGGAATATGCCCCAGTGGGTGGTGAGTGCCGATTTGTATTGTTTTTTAATTGCAAAGTGTTATTTCATGAGTAGAGGCGCCTTTTTTTTTAATTAACCGAGTTTTGGTATGATTTGCGAATAGAATTGAAATAAAAGTCCACACTTCAAATTGGCATAGGCCAATACTTATGAAACAGCTCTTGTTAGTATTGTTTGAGAACGTGTCAGTACTTGGTGGATATAAACGTTTAAAGGAACAAGCACATTCTATTTATATTAATATTTGCTACAAAATACTGCTCTCAAAAACTTCGTATGTAATGACTTTAAACTAATTATAATCTAAATACTACAATCGAAGAAATCATACATAAAAATAGAATTAAATAAGTCGTGAAACACGTCACATTCTAATACTTTAGTTATAATTTATAATCTTATAAAAGATTGTGTATATACATAAGCTATTACAAAAATTCTTATCATAAAATACCTATACAATTTTATTTACTATACAAATTTGTTTAGGATATGAACGTTGGGTTGTAAAAAAAATTTTTGGGGAAGATCAATAAGATCTAACAGAAACCCAAATTTAAGTAATAACTTTTTAAAATAACTTAATTCAATTTTTTTGGGTAAACTTGCTATTGTGATCCTCTTGTTTATTGTCTGTATGTAGAACTTGGATTCTCAAATACAATGACATAAATATGACTTAATCTTAAAAGTACGATACTTGGTTTTTAAAAACTAATTCTTACTTTACGCATTGTAAAATTTAACGTTATAAACTCTAATACATACAATTTGCAACAAAGCAAATGTAATAATAGTAATTGTCAGTCAAAATTCATCACAGAAAGCTAATTTTACTACATTAACAGTTAATTGAAGCTTAGAATACTATTTACATAAAGTTGCACGCTTATTATTTTCATTCAATTAACTTTTGATATTATAAAGCCAGTGGTCATCAGCAAAGTACTTATTTTAAATTAAATATAAAGCGTAATTTAAAATTAGGAAGCATCATTATAGTGACCTAACTTTAACCCTTTGCCATCAGAGATTCTCACTTAATTTTTGATTTTTATAATTTTTCTATATTTCTTTTAAAGCAGTTCTATAGAATTTAAATAATTTTTGCCAAATTATTTAAATTAAATTTCTTGTAAGATCACTGTATTTAATAGGCTCAACTCTTTTAATGTTAAAAATTGAAACTTAACTATTTAACTTGAATTATTTTTTTAGCAAATTCGAAACTTATACAAAACACAAATATTACAATTAATTAAAATCCGGATAAGTTGCTTAATTTTTATACTCATTTTTGGTGTATAGCAGTTTTTTTTTAATTGTTAAAACTACGTATTAATTAAAGCATCTTTAGATATAGGATGATCCAAAATAACATTGCAAAAATACTTTGGCGCAATGCAGTCTTTTATATAAGACATGTTTATTTAAAAATTTAGTTTGCTCTGCATATAATATCAATTAAACTTAATTTTGTACGTTTTTTTTGTAGTGGTCTTATTTATAATGAAAAATAATGACCCATTTTAAAAGTATGAAGATACCACTTAACGCTTTGTAATGTTGGCTTTTTTTAAACATAGGCCTTTGAGTTTTTTTCGTACAACAATTGAACACTTTTAAAATGGGTCACTCGTATATTTTGAACATTAGATGTTATCAGAAATATTTACAAACAAAATTCAAATAGAATTATGAATAGTAGAACCTTATGGCTAGGAATTATGAACTCTACATACCGACATTAAACGTAACTAAGAGGATTTACACGACAAGTCTACCCTATTTATTAGATCGTGTGGATGTGTTTTATTTGAGTGTGCCTTAGTAATATGAGCCAAAAGATAACGTTTTTTCTTATATCTACTGTGACAAATTTCGCATTCGTACTTCCTTTCAGCAGCACTACTTGTATGACATTTGCTATGGTGAATGAGTTCTTTCTCTGCTGTAAATGTGGTGTTGCATATGTTGCAAGCATACATCCCGCTATGTTCAATTAAATGCTTCGATAAATCCCGAGATTCCTTAAATTGCTCATTGCAGTAATGACAGATGTAAACGATGCTTTTGTAATGCTCGTACATATGCTCCCTCAGAGGTTTCGGCCTGTCGTAGGTATCCCCACAGGTACCACATTGGTATTCCGCACAATTCGCATGTGCACTAATTATATGTAGTTTTAAATCACGCAAACCACTAAAAGTTTTCATACAACTTCCACAACGCATAAAACTATTATGTTGCCTTAAATGTCTCGTTAAGTGAAAAGCTTCGTAAAATTGGCTCTGACAAAGATGGCACAAGTATTGTATAGCCTTTAGGTGTATATTATTGAGATGCCTCTTCAAATCATGCTTTCTGCAAAATAACCTATTGCAAAACGTGCATTGTTGTTTTCCATCTACTGTTTTAGCTGATAGAATTTGGGCTTCATTATGTAACGTTTCATCTGAAATAACCAAAGTTAGTTAACGTCTTTTTCCATTTTATAATTCAAATACAAAATTATTGCCTTTGTTTCGAGACACCCAAAATTTTACACTTCAATTTAATAAAATTCAATTTTATTAACTGCAAATATTTGAAGATCTTTGTATTTATATTTGATAAACTACGAAATGAAACTAAAAAATACCTTGAAACAAATACCAAGAATCTTCAATTCGATTATCCAAATAATAGATTAAAAAAAAAATAAGAGACATATAAAATAGATTACCACTAAATTTACTAATGCTACGAACCCTTAAGTTACAAAATAAACATGCGAAATATGAAAAAGAGATCGGCAAGTCTCCTGGCAGAATACTATTATATAACAATTTAATGTATTAGCAATTACTTTATAAAAGTTAAATATTATTTATAACATGCAGGATCAAAAGTTTACCACCAGCTTATGTTTTGAGTTGGTTTTACTTTGTCATACCTTTCTCCCTGTTTCGCTGCCATCGACTGGACCTGTGTCGATGGATTCTTCTTGGCTTGCTCCAGCCAGCTATGAGGAAGCTTTTCACCAGGAAACTTGCCTGTTAAATTTAAAAATGTTTTGAACACATAGCCTGAAGATAAGTTGAAACGTTCACACTTCACACCCTTATTTTATTATCAACATATCAAAACTATGATTTATATGTGTAATTAATTAAATCTTTTACCTTGTGCAGAATCATCTTCTGATAGTTCGGCTTTCGATGAAGCCAATTCCTTGTTTACACTACATTCCATGTTTACATCAACTGAAATAGTTGGAGTCGCTTCTAAATCAGAAGGAACCATATCATCATCCTTTTCCTCTTCTTCCATGGGTTCGTCCGAATTACCATTGTCATTATCATTACCATTAACACACTTTTCTTCCTCATCGACCTGCATATCTGTTTCGATAGGAATTAAATTTCCCGTAATAGGGCATATTAGTGCTTTGTCCTCATATGGTGCAGACTCCTCATTAGAATTAGTTTCATCCTTTTCGGTACTGTTTCGGTTTATATTCCTCAAATTAATTTTAATTTTAAGGCTCTCAGGAGATTGTTCACTGCCCTCTGAGGATTTTACATTGCTTTCGGGAGACTTCAAACTACTTTCTCTTATATCAAAAAGATCAATGTCTTCAAATTCCAACTGTGATTTAAATTCATCTATCGGAGTTGCGTCTATTGATATCGCTTGTTGTTCTTTCGCTTTTTCTGAATCATCATCTTTTAGATCCTCTTCCAGTTTCTCTAAATATTTTTCTTTATTGAATACTTTAAGCCTGTAATCGTTTTTTCTAAAATGTAATTTGATATGCAATTGTAAATAAGATTGTGTTGAGAATTCTCTGTTACAAATATCACACTTGGCATTCTTCATTCCTTTTATGAAATACTTCTTACGTACTTGTGGTGCTGTGTCGTGTTTCTTAATTTTATGATGCTGCAAGCCTTGGTAGTTGACGAAACTCTTTCGGCACAGATCACACTTATATCTAACTTTTAAAGCATTATCCTCTACGATTTCTTCTACTGGTTGGGGTGGTTCTACCACTGCAGGATTGTTAGTGTTTAAACTACCATAGAGATTTATTTGAGGAAATAGAACAGATTCATTTTGAGTACTTAGATCTGCCAAGGTAATCGTTTCTTTAGCAAATCCTTCCTCGGCTATTTCTAAAGCGTGCTTTTGCATGTGAGCATCGAATTGCGCCTTTAATGGGTATTCCGACCAGCAAAATTTACATTTATGAAGAAATTTGCCGAGATGAAACTGTTTAATGTGATATTTGAGAGATTTGATAGTTTCGCAAACGTGTCCGCACTGTTCGCATGTAAAATATCTTACTGTATAATTTGGAAGACTTTCTCCATCTGCTTTGGGAGCCATGAAATGATCCACATTCAAAAATTCGATCATTTGCTCTTCCATTTCAGGCGTTATCTTAAAATCTGGTTTGATTCCAAGGAAATTATCTGTAGGTATAGATTGTGCAGTGCAAGTCAAGGGATCAACATTGTTTGTGTTAGTGGTCATTCGTATACCAACTGGAACATGAAGAGGCGTTGCGTCTGCTAATTTTACTAAAGCAGGTACTGGAATATTCGATTTTTTCATGTTAATTTTACTTAATTCCGATGGTATTTTATTTGTTGATATTAATTCCTCCCAATCTTTCGCTATATTACTATTTCCTTCAGACAAATGTCCCTCTTCGTCAGATTCAAAACAAGTTGGATCTATTTCCACGCTCAGCTCTTCTGATTTACTATTTGTTAGGCTTTTGACTACATCTTTTCCTAATTCCACTGATTTTTGTAGAATGGGAGATAGAGGCGATAAAGGTGTAATGGATGGAATTTGTATAGCAGTTGGCTTCAAATCTTTTGATGTTGTTACTATTGGTAAAATTTTATGAAGTGTGTTATTTATATTTAAAAACATATTTTGATTTGTTTCTTTAATCTGTGGCCTGACAAGCTGTGGCTGTGGAAGTTTCACATTATTAGTATTTATTTTATTAACAAATGCTAAATTGGGTGGTTGATACTTAATCGCAGTGGAAGGTATTAAATTGATAAACACATTTTGAAATGTATTGCTAGAGGTTGTGTTATTTGTCGTTAAAATTATGTTTGGCAATGGAGGATACAACTGTTGGGCTGTTTTTACACGAATAGTAGGTTTTGCTTTCTTAGATTCTTCATTTTGAAATTTCACGTATTCATCCACCAGTTCTTGTTTAACATCATTACGAGATAAACTAACATAAACTTGTGAAAATACCTTGTTCTCCTGCGCTTCGTTTAGTTGTTTGGTATACGTATTCCATTTTTCTGCCGATTTTAAACATTGACGTTTAAATTCGAACGCTGAATTTAATCTCTCGATGCATCGATCACACATCATTACACTTTCAGTGCCATTCCATTTCTACAAAGCAAATTCAATTAATATAATATGAAAATACTTCCAAAAGTTTACATACCACTTCTGACACACATAATTCAAGCTTACTTATCAGCGTTATTTGTCTCAAATCATTTTGCAGTATATTAACTAATGGTTTATCAGCTCCAAGACACACTCTACAGAATTCCCCGATATAATACATTTTCACTTATTCCTATTGTAAAATTGAATTAAAAAATGATAAAATTCATGAAGTTTAAACTGTCAAAACTATTTTTGTGACGGTTTGTACTGCCATTTTACACACCACATACCTAACCCAAAAATAGGATCAATGACCTAGTGGGTTGCCAATTTTTTAAACTGCGCCATCCTCGTAACATTACAACTCCCTAGATTCTACACTGTTTATTTAAAAAGTAAGTACAGTGAACTTCGTTAATCAGAATAATTTTAAAACACTCAACATCTAGTATGGCTGATTATTTAGTTTAGTTTTAATATTAGAATAACTTTAAGTAATAAATTATATTTTTAGAATAAATCTGGCGGAGGTCCAGCACCTCCTCCCATTCCTGAAGAAGTTAGATTGAAGGAAAATTCGTTACCTAAATTACAAAGATCGGCATCTCAAGATCCAGATTATGAAGTTATAGATTTTCAGAATCAGCAATATTCAAATGCACCTCCTCTTCCATTAAAAACCCAACAGCTTAAAAGTAAGTAGTACAGTAAAGGCTCTTGCAAGGATCAGCTCTTGTGAGAAATTTGATTCAATGTTTTATTTTTTTTTCTAATAAGAAAACATATCTTATTATTCATTATAAACATTAATCAAAATTTATCTTTCTTAGTAGTTAAAACAATTAAGAGTACTCTGCAAAAATGAATTCTAGATGTGATTTTAAATAAATAAAGATGATTTTTTGTAACATTTTTAATTATAGACTAAATTACAACCACTTAGAAGAAAGAAAGAAAGAAAAAACATTGGTGTACTTTATTCAAATTTAAGTATCTTTCTTATTAGTTAAAAATTTAAGATAACTTTGCAGAAATAAGTTCTAAACAAGATTTTACATAAATAAATTTGAAATTTTTTTAATTTTATATTATTAAGGGACAGTATAATAGTTTGAACAATATTACACTATTTTAGATCCCAAACATGGATCTGGGAAACATTGTGAATTATGTGGATCATCAGCTCCTATTGTATTTTGTGACCAATGTCGTCAGATATTTTGTCCATCATGTGATGATATGTACCATCGTCATCCAAAGAGACAGACGCACCTGCGTAAGGTGATGGTTCCATCAATTAACTGAATAAAACACACATTCATTAATTCCGATTTCAGTCCATCAGCATTCAACAGCAGGAAACATTCAAACCACCACTTCCACCCAAAGGATTACCAAATCCCCCAGTTCCACCTCCTCGTCGACATCGTCGTGCAGGTTCCATCGGCCCGTCCCCATGCCCCAGCCCAACACCAAATCGCCACAATCAGGTAGGATCTTCCGTTTGCATATTAAGCTAAAATTTTAATAGTTTTCTCACAAAGTTGCATTTTCAAACTGCAAGTTTGTTAGAATTGATCAAATGTAATAAGATAAAGATTTTAGCAAGGTTCAAAGTAAGTATCAAAGCCTTATATGGGTATTTTTGTTTAGTGCCACGAATTTAAATTGTTGACTATTTTTAAGTACGATTTATTTTTCTATAGAAACAAATAAAGTTACTGTTAATTTTGCCTTGTAAATAATTTTTTTAGCACATGTAATGAAGGTAAATAATTGAAAAACACCCCAAAGTTTTTTTTATATACAATAATAATAAGGTTGTTTTCAGTTATTGCCAAAGTTTTTAGTTGTTATATTAAATAAGTTTTAAGAACTAGATTAGTGTGCCATTATGTAATTATGAATCCCTAAGATATAAAGGTAATATTAAATAAAATCAAAAGAAGTGAAGCGATAATGTAGACTTTGTTCCAGATGCCCACGATGCAACAGAAGGATGGTTTATTTTCACTTAAGGATAGATTTGGTAGCTTGAAACGTATGATGGGCACAAGACCTTTACCACCAACACCTTCATCATGTAAGTGGTAATTTTATATCGCTTTTGTATACTCCCTTTTATTTTTTAGCATTCAGATCAGACCATCCTTCAAGTCCACCTCCAATAAGTGATCGATATAGAAACATGGCAAGTCCAGGACTTCAACAACGTTACAGACAACACCAAGCTGTTATGAGGGGTACGACCCCTAATTTATCTTCTGATTTATCAGATCACGTAAGGCTCACTTATTTTTATTTTTATTTTCAACGTCTTTTATTTACCATAATGTTTAAATCTATTTAGGCACCGAGCAGGGATAGTGGTTATCCTGAATGGGAACAGGAACGTTGGAATGGACGTATGAGATCAGGAAGCACTTCAGGATCTGATGCAAGTCATTCTCATTTACAAAGAAGATTGAGCAATGCATCATCTGCAAGAGGAGTACCTCACAGTGCTTCTGTTTTTGATTTAAATACACAAATGGGACATCATCATTCGCATGGCTATCCTGCGATGCAACAAGTAATTACATAATCTTTTTTTTCCTAAAAATTTAACTTGTGCTTTTAGGCGCAGTCTATGGCCCATTTGAATTGCCCTACCTGTTATCAAGGTATGTGGACTGACCAATGGGGCAACATGTGCGAAAATCAATGTTCGGGTAGTAATTTAAGTTTAAATATGGGACCTGGTGGTTACCCCATGAATCCTATGTGGATGGGGACTTGGCATGGGCCTCCACCTTCAGCTATGGGAATGTACCCTTACCCTGTTGGGTTACCACCTCCTTGTCATATGCATCACGACTCGCAAACCTTATCCCGTGCTGGTTCTCCACCTCATAGCATTAAATCGAGGAAATCCTACTTAAGTAAAACTAGTCGACGCAAATACCACGATCATGAGGATTCAGAAGAAGATTTCGACGACAGACGATCGATTAGAAGCGAACGCAAATCTATAAACACAAGACCTAGAGCTTCACGCGATACCAATTCGATGCCTCGCGAAATACGAAGACGAGTTCCACAAGAACGAACAGAACGAGCCTCGATAACTCGAGGTAGACACAGCATTCGGGCTACATCAAGCTCAGAGGACGAAAATCTTAAAGACGTTGAGATGGCAGAGGACGATGGCAATCCCATCAAAATTGAAGATTTCATGGAGAAAACACCAGAGGAGGCTGCACCAACGCCTTTAGCAAAATGGGAATGTGAACATTGCACCTTCGTCAACGAGGCTGGAACTAGAGTCTGCTTAATTTGTTGCAAAACTCCTACAACTACAGCTGTTAAATTAATTTCTGGCAGTCCTAAATCGGAAAAGAAAGAGCCTAAGAAAGGAGTCGTTCGTCGAAACTCAAAGAACTTAGAATTGGTGGCTCTTCCAGCCAGTCGCTCGAGCGACGATTATTCTAAGGACCAAAGCGAAACGGAATCAGTTTTAAATAAATTTGGGAAGCAAGTGAGTTTGATGGACACTTCGGAAGAAGTCGAGAGCAAAAACGTTGAAGAAGTTGAAGATCGAAAGAAAGGTAGGACCAGTAGAAAAATTTCGTTTTGGCCCGGAACGAAATTTGCTCCTATTCAAAATAAGTAAAATCTAATTTAAATCTTTTTCTTTTCTGTTAATTTTATGGTGATATATTTTCTTTCTACTAAATGTGTGTTTGTGTGTGAACTTTTAAATAACGAATAACAATATCCTGTTGTTATAGGAAAAGGAGACAGTTTACCCTCAAAGGAAAATGAAGAGCAAGTGAGTGATAAAGTAAAATCTCTTAAAAAAGACGAACCTTTAAATGTTTCAACTGAAAATATTTTAAGTGATAATAACGAATTAGTGAGTGATGGTAAAATAAGCAAAACAGTGGAGACAGTTAGTTGTTCAACTGGAACTTCTCCTCCTCCGATGGATCTTAATGAAAACCCTAAAAACGTGGAGAGTTTACCAAAAATTATTAAATCAAGTGCGCTTAAAACTAGTACAACTTCCACAGGCACTTCTCCTCCACCTCAAACGATTTCCACTCAAGTAAGTGGATGCTTTTCTTAAAAAACCTTTTTAATTATGGTTTTTTAGACTTATGACGTTGTTGAGCCTCCAGAGTCTCGTCGATCCATATCAAGAACTTCTAAAGCTCGAGCACATTCAATGAGCAGAATTAAAAAACACGAATTGAATCGTTCTCAATCTTTGCATGGTGGAACTTATGCAGGGGACCCCGAGTGGGGTTCTACAAAATCACTAAGTCGCCAATCTTTTTCTAGCGATTCACAGGTATTAGCAGTTTGTTGACGTTTTTCAGGATTAAAATAAATAATTTCTAGAGCTTACCAGGATCGCCAGTTCGTGAAGTGAGTCCACATCGATTTAATTACTCTCCCAATGAAATCCCATTTATAGATCGAAACCCATCGAAGGATAGAGGTCGTTCAACATACCTCGATCCCCATAAGGCGGATCTATACAGAAGAGCGAGTTACAGCGATTTGAGATATAAAGATCACAGGGTGTGCTACAGATTTTTCTTTCATCATTCCATCATTTTAACTCAACAATTAACTTAAATGTTGTGTCTTTTTATTTTATCATATATAAGGCTTTGATTTTTTTTATCATAATAACATCTGTAACAACACATTATACATGTTTAGCTTGGTAGCTTTTAAGTTTTCACTCTAATTCTTTTTTTTTCTTTGTAGAATGACCAGTTCGGTCATCGGAGTCGAGCCGACTCCTTTCATGCCGATCACATTGATTTAAACCAACAACGATTCGATTCATTTAAGGCGCAAGGAATGGAGTTGGTCAAATTACTAAGGGTTAGTTCAAAAATAAAATACAATACGTTTGGGTTTGACCGAATTTTTTGTAGGAAGCAGAACATTATAAATATACTGCTGACGAAGTTCAAGCGGCTTTGACTCATTGTGGCGAACAACATCCCATAGATTGGCTTCGACAAAATTGGCAAAAGACTATATCAACTGTGCAGACTCTAGCAACTCAATTAGGGCGAGAAGGTCCCATGAATATTGTGGGAACCGTTTCGGAAGTTGAAGCTAGAGAAGCTTTGCGTTTGCACAAAGGCAATGTCTGGCCAGCTGTCACCGAATGTGTGGAGCAAAGACAAAAAAAGGTACTTTTCTAAGTTACTAAATTTGTCTTCTTTATCTAAACACATTTGGTCTAAACACGTGTCACATTCGGCACTAAATTAAATATTTTAACCGATTCATAACAATAAAATTATTTATTATTTAAATTTTGCAGTACACGGAATTAGCTTCACGAGGTGATTTCAATCGTGAAGACATAGTGACAGTCTTAACGGCCCATCATGGGGATGTTGAAGCGGCTTATTCTGAGTTGAGCAAAACACAAATCAAGCCTTTTTTAATGAGAATCTGGGGACCGCCGGTAGGTACGGAAAATGAAGCTGGTAATGAGGGGGCAACTCTCCGTTATATAAAGGGGGAAGGTAATTCTTTCAATCTCTAACTCGCTTTATCTTTAATTTAAAAAATATCACTTCTAGGTAATTTAAACGACGAAAAAAACTTAGGGAATCCTGAAATAATAGAAACAGCTAAGGCGGTGAGTGCACCTACTAATAACACTAATTTAAAATCAAAAAACGAAGAGCAAATTAAAGCTCCTCTTGCCACCCAAAATTTTGAAATTGTTCCTTCTAATTCGGACACTGAGAGTAAGGAAGAATTGCCTAGTTTGGCATTGAAGAAGCTTCAGCAATTGGAAGATGAATTAATAGCGTCTGTTGCAAATGTAGTTTTAGATAATAGTCATAAAATACAAAGCAATTCTAAACCATTAAGTGAACCTGAAGTAGTTCAAAATTTAAGTAAATCACCCGAGGAACCTCGGCAAACAAGCACTGCACATTTAAACTTAAAGATCGAATCCAACGATTTAAAGAACGAACAAGAATCCAAAGAAGGAAGCAAAATAATTGTAGAGAAGAGTGGAACTGTGATTCATATTACAGAACAAGCCAGCAGCACTGAAAATAGTAATATAACCATTGTTAATAAATCCTTTGAAGAAGATAGCGATTCCAGCAACACAGAAAGCGACGATTTAGAATTTATTGACGCTGGTACTTTTTTTGAAGAACCAAAAGACATTATTGCTGAAAACAATAAAAGTCAAATAAGTACCTTAAATATAATTTTAAGCAATAGCAATAATGTTGAACAGGATTCAGAAAATAAAGATTCCGACACACAAAATGATTCAAAAAACTTAAACACCGATGCTGAGCAGCCTTCAAATAAAATAAGCAGCATTGCTATAGTAATGAATCAAACTTCTCAATCTGAAAGTACTCAACCACTTATTCTAGAACAAAAATTAGAAACAATTTTCAACAAAGAAGAGATACCTGAGCTTTTATCAATTCCCCAAGACTCTGGCAATCTAAAAAATGGGTTTAGTACAAATAATCATGAAACACCTTTAGAAATAGCCGAAGCTCCTGAGGAATCCATTGCTAAACCAAGTACTTCAATCAAATCAAAAGAAGACACAGAAAATACTTCGTCAACAAAAAATTTTAAAGCTCAAAGAGGAAAAATTAAAAAAGAACCAGCTATAGATGAAGTAGTTTCTAAGAAATTAATTAAAGAGGAAATAACTTTGGAAAAAACGGATACTACTCTAACAAATCTTGTCGAACCTGAAGCTGTATTATTAATTGAACCAAAACAAGAAATTTATGACAATGAATCAGAAATATCAACAAATGTAAAAGAAGAGGTTCATCAAATAGATGCCTTAAACAGCATTCCTTCGACCTCTCAATTAGAGGAGAAGTTAGCAGAAATTAACACTCAAGAAGAAGAAAGAACAAATACTAAAAAATTAAAACTAGGCAAACAGGAATTAGATAATTTTCCTTTAAAAACAGAAACTGAAGTCCACGAGGATAAGTCTCTGATTAATCAAACTCAAATCGTAAAACAACCAAAGAAAACTAAAAACAAATCAAAAAAAATTAACAAAGGCCAAAAACAACCAGAATTAACTACAAACACTTATCAAGAAAACAATCACCACAAAAATCTTAATCAAAATATTCATACTAGCTCAGAAGACGAAAATATTAAGAAATCACCCCCAATAGTTGATATCCAAGACATTGCTCCTGAAATCGACACCAATGAATCAGAAAACACAAATATTAAAGAAGCGCCCAGGCGTAAAACACGCAGAAAAAGGAAACCCAAAGCCAAAAACATTAAATCGGATGAAGAACCAATTCCATTAGCAGAAAGTAAAACTTTAACGAACGTAGCGACAAACTTAGAGCCCAAAATTTCAACAAAAACACAATTAGCTCAGAATGCTCAGATTATAACAGTACCACCCAAACGACCTTCCAAGATTCCCATATCGCGACAACGTTCCATGTCGAAAAGCGATCCAAAGTCGCCTCAGCTTACATCAAACAGTAAAATCCCCATTAAACTATCCATGATTCCAAAACCAAGTCTTAAAGACTCATCGATAAAAGATGAAATAAAAAAACAAACAGACACCGAAGGGTCTTCAGATATCTCTTCGACATCAGAAGAAGAACTTATTAGTGAAAGTAACTCAGAGGAAGAGTTTGATAAGAAAAAACAAATTGAAACGATAGCAACAGCAATAAAAAGTACTGTCGATGAGTTAAAGGAAATCAATCGACAATTGAACGATACGACTGCTGTTAGAAAGCTTAATTTTACTTCAGCTAAAGCGAGCTCGATCGAATCAAGCACCAGCTCGAAGCAGTGCTCTTACACCAAATCTATTGGGAACGATAGCGAATCTTCAGTTTCTGATAGCAACATTGAAGATTTATTATCAGGCAGCAGCGACGAAGGTAGTTACGACGAATTTGAAGAAGACGACGAGGAAAACAATCACAATCACAATGCCGAAGATGAACATGTAGATTTACTTCAATTTCCTAACGTTCAAAACCACATCAAAGAGACTCCGAAGAATTACATTGAAGAAACTTGCGATTCTGAGAGTAACATATCTGAAGTTGAGGAAATTGAGGAAGAAGACACAAATAAATCAGAAATCAAAATAGAGGGACAAATACATACGGAAATCTTAACAAAAGATCTAAATATTGAAGTTAAAACTCCAACTCCTTTAGAATTTATGGAGGTAAGATTATTAACCCATTAACCAATCTTTAAAATAAGAATTAAATGTGAGTCTGATTATGATTATTTTTAATTCATCAGAGACAGGCTCGAAGATTTTTAGCTGAAGGACAAGTGGAGTCGTATCAGCAAGCAGAATTGGCGGTTAGTTTGATGTCTCTTAAGTTTTCAATCGAGCAAGCTTTAGAAGCTGTTAAAGAATGCAACACTTTGGATGCTGCTGTAGCTTACTTGCAACAAGACTGTGAACTTTGTACCGGAAGATATCCCATGAACCAGGCTAGTGGTTTGAACCATTTTTTTAAAATACTTTGATGATAATTGATTAATTTTAGATGATCTCTTTATTGAAATGCACCCATCGTTGTTGTCGTGACTGTGCTAAGAATTACTTTACGATTCAAGTGACGGACAAGAATATTATGGATTTGGCTTGTCCTTTTTGTAAATTGCCCGATCTCACGTGTGATGCAATAAGCGAGGACGATGTCTCTGACTATTTTTCTAACTTAGATATACTTTTAAAAGGAATTTTGGAGAACGAAGTTCACGAACTATTTCAAAGAAAGTTGAGAGACAGAACACTCATGCAGGATCCCAATTTTAAATGGTGTGTCCAAGTAAGTACTTTACGCTTTTCTAAGCATGGATTAAAACTCAAAGCTCGCAAAATAAGACTGGCCTGTTTAAAACAGATTGATTTCTAATCCTCTGCTCAAATCCGATTGCTTTTTTTTAGTGTTCATCAGGTTTTATTGCAAACCCTCGTCAAAAACGTCTCATTTGTCCTGATTGTCGTTCAGTAACTTGTGCTAACTGTAGACGCCCTGTAAGTACTTCTTTCCCAGGCGTCATTTTATTTTTAAACGATGAAAGTTATTTTGCAGTGGGAGAAGCAACACGAAGGGATATCTTGTGAGAAGTTCGCCGAATGGAAGGATGCCAACGATCCTGAATATCAAGCGACAGCTGTGGCAAAGCATCTGGCCGAAAATGGGATCGATTGTCCTAAATGTAAATTCAGATACTCTTTGGCCCGAGGTGGTTGTATGCATTTCACTTGCACCCAATGCAAGCACGAGTTTTGTTATGGATGTCAGAAACCTTTCATGATGGGTGCCAAATGCGGCATCAGTGAATATTGTGGAAAGCTTGGTTTGCATGCGCATCATCCCAGAAACTGTTTGTTTTATCTCAGAGACAAGGAGCCACAAGAGTTGCAACAATTGTTACAAGTAAGAGGCTTTTGGGTTTTTGATATAAAGTAATTTCGTTGCTTTGTAGGATAATAAAATTACTTTCGACACCGAAACACCACCGATTAAGGAAGAAAGTGCTACGGGTCCGGTGAAGTGCATAGTTCCGTTGCAGAGGGAAACTCCAGCGGGTCTTGTAGATTCAGTATGTAGTAATGAAGTCGGTCCTGGACAAGCTGGCTTGTGCAGGTACGTTTTTTACTTAATTGATTAAACTGGAGGAATTTATTTTACGAATCTGAAGGTGATTTTAAAAATTCTGAGCTTAATTTACTTTATTCTTAATAAAATGGATTTATCCTTAAGCTGGAACTTTTCAAATTGCCTTTAGAACTATGTGCATAAGGGACTACAAATGAGTACACTTTTAGGATGCACTATTTAGAGTATCTTATATTTTTAATCAGAAAGCATCACTTAGAGTCAATATCAATATTAACAGCAGATGATTTAGAAACAGTAGTTCGTAGAGCAGCTAAAAAACTTCCACCGAATGCGTGGGGTACACCTAGAGAAATATATCGTAAACGCCTTTTTCAGGTACTTCCACGCAGATTTTTTGATTGGGAGTGCTTTTTTCTTAATTCTTAACAAAGTGTAATTGTTTTAATGGATTTGAATCAGTTGATTGTTGTGTGTAGGCTGCACTACATCGAGTATTTAGTTGGGCTCATTGGCAGACATAAACTGGATCCTGTAACAATTCTTGATTTAGTGGAAGTCAGCCAAGAAATTCGGCGTCGCGGTAGAACGCTACCTGATAGACCTGATTCATGTTCGGATCAACAATACCATAGTATGTGTGCTAAGGTATGTTTTTTATTTTTAATAGTTCAGTGGTCTGTCAATGTGCCCAATTTTTTATTTGCAATATCACGTAAGCTTCTTTGTATGCTAACATTTGCCTTAACAGTTTGCGAGCGTTTTTCTTAACTTATTCTTTTTTGAATAATCGCTTGCGAATTTTGAATGGATCCCAAAGAACGAGGTTTTGTTTTTATTTAAGATTTTTGAGTACTTACTTTTTGTATTTACTTAAATTTGCTTAATTGTATTTTGATTTGTTCGTGAGTGAGTTTGTAGAAGTGCCTTTAATAAGATGTTTGGCTTTTTCAAAAGGTTGAAGAAAACTGAAAGATAAGAAGATTTTAATTTTTAATAATCTTATTATATTTCCTAACAGAAGTGAGTAACATTTTATTTTAACTCAATTACATTAATTAATTAATTTACAGTGTTTCCCAAACTACGGATTACAACCCCCTTGGAATCTATAAAGCGGCGAACGCAATAATTTTTTTTTTATTGAAAAATATTAATTGCTTTTCAAGCGGGCTTTTATATCTCTACATTTGGGAAGCACCGCTGTAGGTGATTTAGAATAAAATAGCAAACAGCAGAATATATTATTTTGTAAATTTCATCAATAGTTACGACTTTTTGATTATTCATTTTGAATTTTTAAACTCAGATTTATTCTTTGGTTTTCTAGTCTATTTTATTTTTGAATCACCGTACATAATATTAATCAAAATAATATTTCTTTATAATTTGTAGATTGTGAAGGATCAAATTCCTTTGGAATAACAAGAAACAAATTCTGAACTTATTTGAAGAAGATATCTCAATCCACAAATGCAGCAAATGCATTCATAAACATTACATCATTCCTTTTTGCAAAATTTTGAAAGTTTAACTAGGTGTTATAATCAAAATTGGGTTCTAAATTGAAATTTTACAAGTGTACTGTTTTGATATAATAATATACCTATTATTTTATGGTGTGCAGGAGAAGAAAGTTAAAATACTTCATCTAAAACTTTTAAACATTTATTTCACTCAAATGCTGGACAAGAAATGTTTTAAAGTAATAGAAGGGCTGTTTTTGTGTTTAGATCCATTTAAAATAGATTGTATACCCTTCAAGTGTTGCTTTCTATTTTTTTCTTTAGCTTTAAGTAATGTTTTTATATGTTGAGTTCCATTTTGTTGACTATTATTATTATTATTAGCAAATATATTCTTTTTAAGCTTTAATTCTTTCTTAGGATTAGTTGAAATTGTCGTGGATTCTAATACTGATGGAATTCTGCTGTTTAATTTGTTCTTTGATGTTATGGCTAGAACTACATCTTGATTTAAACCAGAAAACTTATCCTTCTTCTTTTTCTTTTTGATAACGGGCTTTTCTTCTATTTGTATTTGTTCTTTGGGTTTTATTAATGGTTTATGAACTTTGTGTTTACAAACCCCACATGTGACTACCTAAAAAAATCACTTTAAACATGACATTCCAATATGAATAACTTTCAAGCTAATTTTACCATTTTATTATGAGCATTAATGTTAGATTTGCTTTTCAATTTTTTTAAAAACGTTCTCTGGAACTTTGTAAGTGTTTTTCCTAGCTCTTCCCTCTGAAGTAACCTGCACACAAATCTGTTCTTTTTGTCTAATGGATTGATCCTGTTAGTTGATGCAGTTTCGTTATATAACATGCAGCACCTTGGGCACCTCTTCATCTGACTAGAAAATTGCGACGGTAATGTGATAGAGCTGCCTTTCGCGAGCTTGAAACATTGTGTTCTAAAAATGAAACGTTTTAATTTAAACTTATAATTACACAATAATGGGTACTCACAGAAAATAACTTTTTAAAACTGTTGGAGTTGGTGTCTCTGGAAGTACCGTTGCTAAATTGTACAAATGTTTAATAGAATTACTTTTTAAATCCGTGAGAGCTTCCATTATGTTAATTTTGAATACCGTCTCGGTGCAGAAGAAGAGGTTAGGTCCCAATGCTGGAAAACTGTGCGACTTCAGATGACGTAGGACCAGGTGTTTTCGAAATTGAGCTGGCCGCCAATAGGTGGCTCCCACGTATACAACTTGTCATTATTTTCGAAATTTCAGTGACTTTTGTATTGCTATAAACTTTTTCAAATGACAAAGGAAAAGTAAAAACACTCTGCTTTAAGAAAAACGGATTATTTTTTAGTTTTGTCGTATTTATATATAACAACGTCATCTATATAACAGTAATATGTATTTATTGATCTGGTTGTGCACAAATTTTGTGACGTAAAGAATCACGCCACATATCCCTCCCATTCATGAATACTCCTCATTGGTTGAAAGAAGCTATCCAAAAATACAGTGGCGTTTTGCAATCGTGGATCGTATCTTGAAGGTGCGTAACCTTATCTCTTCTACAGTTAATAAGTGCGTGTGTCAGTTAATTCAAAGTAGTTGAACGCACACTACAATTGATAAGGAGTTCAAAGTTTCTTAATCTACTGTTTATCACGTTTTGGTAAGTGATTTTAAAAGCGCTACCGCCACTCAATCGTAACAGTTTATAGTTTGCTTCCTAACGTTTTTGCCCCAGGAAACTTTAATACTCCGGACTCTCAAAATGTTATGAATTAAGTCCTACCCTTAATTGCCGCTTAATTATAGATATCGAAGTTGTTAGGATAGGTTATGTATCTGTGTCAAAATACTGGCCAATGCGTTCTAAAATAGTTTTTCCTACATAAATTTAACCGACCCATATATTTATATACTCACTCCAAAACTTGGGCTTGCCGCCTAAAATTTGGCGAGTTTATCATCAATAACATTGGCCTTGGTCATTGTCAACAAATAAGGGAATTCCGCGTGTCTTACTATTAATCGTTTCTGCAATTATTCGAGGTAATTGAACTTGGCTTCTTACATTCTTGCTTGACCTACTACAAGCTGCAGTATAATTTAAAATTATGCACTACAACATTATTATTAATTAATAGGACGATGTTTTATTTATAGAAGAAGGGTACCGTTAATTTTTCTATTATTTTGGGCGAAATCTCTATTTACTTCTGTATTAGCGTGGGCCTTTAGAATTGCGTCTTGAAGGTTTGATTTATTGTTATTTAAGGTTATGACATGACGTGCAGCACCCACTAATATGTCATGCATAGGCGTAGACAGAGGGTGGGTTTCATTCAAACTTGAAAATACGGGGGCTTCTCGATATGTCGTAACGTCCTAGACAAGCTCCGTTGCTTTAGACCGGACTTCCGAAAATTTTGAAAGGACTTGTCCCAGTTTGGATAAAACTTCAGATTTAATTTAAATTTTGTAAACTGCTAAATTTATTTATTCTTAAACATAATTTGAGGGAAAAAAATTAATAAGTTTGAAAAACAAAAAGTATATCAATTCTCACATTTTGCAATTTGTTCAACAAATCTTCAGTGTTCACTTTTCTTAAACAGTTTTTATTAACTTTATTAAGATTTATTTGGCAACAGCAATATTTTTTCAAACTCAAATAAGACATTTTTAAGTTAAGAAAAAATTCAATTTTGAAAATCGACATATTATACTCGGGTAACCAAACCTTTAAAATTTTATTAATTTAAAAATTTAAAAGTCTATCAATTGTGTCAATAAAATTAATAGTTACTCTGGTATAATGTTATCAAATTTTCAAATCAATATTTGAAATGAAGTTTTTTGTTTGTAAAACTCATGTTTAAAAAATTTAATATAATTTTTTAGATGCTTTCATTAACTATAAACAGCAATTTGAAAAAAAATTTCAATTATCTCTGTTAGAAAAAGTTATGATAACTTTTCATTTTTAATTCGATATGCTCTTGCTCATTTCCCTTTTAATCAATAAACAATTTTTTTGTGTTATTCATCATGATATTTAGTCCTCATTTGATGATTCAAATTTCAATAAGATCAAAGAAAATTATTTCAAACTGGGACAACTCCTTTGAAATTAACTAACAATAATTAAAATTAAAAAAAACATTATGCGATAAAAAAGAACTTTTAATTAATATTAAAAAAAATGTATTGTGCAACATATTAGATTTAAAAATCAAGTTATTAAAATAATAAAATAAAACTAACTTCTTCCGAACTTTTTACCCATTTTACGTCTAAAGCAGCATGGAGGTGTCCGCGGGCCGTAGCAGCAAACGCTCATCATTTATACAGCCGCCCTTAACTTTTCGAATCGCCCTCGTACGCACTATCAAAATCAATTAATTCTACGTTGGTGAATACACAAATAACAGCAAAAATAACGTTTCAAATTAATTAAAATATGTTAATGCCAGAATGCAGACACCGTAATGATCAAGGATTTCGTGTTTTTGATCTTATTTTTATCTTTTTAAACTGTTTACATTATTTTCGATATTGGAAAAAAAACTTGTTGTGCTTGAATAAAATTTGAATGCAGATTTAATTAATTTTCAAAACTCACGTGATTTTTATCAAATGATTTTTGAAATTTGGACCTTCGTTAATTTCGGTCGGCACAAAATTAATATAAATCAACCGGATATGACCTTTTTAAAGTCTAGACGTGAAGACGTAATTTTGAGGTCCTTTGGGCTGTCCCTTTTGTGTTTGTGATTTTAGATAAATGTGGGTATGTGTAATTAAGGGCTATTTTTATCCCTGTTTACTAATTAAAGCCCCATTGAAAGTTCAAATTAACGAGTTTTACAATGGGGAGGAATAAATTTTACTTGGTATGAGTTTAATTGATATTTTACTAATACAGTGGAACCTCGATAAATCGTCACTAAATTAATCGATTCATTCAGTATACTTTGAGGGAGCAAAAAATGGTTTGTAATGACTCAAACAAAGTTAAATTCATTAATTATTGCACTTGAATTGTTTATCAAGGTAGTTTACACACAAAAGATAATTAATTTATTGATCATGCGATTCTTTTAACACGAGAAATTAATTGTTCGATTAACATTGTAAGTACACACTCGTTGAACGTTAATGATTTTAAAAAAGTGCAGAAAACACTGTTGTACATGTTTCTTTACGTATTCATGAGATACCACATCTTACGTTGGTGCACCTCCTTTTGATATAGTTAAAAATAAATTGTCCGATTAAGTCCAAAAGTTACATAAAGCCCGGAATTCCTGATAAGATGATGGACCGGATGTCTGTCTAACAAAACTTTATTTCGAGAGCATTTCATCATTTTCGATAACCTTTCGGAGCAACATTGGGCTCATCTTTGTGTCGGAAAAGATGGATTTTTTTAATTCACAATGATTAATTCACCTTCACGAAATACATTCGACCTTTGACGAGGTGCGATTTAATAAATTAGCACAATTTTAAAATACTAATAGCAAAATCGGAAGGGACACAAACCATGAAATATGGCGACGATCGTCGTCATAATAGACCCCCTTTTTAGCGTGGTTCCAAATCCGAAGGACCAAAGTCCAAGGAACGATTTAAATCCACTTAAACAAACGACATGTAATGAGCACTTGAAAGGGTTTTTTAAAAACACTTATCTGTGCAAAGGTTACATAAGAATTATTCTCACCATTTTTATTTTCGGAGTTGCATAAGGCTTATTGGAAATTCCATTCAATTCCTGTCGAAAGATTTTTTAATCAATTTCAAGGATTCGCTTTCGAACTAAAAAAAAACGTGATTCCATGATTTAAGAAGACATTATAATTAGTTCTTATTGTTCTTTATTTGCGAACGAAAATTTATTGCTTTAAAACATAAAAATGTGAATTATGAACGTTGTTACGAAGTTTTTTTTAAATTTTCTCATAACTTTTTAAAATGGTCTTTTTGAAAATGTATTTTGACGCAAATGCATGATTTGTTGTGTTATTATATGTAATAATGAGGTGTGTTTGTGTGTGTATGTTTGTTTTTTTTTCTTTCTATTGTAATAATACAATAATTTAAAAGGACCTTCGACCTTTCTTCTAACAGAAGTAATCATATCGTTAATTACCTCTGATTAAGTTGAATTATAATATCGAGATTCTCGAAAGCTTGATTTACAGGAGTTTATTTAGATTTTTGAGTACGAAGTGACGTGATGGAATATTAAACCCACTTAAGTGAACTTTGTACAAGAATTCTTGATTTAAATTATGCGCCATACCTTTGGCTCTCCTTTCAAAAGGAATGGCCGATAACTTATCAAAAATTTAAAAAAAATATATATTAAAACCACAACCGAACACGAACGATATGGAAATTAAAGTTTAACCTTTAGACTATACAATAGAATAATGAGAGGAACTCTTTTGCCTACACAAATCCATTTTTTTTTAATTTCTAATTACTAAATTGCTCCCTGAATCGTCGAGATTACACAGCGTCAAGGGTACTTTTTTGCGATTTACAAAAGACAACTTGTTACATGTTTCTCACGCTCCTTTAAAAATAGTTAAGTAATTTGATAAATTTTTTAAATAATTTAAAAACTATTTCTGGGCGAAATTAAGTTTTAAATGAGGCTACGGGGTGTTTACGATTAACCTTCCGTGTACTAAGTGGGGTATAACTAACGTGAACAATATTTTTTTTAAACGGGACGTTTTGTAATCGGGCTTAAAACCGAGTGTGCACATTCGAGTCAAGTGGCACATTCCGATCTGGAAATGAAGCGCCCCGCTCGCGTCGCGCTTCATTTGCCTCCTCGCTCGGAAATGTGCCACTTTTCGTCGAATGCACATCTTCGTATTTATTAAATTTGTTTAAATTACTTTTTGGTTTTAAAAATAAAATAGTAATGTATTGAAATAAAACGACGTATGTGCACATTTTTCCTAGATTAAATTGTATACTCGGCATAGCGTACTAATTTTTACTTAAAATTATTTTGAAATAAATTAATTATTGTTAATCATGTTTAAAACCGAGTGTGCACATTCGAGCTCAGTGGCACATTCCGATCTCGGAATGAAGCGCGCCGCCCGCGTCGCGCTTCATTTGCCTCCCTCGCTCGGAAATGTGCCACTTTTCGCTCGAATGCGCACATCCTTGTGTTTATTGTATTAGTATAATTTACCGTGCGCTCCTTCAAATCAAAAATTTTAATTTAATTTAGTAAATATCGATTTTATATTCGAAAAACGTATTTACCATAGCAATGAGTGGAAGGGAGCGAGAAGATACGATAATCGTGCCAATGCAAGTGAGAGGGAACGATAAAAATTATTCAATTAGTTTTTCGTGTATTGGTCTAAATTATTGGTAATCATTAAGAAATTGCCGTGAAATTAATTTGTATTTCAATAAGGAGGCAAGAATGAAATTTTTGTTAGGTTTTTTTAATATTCGGTATCGTAATTGGCACGTGTCATTTGAATTTAGTCATAAAGTACAATTTTGTGGATTTTATTTCATTTAATTTTTGGGGTATAGCAAACCCCACCTAGTATGGCATGTGACATTTCGGCACTTAGTATGCGGAAGGTTAAGTGTTATAGCCGGAAATGGGTGGTGGGGGTGGTTTTTTAGAAGAGTTTCTATTGCGATTATTTCCTGTGTATTAAATTTTGCATTTTACGTTGATCAAAACTTGAATAAAAAACAAAGCGCCAAAAACATATAATTTTAGATACAGTCGAACCTCGATAAGTCGAAGTCGAAGGGACACCAAAATTAATTCGAGTTATCAATAAATCAAGTTATTAAAAAAAGTTCAGTTACACATTTACGTATAGGTATATACAGTCAACTCGCGTTATAACGAATTTTAAGGGGCCGAAGAAAAAGTTCGTTATATCAAAATTCGTTATTATAAAAGCATAAATTAACAAACTTTTATAAAATTACAAATTCGTTGTCGTTTAATTGATAGTGTTGAGTTTGCATTGCTTTAAGATAACAAAATCAAAAATTTTGTAAAAACACATTATGTAAATTATATAACAGGGGTGGCCAACATGCGGCTCTTTGAAGGATTATTTGTGGCTCTCGAAATTTTAAAGAATTATCAAGAGAAGTAAAATAAATGTGTTTAATTTTTAATATTTAAATTCAATACACATATTTTGCACTTTTATTTATGTTTTTAATAAATATAATTTCTGTACAAAAAAATTTTTTAATACCTTTTTTGCATACCTTTTAAATACGTATTTAATTGCGGCTCGCGAAAAATTTCAAATTTTAAAAAATGGTTTGGACTATCAAACAGCTTGGCCACCCCTGTTATATATAACATATTTACAGTAGGTACTTACTTTTTTAACAAAAATTATTAGACTTTGGTCAAGAAAACTTCGTTATATCGAGGGGACCAAAACCCATTTAAATTTTCGTTATAAAGCGAGACTTTTAAGGGACCAGCGGTTTCTTTCTTTATATCGAGCTTCGTTATAACGCAAGTTGACTTTATATATCATTCATTTTTAGCTCCTACCATCAAAGTCACTCTTTCCTTGCTGCGTTTCCCCGAAATTATCATAATGTAATAGGCGCGCGAATTCTTCTGATTTTTGTAACAGTACAGGTCCCGAAATCGGAATATTTTTATTCGAAACCATTCAATCATAGCTTTCTCCAGATTGGGAAAAAGAGACTTCTTTAGCTTTTTCTAGAATGGTGGTCATTTGTATCTTCAGCAGCTACAATTAGGTCTTTGTTTTTTAAAATGATTGTTAAAGTGTTTGCGGGAATACTAAAATCTTTGGCTATATCCCTTTTTTTTTGAGCCCACGTTTCACTTCTTTTCTAAGATTAATTTTCTTCCTTATGCTTAAACTTTTTAATTTTCGTTTACACTTTATGTTAATAGGTACGTAAATAATTTAAAAAAAAGTATTAATTTTTTTTAGATTATCTGTTATACTCTGTTACAAACTATAAAGAACGTAAAACACAATTGTTAGTCCTCGTATTCGACGAATAACTAGCAAATTGAAAACTAAAATGCAAAAATAGTTTCTTTTCTTGTAAAATAAACGGTAAAACCATCTCAAAATTTATAACTGTTCATAAAGCATTTAAACATAAATTAGTTTTTAAATCCAATTGAAGTGCCGCCGTCAAAACAGCTTGTAGTATAAAACCTTTTCGTACAATAGACCTTTTAATCACTAATAACCCCGAACCGACCCGTCCTTAATCCTCCCAGGTAGCGTAATTTTAAGAAAAGTTGTAAAATTTAACTTCGAATTATCGACATATTTACTAATGGAAACTTGAATTTAATGAATTTTGAAACGCTTCGAATTAATGAAAAATTCAATTTATCGAAATTCGTGTTATCAATATAGAAATATTAACGTTGAGATAGGCAAGTCCTAGGGACACAGGTTCGAGTTTGAGCTATCAAAAATTTGACTTATCGGCGTTCGACTTATGGAAGTTCGACTGTACTTTGTTAGTTAAAGGTGTTCGATTTTTGATTTATTTAAATTGGGGCATTCCGATCTGATTTTATTATTTCACGTTTTTCGGTCCACTTTAGAAGAAATGATAAATCATGTTGAAATAGTTTATTGATGACTACCACGTTAAAGGAAATTACAGCGTAAGTCGAAAACACAATTACTGAGGAAACAGCACGCGACTCATTCAGTTCATAGTCCATTGTTAAAAAGTAAATCTTATTATCGCATTTAAAAATAAATCGTAAAGGTATGTCACATTTGTTTGATAACATAAACTTATAAAATAAGTTCGTGTGCATGAACTAACTTTTAGTGTTTAGTTCGATGCGTTTTTAATTACATTTCGAACTTTCTTTTTTAGATCGTTCTCCTACGAGCAGAGTTTTTAAAAATACTCTTCAGTTTTAATAAGTGTTTCCGAAATTAATCCACAATGATTAAAAAGTATGTATTTTTTATTTTACCACTTTTGCTTGTAGTTTTTTGAAGGCTTTCTTTTCGCTACTGGCACGAGCACTCTTTAACACGAAATTCCGATTTGGTTTTCACCCAAATGTGCTTTAATAATTTTAATTAATTTATTGGTGCTGTTGAACTTTAAACCGTTCGGCAATTTTGGTCGAAATAATCGCTACGAGTGTATTTTTTCTTTCAAAGGCTGTGCTCGAAGGTTTTTTCGAAGTTAATCCACACAAATCTTGCAAAAGCCTTGGCACGCTTTTTTTTTAATTTTTACGTTTTGCTCGGATTTAAATTTAATTTACTCGAATGATAAAATTTTAATTGGGTCGCTCGAAAAATGTAATCGTTTAGGAACCGAATGTTTCGAACGTCGTTTTGCAAAAGTTCGCGAAGAATATTTTGATAAACAACGTACGCCATCAAAATAACAAATCAAAAAAAAAAAAAAAATTGGAGACGTGGCACCTCGCACAAATAAAAATACAAACAAAATTTATTGCTTGGCAAAATAGATTGTTCAAAAATAAGTCGATTGACGCATTGAATTAATTTTATTAATTATTTTATTACAGTCGGCCACACAGAGTGCTCATTATGTACTTTTTTTTCAATATTAGATAAACTTTGATTAATGATTACATAAAAATTAATTCATAAACAAACAAATAAACGAGACGGTTACAATTGAAAAAAATGTGATACTATTAGAATAAGTGTTTTGCAAAAGATAAGTTTTTATGCGAGCAAAAAAATCGCTGCAATCGCATTTTTGTTTTTTTTTAATAGTGTATAATATATAATTCATTAACATAGCTGTTGCAGGTCGCACCAAATAAAATACTTCACCTAATCTCAGATTAAATTATCGCAAAATTAATTTTGTACGCAAAAATGATTGTTTTTATTAATTTCTATTTTGGATCACGAGAAAATCGATTAATCGAATTGTAAACATTCGTTTCTAAATTTAAAGACGGCGCTTTTTTTGCAAGCTCCGATTGGTTTGTTTAAATCGCAACTATGGATGCGATTGCTATGCAACCAAATCGATTAATATTGTTCAAAAAACTTGTTATTGATTCGAATTTTGGATAACTCGAAGTCATTAATTAGCTTTAGTTTTTCAAAATGAAAAAGGGAAAAAACTTAAATAACCTTTAATGACTTTTGAACGTTATTTGTGGAAATGACAGAGTGATCTTTTGAAGTCCTCAAAAATGACTAATTACTTATTTAAAAAAATGGTCCGCCGAAAAACGGTTTAATAGCGCGAATTAACGTCGTATTTCGCATTTAAAGTTAGCAACAATTTGTATTAACCTTGACGTCATTTCTGCATTATTAAACAGGAAAACTCAATCCCGACGTATCCCAAACTTCCCTATTTATCATGCGCTGTTATTGCCGCGTAACAAATACGTCTGCATTTGTTGTTGTGCAAGAAAGGAAAATGGCGGCAAAAAAAAAAGGATTTCGCGTGCGAATTCGGTACATCGATTAAAAACAATCTGTTTATGCGCCTATTTAATTCGGCGACATTGTACGTTACGTAAATGTTTTCGTCTCTATTTTGAGGTCTAATAATATACGTACTATGGACTTGGGTAGCTGAAATACACACCCACAGCCTTGGACTTTTTTTTATTACGTTTTAGTGTGTAAGGTGTAATGGGGAAAAGCGGTCACTTCTAAGCGTCCTCTCTCTGCTTTGGTATAGTTTCAGGTTGAAAATAATGAGATGGATTTACAAAAAGCGCCATTGAAATAGTTATTTTTTTTAAATTCGAGTAATCGCGGTTCCACTGCCGTGATTTCCAAACTGTGGGGTGCGCCTCTCTGGGACAGCCACCCTTCAATTTATATGCTAGGGGAGACAGGGGTTGGAAGTCACAATTTTTTTCTTTTGCATTTATAGAGCCCATGGTCTTAATTTATCAATGACATTTATATATCAAAAGATAGTGTATTTATTCTAGTTTAAGAAAAAATAAAGACTTTTTCTCTATCATTATCTAAAGAGAACATATTATAATTTTTATGAAAAAAGAGGAGTGTGACTTTTAACCCCGTGTCCGGGATGGTTGTCAGACGTTAAATAAAAGGTAAAATACAAAACGAGAAAACAAATACCTATTCTATCTAACGAACTTAGGTTATGGTAACAAAAATGACAAATGTATAATTACAGCCAATCGTTTATGTAGTAAAACCCTTAGAAACCAATAAAAAAGGCCGCACATTTATGGTTGCTTTGCACTTGTGACTACTAGCCCCCGCTAACTTTAGACAATCTTCCCCAAAACAATTTTAGATAATTAACACATAAATTAATTTAAATCAATGGTCATTTAAAAAACCATATAATGATATCATGAAACATATCTTAAACATCATAAATACACGAATAGGTATATCACTATGCAAAAATTAATTATACTTATGAGACTCAACAGAGATGCACAAAAAATTACTTTCACTGTACAAAAAAAACAAACGCATATATTTCTTATACGGTATTTCAGAGCGAACTGAAGTGAAGTACGCAAGGAGGTATTGTCTCGGGCTTCTTTGACACGGGTAAACAAATTTATTAATTTATTAGGTTTTCTGTTATGGTTAATGTGACAACCTACCCGTGAGACAACCATACCCGGTCTTCCCTACTTGTTTTACTTGTTTTACACGGTTTACAAAAAGGAGTATTCGAAAAATATTCAAGAATGAAAATTATTTAACATATACATCTTTGTACAGTCGAAACCGGTTATAAGGACATCGAAGGGACCGGTCATATGGGTCGTAATAACCGATAGTCGTAAAAACCGATATGCAATTAGATTTTTTAAATATAAACATAATATACCTACAATTAAAGTATGGAATGGATAATTTAAAACTATTTATTTTGAAATTAAATCAATGGACTAACGGACTTTGCGAAAAAAAACATTTCTAAGCCTTCGTGCACCTTCATGCATTTTTCTAAGTAATTTACTAAAAATCTACAATAAACACCAGCCTTATCTCTCGATTTACACGTTACTGATTTTATACGATTTTACTTCCAAACGATTTTCAAAAATGAAAATTTTTCAAATTTTTGTGAATGAGAACTACATTACTGGAAATAATTACTTAATGGAACCAAACATTTACAATTTTTTTTTGTGATTTTTGAAAAGCAAGTCGTACCGAGATAACAAAAAACACATTTTGAAGCTTCCAATTTCAAGATGTTTTCACAAAAGTTTTTTTTTTGAGCGACGGTTATCCAACAATCGAAAAAAATACACGAAGAAATAAAATTGCAATTTTCTTTTTGCACTTAATCAGTTTATTCAGCTCCAATTTGTTTTTTTTTCAAACGGCTCCGTGCGTCTATTGGTTGCTGAAAAATCGATGGTTGAATGATAAATGATACTGTTATCTTTAATCGTCAATATCTCAGAAACAAATTATTGCAACAGTAGATCCAAAGACGGTTTTGAAAACTCGAATAAATTCTCCACAAGGTTTTTAAAGAAAACATTTTTTTGATTCATTACATTAATTTCAAAAACTTGAAAAAATTACTTCGGGATCGAAAGTACCCTTTTCGACTCTATTTTCAGTGGCGAAAGTGGTATATTCCCTCGTAGCTAATTAATTGATTAATTAATACACATGCTTTAGTTTTTTTGCGTGCACTTCAAACTTTGACAGATTTATTTAAACTACGATCGAACTTCGATCCCTGCGAGATAAAAAATTGCATGCTCACCACGGGATGAAAGTATAACGTACCGACTCGCGTGACATTCTCCCTCGAGGCGAAGGCCAGCCGCGCGTCCGAAAGTTATACTTTTCTCCCTAGGTGAGTAATATACTATTTACGGTCGTTTAGAAAATGTACGGTTAATTTACAAATATGGATGAAACAACTAATGTTGAGGGTTACTTTTGCGGCCCCAATAACCCTGTAAATTGACAAGCACGACCAAAATTTTGAAAAGAAATAAGGGACACGTTTATTGCTCCTAAACATTACGTACGCATTATCAAAATGAAAAGGAAGAATTTTTCTTGACTTTTCCCGCAAGTTTATGTTTTTTCTATACAAGATGCGTCATTTTTTAAGACACTGATATTAGATTTTTTTAAGGGAGGCGCAGTAACAAAGTTTGGAAACCACTGTTCAAAATTAACAGCCCCATTTGAAAAGACGAACATAATCAATTTCGCTAAACTGGAAAACTCCTCGATTCCGCTCTCTCGATAGTTTTTCACTTTTCTTTCTCATCTTTTCGTTCTTATTTTTCCAGCGCCAGGTTCGGCGTTGCAGTCGAAAAGGTTCGTTTTTAATTGGACATAAAACTGAGATTTAATGTTTTATTTTTCTTTGTGTTGATGTACTAACAACACCCTGTTCTGATTTGTTTTGTTACATTTCAGAGAAGCGGCGGGATGTTTGTTGACGATAAAATGTGAGTATTTCGTGAAAGAGGCAGCAGCCTGTGGCACGGTTGCATGTGCATGCATTATCCATCCCTATTTGCACGACTCTCTCGAACTGTATTGCATAATTATCATTATAAGATCCACTGTTTCCGAGTCGCTGTTACATTTTTATTTTATTATTTTTTTTAATCTGGTACGTGTAAATATCTCGCAGCTATCGCGCCTCCAGTTGTTCCGAAAATTGAGGATCTTCTCGATAAAAGACAGGTCAAGGTTTGCAGTTTGTGCAAAGATTAAAGTTTCAGTTTCGCACCGGCTCAGCTTCTTTTCAAACTTCAAATCCGATTATAGAACGGGGCATTTCTTCGTCCCAAAAAAGTCCTTCGCGCAATTTCGAACGTTTACGCTTTTGGCTGACCGATTTCTTGCTGTTTTTCTATTCGAAAACTTTTTAGAAAAATAGGAAGTTGTTCTTCGCCCGAACTTGTGATTGTTGGCATGACGACTTGCTTGCACGCACACACACTCACACACACACACATGCAAACACCTAAGTGCAGCGGTCCTTAACACTAGAACCGCAGAATATATATTTTTGGCGTTATTAAACGACTTTTCCTAATTTTAATTGATACTTACTGTCCAATAATAGTTTTTCTTTTTAAATTGTGTTTTTTTCCCTTTAATATGAGACATTATACCAACAAACACATACTCTTTTCTTCTAGTAAAGATGCAATTATTAACTGTTCAAAATCAGTAGCCCAGGTCTTTGTTCAAGGTCCAATCTATCTCTATATCAAAATTCATCAAAATTAGTTTAGTGGTTTAGGCGTGAAAAGCTAACAGACAGACGGACAGACAGACAGAATTACTTTCTCCTTTATAATTTGGGTAATTCAATTTTGTTAGAAAATAAATTAAGTATTGTGAATCGTGCTTAAAGTGGAGTGTGCACATTCGAGCTCAAAGTGGCACATTCCGATCTCGGGAAAATGAAGCGCGCCGCTCCGCGTCGCGCTTCATTTGCCTCCCTCGCTCGGAAATGTGCCACTTTTCGCTCGAATGCGCACATCCTCGTATTTATTGGATTTGTCTATTTTCTCTTTTCATTAAATTTAATCGAATAAATTAAAAATTGAAATTAACGGTTATTTTTAATGAAAATCACTTAGAAAGTAAAAAAATTATTGTGAATCATGCTTAAAGTGGAGTGTGCGCATTCGAGTTCAAAGTGGCACATGTCCGATCTCGGGAAAATGAAGCGCGCCGCTCCGCGTCGCGCTTCATTTGCTTCCCTCGCTCGGAAATGTGCCACTTTTCGCTCGAATGCGCACATCTTTGTATTTATTGCATTTAATTTAAAATTTCTTACTTGTATTTTTGCAATGAGTGGGAGAGAGTGAAGAGATACAAAAATCCCACGAGTGCAAGTGAGAGGGAATGATCAAAATTGCCGTATTAAAACCGTTTTTAACAACTAATGAATTTTATGAACATATTCGATTGTTTTTCAAATTGATTATTGTGAATCGTGCTTAAAACCGAGTGTGCACATTCGAGCTCAAAGTGGCACATTCCGATCTCGGGAAAATGAAGCGCGCCGCTCCGCGTCGCGCTTCATTTGCCTCCCTCGCTCGGAAATGTGCCACTTTTCGCCCGAATGCGCCCATCTTCGTTTTTATTAGATTTGTTACATGAATCTTTTTTTTCAAATCAAACAATTAAAATTTCAATCAATTTTGATTTTTGAAAGTTATGGATTTTATTGTTTTTAAAAACTGTTCAAAAGCATTAATTGCATTGCAATAAATATTTAATTGCTAAAAGACGAATTGTTCTTAAAGGTCTAATTGACCGGTAATCGCGGTTGTAGTAAGTCTAAAACTGCCGCGGTTCTAGTGTTAAGAAATTAATTTTTTCCAACCGATTAAAAATTATTTGTACCAAAAAAAAAAAACAAATAGATGCGGTTTTCTATGAACGTTGCCAATTCGACACGATGCGTAATCTTTGTTCCCAATAGCGTCCTGATAATGTGCGTTTTTTTTGTACGAATGCAATCTGAACGAAATGGACCTTAGTCCGTTGAAAATTACTGAAATCACAGAAAACTTATAAATAAATCGGTCGTTTCCTCTCAATATCGTTATTATAGTTAAAAACATTGTTAGTATGCAATGGTGTGATGAGAGCAGAAGTTCAAATAGACACGAGCAAGTGGCATGTTCCTTAACAGGAACTTGCTGCCTCCATATTGGTCATGAAAGCAGACAAGGGCAAGGATTAATTCTACGTTTATCTTGGGGTCAATTTGTAGATTGATTTTTAAACTTTTTTCGTTGTTTAACACCGTTTTGTCCTGCACACACACACGCCATTTTTAGAAATAATCGAACCGCCGAAAATTGATTATTTGTCCTTTTCTCGTTTTTTCTTTTAAACATAAATGTATATTAACACAACGCACTTTACCTTTCGAAATAAGTAAATATGAGTTCAGTCACATAAGCAATTATATTTTTGAAGTTATACTTCTTTTGGCGCATTGAGGGTAAAAGTTTAATAGGCAACGGAAGTTGCGCGCGCACAACTAACGACAGTTCGACAGTACGAAGTTAGCCGTCTAACAAAGTAAATTTATTATTAATTTTTTCCCTTTAGTTTAACTTTATAGAATTTTTTTAATTGGAAAAGTTAAACGGGGTGATTTTTTAAGTTTCTGGACATATTGAATTTGGCGCGCCACAGTATTTAATTAAAAAAACTGATTTCATTAATTAATATTTATTTTATTTGAAATAAAAAAGAAAACAGTAAATGTTACCTTTCTACTTCAAGGCAAAGCTAAAAAAGGCCTAAATTAAATTTCGTGAATCACGCTTAAAACCGAGTGTGCGCATTCGAGCGAAAAGTGGCACATTCCGATCTCGGGAAAATGAAGCGCGCCGCTCCGCGTCGCGCTTCATTTGCCTCCCTCGCTCGGAAATGTGCCACTTTTCGCTCGAATGCGCACATCCTCGTATTCGTTGAATCTATTTACTTTATCCTATCGCTCTTTCAAATCATAAATTTAAATTTCGTTTAACAAATATCGATTTTATGGTCGAAAAACATTTTTACCATAGCAATCAGTGGAAGGGAGCGAAAAGATATAACAATCGCATCGTTGCGAGTGAGAGGGAACGATTAAAATTATTCAACTAATTTTTGGTCCAATTTATTGGCTTAAATTGTTGTGAATCGTGCTTAAACCCGAGTGCGCGCATTCGAGCTCAAAGTGGCACATTCCGATCTCGGGAAAATGAAGCGCGCCGCTCCGCGTCGCGCTTCATTTGCCTCCCTCGCTCGGAAATGTGCCACTTTTCGCTCGATTGCGCACATCGTTGTATTTAATGAATTTATATATATTTAATTAACTTACGCCAAAGAAGTATAACTTCTAACGCGCGTACAAAAGTACACGCACCGGTTTTTTCTTAAGTTTTTTAGCTTTAAGAAACAGATACAGTAGGCGCCCCTATAATACAGTAGATACGTTCCGTGTTATATAAATTCGTGTTGTACGAATCACCTAGACCAGGGGTCGGGAACCTTCGGCTCGCGAGCCACATGCGGCTCTTTAACTCCTCAGATGCGGCTCTTCCACACTGGGTTATTATTATTATTATTATTCTTGGGGTTTTGGTACATGGCCCACAGCACCGCGGCCTAAAAGACCTATTGTGCCCCCAGTTTCTACACTGGGTTAATTTGAAAAAATTCTAAGAAATTTGGCCGAAAAAAAAACTTGAGAGTCAAAGGGATATATTTATAGTTGTAATTATGGCTCTTTGAACAAATTTTAATTGTGTATTGTCTATATTTGGATCTTTTGGATTACAAGGTTGCCGACAACTGAGCTAGACCAGTGATCGGCAAACTTATTAGCCAAAGAGCCAAATATGAACATTACAACAATTAAAAAAAAAATTGGGAGCCAAATGTGCTTGTTTAGTAAACTTTTATTACACTAAATAAGTAAAATAAGTAAGAAAATATTATTGCGCCTTCCGTGTATATTTGTGCCAGAGCCGCACTTAAAGAGCCAAAGAGCCACATGCGGCTCTGGAGCCGCACTTTGCTGACCACTGACCTGGACTATACAAATACATGAGCCGTTCACAGCCCAAAGCGATTAACTTATTTGTTATATTTGTTTTACCGTGTTAAACGAATTTCTTTTATCGATGAAGATTTTTTCGACCTGTTCTACGAATCCCTGTTATACGGGGGTCTACTGTAATCAAAATACTTCATCTTTGAGGAGTGTTTTTTTTGATAAACTGGTGGAAGTGGAAAATTTGCTAAAGAGAATAGAAAACCCTTTTCGTTTGACTTAGTTTTTTTAAATTATTGTTTTATAGATTTGAATTTTTGTTTTCAATCGATGTACTTGAATTATTTAGCAGTTCAACTTTAAGGAGGTCATTACCAAAGGCCTTTTCCATTGAAAAATGCCACATTTGTCTCCAAAGCCCTTCAGCGGATTTGCAACTTTGCTCACTTTATATTTTTCTTATGATTTCGTATGAGAAATTTAGAAAGTATTTTGTGTAACATAGTTTTTCCTGTATTTTAAAAATTTTCTCTTTTGTGCATAAAACTACCTCACTTTTAGTCCATCCACAAACGATCTGCTTGTAATTTTCAAATTCCCTCAGTTGTGTCGATGCTCTGCGTTGCCATGGCGAAAAAAAAAATTAAGTCGATATCTTTTGTGGTTTTTGTAAAAAATGTACCTAAGTAAAAAAATATACAACTTTTCAGGCGAGAAAAAAAACTAAATTATTCGACTTTGTAGCATTATAAAAACAAATTATTTAATTTTAATTTTTTTCTACACTGCTCCCCTTTTAAGTCAATTCCAAGTTTTTTTCGTTGTTTTGAAGCGCTAATGTTATTACAAATAATTTGAATGTAATTATCTTACCTCATAATAGGAAATTGCTATGGATAAAAATTTTAATTGTTCTTTTACAAAAAGCGAAGCGAATTAAAGAGTTGCATCTTTGTTTTGCTAATCACAATGGGATCCGTGGGTTAAATTAATTACAGATAATGGACATCTAATTTACAACAAAGTTTTATATCCGCATGGATATGACAATATAAAAGCTATGGTTTAAAGTTTCAAACTTTCAGCGCAAAGGAGGGAAGCTTTCAAATTTGACTTGAAAAAAAAATATACATGTATATGACATAAAAATTGTGGAGGTGAAATACAACTTTGAAGGAGCCACAAAGTTTTAATCGACACTGTCAATTCTTATTAACGAAGTACTTAAACTTCAATCGTGTTACAAAATACACTTAAGCCAGATAATTACATTTTAATTATCTATTTTTAATCGGTTTGTGTAAATTAACTATCTAATTCTAAGATCTACAATATCAAAAATTTCGAACACAACTCAAGAATTGTGTAGTTTTTTTCCCATTGTATATAAATCTTGACCCAAAACTTGGGCAAAAACAATTTTTGGACTCTTCCCCATTTGTTAGATTTTTTCCAAAAATTAAAATCCACGAAAAAATTAATTATGCAATTGCAAGATCGTACTATATCAAAAATTTCACACACAACTTAAGAATTGTACAGTTCCTCCATTGCGTATAAAGCCGGGCCCAAAATTTGGGCAAAAATAATTTTGGGCCCTTCCCCATTGTTAGTGTTTTTTTTTAATTGAAATCCACGGGAAAATTTTGGGTCCCACTTTCCCAAAATGTTATTTCTGGTTAATAGTAATAACAATTCGAAAGTGCGTGCTTTTCCATTAATTGGCCACCTTTAAAATATTTTTTACGGAATTTTAGAAAGGGTTCGGTCACTTTGTCAAAACGTGAACCACAAATCGCTTATCATCGAAGTAAGTGTTAATGTGTAGGTATAAATACCTGGCACCTAACTTATTACAAATCTGTTCCCACGTATCTTTATCAGAGTTTTATCAGTGACCTCTGCTTTGTAGAATTTATGGTAAAAAGCTACATATCCTATGTTATATGTACAGTCGTTATTTGAACGTGGAACTTGCTTCAATCGTCTCGTCCGTTTTGTGTTCTAAGGATTTTGGTTTTAGTGTGTTTTTACGAAAATATAAACGAGGATGTATTTAGGGTTTGTATTTACTTATTATTTTTTTTTCAATATCCGCGTTTCCATTTTAATTTTTCGTTCGGTCACGCCACGCCAAGCGTGCGTTCTCCGATAACTCGCTTTAAGAAATCAAAATTACCACGTGCCTTTTAGCGGATAATTTTCAAATAGTCGAAAGATTAAAATTTAATTTCGACGAAAGATCGCTTATTAATTTTTTTTCGATGTGTACTCGCGCGGCCGGCTTATTAGCATTTCTACGTCATTTAATTTAAGGAAAAAAACTCGTTTAAGAAGTTTTTTTTTCAAACTTGTAATTCACGAAATTTTTAACTAATTCTAAATTGCCGTGACGTCGTTACCTATTTATTTGTTTTTAACTTTGAGCGGCTCGTCGTAAGCGAAAAAGTCGGTATAAAATTAAAAAATGATGTCTTATTTATAATTAAAGCCTTTGCCAACCTTTGGCCGGCTCGCACAGAATTTTTTATTCACGACAAAGGACCTTGGGAGAGATACCGCTTTTCAAAATTGTCAGATAATTTAATCTTTGATTTTTTTTTTTAGAAATCCGCGATTAAATTATTTTTTTAAGTCTCGTCGATTATTTAGTTTCAAGCTTGTTGTCACAACAAAGGCGAATTTTTATCTCTTCGGCCCGGATTAATTTTTTTAAATTAAAAAAAAAATTTTTTGAATTAAAAATAATTTTTTTGAATTAAAAATATTTTTTGAAAGTCAAATTCGAATAATTAGAATTTGTGATTTTTCTCAAGTTTCCACTCGTTTTCTAAACGGACACAAAAGTTAAGCTCGTGCAATTAATGCAATAATAAAACATTTAAAATAATTATTTATGTTTACGAACGAATTGAAATACAATAGGAAATAGTTTCTATAATTATAACACATTACACAATGCTAATTTGCAATAATTATGAACAAGGATCGATAGATCAACGTTTGACTCTCGAGGACGTTGCCCAAAAGTCGAAACGTTTAAATTAGAAGCAGAATGGCCCCGGACGAATTTCATTTAATCGAGATTTTTCTTTTATTTTTAGGGATATGGATGGTATAGGCATTACGCTGGCAATTGGTGCCTTTCGAGCCATTGCCTTCGTATGCGACATCCTCACTTTTCCTGTTTATATTCTTCTTCAAAGGCCTTGGAGAGTGCGGTCCCTTTCCAGAAGAGTCAAGGTTAGTTGTAATTTATTAAAATTACTCGCAATTAGTGCTTTTGTGCTTGTTAATTTTTAAAGGCTTTTATTGGCAGCGCTCGAACCTTAGGGTTTTCGTCGATTTTTCGCAGCCGAAACGCAACGAGTCGTTTAATTTTAAAGAATCGTCGGGACTTAATTTTTTTTTTATCTCGTTGCTAGTCGCCGAGTAAATAAGTTAATGTAATCAGGAAACTTTTGCGCATTAAAACGCTTAATATTTATGAAATTGTTCGCTTCATATTTTTAAATTGGGTCAAAAACTTTAATACTTTATTTATTGAAGTCGTACTTCTTTGGGCGCGACGAGCGTAAAATTTTAGCGGGCGACGGAAGATGCGCGCGCACAGCTAACGAGAATTGTGCAGTATGAAGTTAGCCGTCTATGAAAGTGAATTAATTGTTGTGAATCGAGCTTAAAACCTAGTGTGCGCATTTGAGCTCAAAGTGGCACATTCCGATCTCGGGAAAATGTGCCAATTTTCGCTCGAATGTGCACGTCCTTGTATTAATTTTCTCCCTTTAGTTTAACTTTATAGGATTTTTTAATTGGAAAATTAAACAGGGTGATTTTTTAAGTTTCTCGACATTTTGAAGTTGGCGCGCCTCAATTTTTAATTAAAAAACTTCTAGGAAATAAATTTATTATTGTGAATCGTGCTTAAAACCGAGTGTGCACATTCGAGCTCAAAGTGGCACATTCCGATCTCGGGAAAATGAAGCGCGCCGCTCCGCGTCGCACTTCATTTGCTTCCTCGCTCGGAAATGTGCCACTTTTCGCTCGAATGCGCACATCGTCGTATTTATTGAATTTATTTATATTAATGTTTATATTTAATTTAGTTACGCCAAAGAAGTAAGGTAACTGCGGGTAATAGGGCCTAACTAAGGAAATTGGAAATTAAATTAAAAAACATCGAATTTAATCAATAGGTTTTAATAGTTTAAATATAAAGAAAAAATGGCAACTTTCGCCATGAACAAAACCAAAAATTAACATTTTTAAAAATCTTGCCGGTAGGCCTTATTATACTACTGAAGGGTAATAAGGCCTACAGCTTTAAAACATTTAAGTAATCAAACTGGACATAATATATTTGATAACTAAGTTTAATAAATACATTAATACAGCAATTGGAATAAAAAAATTTAAAAAAATTACAAATTTTCTTTCCTAACAGTAATTAGCGCACTCAAAGCATTAGTATAATCCACTGACATATTTTTTATTACTTAATAATGTCTTATCGTAAGCAGGAAGATTATTTACTAACGTTTGCATAGTAGTAGTCTGATTTTAACACAACATAATCTTTAATTTTGTTATTGTGATGATTAAAAAACCAAGGGCCGGTATGATGTACTTCGGCCATTGTCGATCAGTTGTATCTTGACTCTAGAATCAACTTGTAATAAATAAAAATGTACGAGTATATTTGTTATATATTCTTCTTTATTTTATTTTATTTTGCTTCAGATAATATGCCTAGCAAGTCGAATCAAAAGTTAAAATTTTTTTAAGTTTTTGAATAGTTAAATTTCAGTATACAAGAAATGTTTTGTTAATTTTTGAAACAATTTTAATGTTATATCAAAGAAGAACATTAATAGTTCGTATAATCTAAAAATAAATAATAAATATATACTTTTCATGAGACGGGTCTAGGTACATCACCCCTATTATACTTAAGCCATAGTTTCACGAATTTTTTAAATCTTAAAGCAATGTGAATAAGCAGTTGGTAATGCTTTTAAATTTTTTTATGAAGTGCACCTTATTAGTGCCCCAATACGGTGCAAATTATTTTATTAACAAATTGTTACATATACATTTTGAAAAAATTACAAATAAAAAAAGAGTCAAGGTACAACAAGTTTCTTTACATATTTATATCTATAAGACCTTAAGAGTAATGTAAAATGCATTAGAAAACAATTAAACTTTGATACAAAAAGTAGGAGTATAATAAGGCCTATGGTTAAATTTAGTAGGCTTTAATAACCGTCGACCACGTATGTAAGAAAATCAAAATAAAAAATATTTGGTCCATGATACGTCATTCAAATATTTAAAATCATCGAAGCTTAAATGAATAAAGAAAATAAATGTGATTTTACATAGCTAAATGTAATATTTCAAAAAATACTAACGATTGATTCGGACCGATTTTTATTATTATATGATGCTACATTTGGGATAGGAAGCGGAATATGCCGCCTCCATAAACTTGTAGAGACATCTTGGTGTTTGTGTGTGTGGCCTTAAGCCAAAGCGGTTATTTTAAATACGTTTTTTGTTAATTAGGCCTTATTAGCCGACAGGCTTTATTACCCGCAAGTACCTTATAACTTCTAACGCGCGTACAATCTGAGCAATGGGATTGGTTCTTTTATTGATATAAATAATTCGATTCTTAACCGCGCTTTTTTCAAATTCAAACGCTGCCATTCTTTCGCTCTGAAAGCATAAAAATTAAGTCATTATGAAATCTGTTTGAGAAAAATACGCATGACCGCATTTTTTGTTAATTTTTTTTTGTTAAAAAAAAGTGGTGTGTAAGGCTTCTGTTGTCTAATATGGAAACCTTTTACTTTGTGTTAAAATAATTTAATTAAAAGGGGTGGTTTAACAGACCTAACTTTTCGATAGGGGAAGATAAAATTTGGTACAGTAATTATAAATACCTTCTTTGGGCCGAAAATGATAAAAACCAGTTTCGTCTGGATTTGGATATAATTTTTTTTTTAGAACATCTAATTTTGGGTTCTGAACAATTTTAGCCTATTTAATTTGATAGTATTTATAATTTTCGTACCGAATTTGAAAATCCGAGAGTTTAACTTCTCTTGATTTTTAATTTTACATTTAAGGGGGTGGTTTTTTTAATTTTTTTTTTACTCAAAGGTGTAGGTTTTTTCTTATTTCCTTATTCATTTACTTATACATTTCAGGATGTGCTCATCTTCGAGGACTGTGACATATATTTCAATTCCCACATTTAAAAATAATCGTCACATGAATTTATTTAAACGTAAATTGCTTTTTACATTTCTAAAAATTGCAAGTGGGCGGCCATAAATTTGAATTACGAACAAATTCTGTATAAAATCTGTACATATTATGTGGATGTGATCGTCAATGAGTTCTGTGGCAAAATGTTTTCTACTTCTCTTTGACTGTTCGAAAAGCCATTGCCAAATTTCTTTTGTACATTATTTTTCACTTGATTTTTTTAAAATGTGAAGTGCTGACCAAACTTAATTTATAGGCTATAGTGGTGGCTACAGAGAAAGATCAGCCAAAAGACGTAAGCCTTGATATTGATGGAACGAATAATAAATTGAGGCTATCACCACTTAGAAATGGACAGGTATTTTTTTAAATCCATTTCAAAGGTGGATTTGTGCCTTGGGTTCGATTTTATTAATTTATACCAAACGTTTACATCGAGTCTCATTTTGGATAAAATTTTTCTTGTCCCAAAAAAAATCATTAAATTGGAAAATTTTGTCCAAAATCCTCGTTTCTTTGTAAACGTCTTCGGTCTTCGTCAGATTTTGTGGTTGGAGGGTACTAAGGTTTGGGATTAGGAAAGATCTTTCGGCACTAAACATTGAAACATTAATTTATTGGGTTTAGGTTGTTTTGATCTATTTTCTTAATTTTGCACTAATTTTTATTGTGGTACGCGACGAAGAGAAATTTTAAAAGGCTTTTTTGGGTTGTTGTTCTAAGATAGCTTTAGAGATTTACGATTAATTTGCTGATGTAGTTGACTTCGAATTTAGAAATATAACGATTCAGAATGACTCGATAATAACATTTCTATATTTCATAGGCTCTTCCAGTAACGACAGAAACCAGAAGCATCACCTACAGAACACTTCAAAAGCCCAGCAATTGCCATGTGGAAATCGTCAGGCACAAAGTTGACACAATGGCCAACATGTTGGAATATTGCACGAAGAAATATGCGAATAAGAAATGTCTGGGGACGAGAGAGATCAAAGCGGAAGAAGACGAAGTACAACCCAACGGAAGAGTCTTCAAAAAGGTACTTGGGAAAAATCTCAATATTTTCTTTAATCTTGAAACGTTCGACATTTTTCAGCAAACTGATTTATTTATTTTTTCTAGTACGTTATGGGAGATTATATTTGGAAGACCTTCGCAGAAGTCAACGTTCTTGCAACACATTTCGGCCGTGGCATCCGCGAATTGGGAAACAGACCAAAGGAAAACATCGTTATTTTTGCTGAGACTCGAGCCGAATGGATGATTGCCGCGCAAGGTTTATTCAAACAAAACATTCCAGGTAACTCGTCAATATAATGATTAGGAATTTATAATGAATTAACTAACAATGCAATTGCAGTGGTAACAATTTATGCAACTCTTGGAGATGATGCAATTGCACATGGGATTAACGAGACCGAAGTAACTACAGTTGTCACCAGTTATGATTTGATGCCAAAATTCAGAAAGATCCTCGCCAGGACTCCTCGTGTTAAGACCTTAATCTACATGGAAGATCAACTTAAAACGCTCGAGAATTCAGGGTATAAGGAAGGAGTAAATATAGTCACATTCTCTGAGGTTCTTAAAAAGGGCTCCGAGTCCAAAATTGGTAATAATCATTTTTTCTGCATTAATCTTGAGACTAAATAATTTCATTTTAGATAATATGATGCCATCAGCTAGTGATGTAGCTATTATAATGTACACCAGCGGCTCCACAGGCGTTCCCAAAGGTGTTATTTTGTTGCATTCGAATCTAATAGCTACTTTAAAAGCATTTTGTGATGCCGTTACGATTTATGACGACGACTGTTTAATTGGTTACTTACCCTTAGCCCATGTTTTCGAATTGCTCGTTGAAAGCGTTTGTCTGTGTATGGGAATCGCTATCGGATACTCGACGCCGTTAACAATGGTCGATACTTCCAGCAAAATCAAAAAGGGCACCAAAGGCGATGCTTCCATTTTGCGTCCTTCGTGTATGACTTCAGTTCCTGTAAGTTTCGATCAATACTTTTGCGTATTTAAATTAATTTTTTTGTGTAGTTAATTTTAGATAGGATATCCAAAGGTATTCAAGAGAAAGTTAGCAAAGGTAGTCCTCTGTCGAAAGCTATCTTTAAATTTGCTTATGATTATAAAGTGATGTGGAGTCGTCGAGGGTACTCAACTCCTTTTATAGATAGGTTCGTACTTTGTGGTGAGAAGAAGAGTTAGTATTAATTGCGATCTGTTTTAGGATTGTATTTAGTAAAGTAAGGCAAATGTTGGGTGGTCGCATGAGATTAGTTTTGTCCGGTGGAGCACCCCTATCGCCAGACACACACGAACAAATTAATATGTGTTTATGTATAAATGTTACTCAGGGTTATGGGCTTACCGAAACCACTTCATGCGCCACCGTTATGGATTGTAAGTTTATCTCGATCATGCGGGGAAAAGTTTTAAACTAAACATTTTGTAGCACACGATATGACTGTTGGGAGAGTAGGTGGACCTGCGACTGCTTGTGATATTAAATTAGTTAATTGGGAAGAAGGAAATTATAGAATTACTGATAAACCATATCCTAGGGGTGAAATTGTTGTTGGTGGTGATAACATTAGTGCTGGTTATTATAAATTGCCGGAGAAATCAAAAGAAGACTTTTTTGAAGCCGATGGTAAGAGATGGTTCAAAACTGGAGACATCTGCGAGATTCACACAGACGGTGTAGTTAAAATTATTGGTAAGTTGATTTCTTTCAATGATTTTAAAAGTTTAAAAGCGCAATTAACAAGCTTAAACAATTTTATCACGTGAGCTTCAATATTGACTTTGTTCAGCTGTATCAATTCGATTAAAATAATTCTAGTATTTATTTTTAGATCGCAAAAAGGATCTCGTTAAATTACAGGCTGGAGAATACGTTTCCTTGGGAAAAGTAGAGACTGAACTTAAAACATGCCCCATTGTTGATAATATTTGTATTTATGGTGATTCAAGTAAACAGTATTGCGTTGCTCTTGTCGTACCTAATCAAAATCAGTTAAGTGAACTCGCAGTAAAGAAAGGTATTTCAAATGGTACTTTTGAAGAGTTGTGCGTATTACCTGCAGTAGAAAAAGCGGTCTTACAAGAATTAGCGGATCACGGTAAAAAATGTAAGTTTCAGTCTTTTTCTTTAATTTTCTTGTTATAGTTTTTTGATTAAAATTTATCAATAGGTAAATTGGAGAAATTTGAAATTCCCGCAGCTGCCAAATTGTGTACCGAAGTATGGTCGCCGGATATGGGACTTGTTACGGCAGCTTTCAAACTTAAACGAAAAGATATCCAAGAACGATATCAACACGAAATTAATAGAATGTACGCGTCTTGAAAGTTACTTCAACGTCAGTAATTATGTTTGCTAAGTATGTAAAGACTTATATTTGTAAGAAACGCTAAAATTATGGCAGAGGTGAGTTGTAGGAAAATATTTTTAAATATTCTGTAAAAACAATAATAGCGAGTCAAATTAGGATAATTATAAAAGTAATAATTAAATACTCAACCTCTAGTTTTTGCTCCTCTTATATGTACATATATGAAAGTTATCCGTTTTCTTATTTTACGAAAATACAGTTTTTCTTTTTGTATAATCGCTTCAGGTGTAGTCATTTTAGTTTCATACGAAACATTGTATAATTTTAGCTGTACAAAATGTTATAGTTTTGTATTTAGGAATACTTTTAAAATGTTTGTAGGGGGGGTTTTTGAGAATACAGGGGCGTGATTTTTGTTAGAAATCGTATTTCGAAGATCAGGTTATTTATTTCTAAATGCAGCATGTAACTTTACGAATGAGTGTAAGGTATGATACTTGTTTAGTAGTCATTTCATAGCTAGTACATGGTTTCATTATTTATTATTATAAAATTCCATTTTTGGAGAAACCAAGGAAAGTAACATGTACTTAACATAGAAAGGACGTAGTAGGAAAAGAACTTATTTGACTGGTTTTGTAAGTTAGGAAATTACCCCTTTTTTCTTAGACGAAGATTTAGAAAGTTTGTAATAGATTTCTAAGTGAAATGGTGCTCTACTACAAGGAACAAACTACTGTACTAGTATGCTGTATAAATGTTATATTTGTTATTAAGTTAATTAATTAATTCAATGCATAAGTCAATGAAATAAGCATCACAAGAATATTATAGCCTATGTTGTCAATAGAAGATTTCGTTTGATTGTTAATTTATTTCAGTATAAGTATGAATGTTTAAAAAAAATTCTGTATTACTTGTGCAATAAAATTATGTATTAGTTTTGTGAAACAAAGATTTAACATGTTAATTAAGTGTGTTATTAAAAATGTATTAATATGATTTTAGTATTAGATTTAAAGGAACATTTAAGCGTAAGATAAGTACTTAATTACTCATCACTGAGCAATGTAATCGCAACAATCTTGTTATTGTTTTGTTAATCAGGTTTATGTAGCTTTTTGGTTGTTTATATTGTTTGCAGTAGCGTTAGGTGTTATATTTATTGTTTTTATACTAATTTTAATGCTTTTAGGTGCTTATTAATTTAAAATTCCTTTTAATATTGCTTTCTTAACGGTGGAAGTAGTGAACATGCTTTTGGATGAAAAGATAAGTTGATGGGACATTGCTACGCTTTATCATTAAACTTGCAATTTTAGGTAATCTACAAGTTCAGCTGAATTTATAATCCAATGAGGTGTCTTCTTTCATTTATCACAACAGAGCTTCAATTTTCAATAAAAGTTTGAAGGTAAACATTTACGAATAAATGAATCTATTAATTAATATTAAAATGCCTAAATACTTTTTCAACTAAGAAGATATTTAATAATTTAAAATGAATACATCGAAACTGAAGTTTTTTAGGAAATCTGATCAATAATAAATCTGATTTTTTTAATAAGCAACAGTTTCCTTAAAACCAAAAGCTTAAAATGCTTTTTGGAAGTTCTATAAGATAGCTTTTGTAAAAGTTTTGTATTTTGTTTTAGGTGTTAATTAACTAAACTCAAAGGATATAGTTAAAAATAAGCCAAACTTATTTAAAATCGACCCTAAACAAAATGGAAGTTTTAAATATGGTAAATTTAATAACCAGACGCTATACAATGATGACCATTCGCCTCTTTAAAGCATCAAGAAGAAAATATTCTAATATATATGTTTTTTATTAAGTAAGTCGATTTTGTGTTTTACATTCTACTTAAACTTATTTCAATTACTTTAGCGACATATTTAGAAAGCAAGTGTTAAATTTAGGCGCCTCTGAATTTGGCCACTTATTACATATTTAATAATTCGCTTGTAACATCCACAACTCCAATTTTTCAATTCAACTAATTTAATGTTATATTTATGCAGATAATTGGCCACTTTTCATTCAGCTCTTTTGAAGTCTTAAGTCTTATTAATTCAGTTGCTTTTTTTCTTCTAGATCGCACACACTTCGCCGTCATACTTGAAGATGTTAAAAAGATCTGGTAAAAATTCAATGGAAAGCAACTAAAATTATAAATAACGCTACCAGAAATTTTTAAAGACAAAATATCAAAATGGAAGCGGTGGATAAATATTTCGATTACATCGATTATATTATGTTTGGAGCTATGTTATTGATATCAGCTTTAATTGGGGTTTATTTTGCTTTCTTCGCGAAGATTAAGCAGAATACAACATCGGAGTACCTTATGGGCGGGAAAACTATGGGAATATTCCCCATATCGATGTCTCTTATTGCAAGGTAAGAACAAGTTATGAATATTAATTTAACTTTATTCGGACTAAGATTCATTGCACCTATTCTTTAAATTGTTTCCTCATTTACTACAGTAATTACCTATTTAAAAACTAGTTCCGTTCGTGGATTAAGCTTGTTTTCCATTAAACGCACACACATTTCCTTACTAAAAGATTATTCTAAATTTATTGTAATTAGTGAACTTAACTTCTTTTCAACCTGAAAAATTATTTTTTTGATTAAATTAGAATTAATTATTTTATCATTTACTTCTGTGAACGTTTTCTACTCTTTTGTCGTGCGGTGAGCTTTTTATGTTTATTGTAATGAGATTTATATTCATTCTTTTCCGAATCCGAACTCTCAGAACTGGAAGAAGTGGAACTCTGTCGATTTTTATTTTTACAATTTCTTCTCATTTTATCCAACAAATGATTTCTGAAACTATTCAATTTCTTCTCTAAACTTATTCCTTTTTTTAACTTTTTTCTTCCACTTTCCAAATCATCTTGATAATGGACCACCATCACTTCGATTTCCCTTAACAAATTTCGATCGATCACCAACGGTTTAGATTTAACTTTTTTCTTCGGCGACGCTTCTGCTTTTTCTCGTATGCGGCGTTCCATTTCCAGATCGTAGAATTTTTTGGTGGACATGGCCTGAGCCTCCACCTTTTCAGGATCGACCACTTCCCATTTGGAAGGAATAAATCCGGAGAGACTTGGGGACGGTGGTGGTGTTGGGACTTTAGGTGGCTCGAAAGTTTTCTCTTTGATTTCCTCTTTTGCCAAGCTTTCAGCTCTATTTTTGATAGATCTTTTGATTAAGTTAGCGCCGTCCAAAGGTTCATCTAATTCAGAATCTGCATCTGCTTCGTTCTCAGGAGCTATGCCCAAAAATGTACTTTGGAGCATATTTAAAAAATCGATAGGATAGATTTTCCAGAGGTCCCAAGATTTTAGGACTCTTATGACCTTTGTGTTGAAAATGTTCTTATCGGATGGCATCGATAAATTATTGTGGGTTTTGTGTAATTGCTGGACGATTTCCAGGAGATGTTTTTCAAATTCTGTTCGATAAATGGGAGCATAGCATTTTTTCATATTTGAGTTATAAAGGACATCCGATAATAAATAAAGGCGTGCTAATTTTTTAGGAGCTTTGGTTGCTTCGTTGGAGAACGAGTCTACGACGATGTCGACAATGTCTTTAACCGCTCCGACGTGATTTAGACAAAAAACCATGGCTTCTCCAACTTTTTTCTTTGTAATATTAAGACCTTGTATTAGTTGAATGAATCTAGCCCTTTGGGCATCCGAAAGCATGCTTTTGTCCACTTTTGAATTGAGATTGATGAGATGATCGGGCATTCCTTTTGTGTAATCCGGGATTAGGGGTGGCCTCCAGACTGAGCCGGTTTTGAACATGCGAAACTCTTTGGTCGACCAATTTCTTTGGCTCTCTCCTTGGGCGATGGAGTACAGCTTCCATCTGTAATAAATATGTTCGGCTCTTTGATTATCGAAGAGGAATTGATAGTCTGGATTATTCAGCTCGCGATTCATGATCATGGCTTCGAAGAGCGGTCCTTCGCGGATCACAAATTCGATCAGTCGATGAATAATTATTAGAACTCTTTTACCTAAAGGTATGGTGACTTTAACTATAGAATTTCGTAAGAGTTCTTCCATTTCTTTATTGGTTGTGGGATACTTGTAGGGTTGCTTTATGGGTTGTGCGTTGAAAGGGAGACCTGTATGAGGGGGTGGAATTAATGACTTTAGCAACTCTGGAGGAACGTAGATTGGATGTGTCGGTATCTCGACAGGTTTTCCCCATCTAACACTCATCTCATCCACGTCTTTCAATGCGCTCATGGCCCTTTCGGCATCACTTCTACACATAAAAGCGACAAAGCCGCAATTAGTCGTTCGATTTTTCTCATCGTTTCGGGGCCACATTATTTTAACGCTTGCCAAAGGGCCATAAGCCCCAAAAATTTTTATCAAATCGTTCTCGGTAATTTTGGGCTTAATATTTGCTATAAATAAATTCGTAGTCGTCGGGTCGCAGCTTCCAAAGATCCCCATAAAGGAATACAGGCTTAAATCGTCTTTGATCTTATTTTTTTCTCCCCTTTCCAAATGTCTCAATTTTAATTCTTCTTTGAGCAGTTCTAAATTGGTTTTGGGCTTCTCTTGGCCCTTGTGGCGTTCCGGTTTGTTCTCTTTCAGCAATCTGGCGCATTCGATGGCGTTTTTCATAGTCATGTTTGACGTTTGCTTGATGATAGGCTCGGGGTTGTAAATTTGACCTTTTTCGGTTTCTATTTCCTCTCCTGTTTTGGCGTTGAGAATTCCTGATCTAACGAAGGGTTTATTGGGGGCCGGCGAGACGTCTTGGAAGGTTTTTATAAATTCCTGAAAGCAGAAAGCCGTTTCTTCTTGTTCTGCTCTTAGTTTTCTTTCTAGCTGTTTTTTTGACATTTTAGTTTCTTATTAGTAATTGACGTTCTATGTTTAATGGCGCGATATAGTTGTTCGTTTTGCTTAGCAACGAATGATTCTGATATGTAAAAAAAGACACCGTTTAGAAGAATGGTACAGAGTGAATTTCAATTTTAAATAAATTATTTTATTGCATAGAATAAACACTTACATTCAAATATGTTTGATTAAATATTTATCGTGCAGTTATTGTAAATATAAGATTATAATTCTACACGCCGCATCATTACATTGTTTTATGCACCCCTTCCATTTTATAGTCCGCGAATATTTTAAATTTGAAATTTAAACTTTGAATAGGTTTTAAATTAACATCAACCCAACAGATGTTTGTTTTTAATAAATCTGTTCTAATTATGCTTTAGAAATTAATTTAATTATAATGTTTAATCGTTAATTATTTGTATGTATGTCTAATGAGAATTTTTTTTATAGTTATATTTCGGGGATAAGCATACTGGGAATGCCTGCAGAAATATACGTCTATGGGACTCAATTCTGGATGATTATCTGTTCCGAAGGATTGGTCTCTTTAACTATTGCTATTGCATACTTACCTGTATTTTACAAATTGCAAATTACATCCAGTTATGAAGTAAGTAACGCAATTTATTAAAAAATTACCCACGTGATTTCCAAACTGGGATAGAACTAATAGTATTAAAAATTATATATTTTAAATTTAAATTTGGTTATTAAGATATTAGATCTTAATTAATTTCTATTCTAGTATCTCAATTTGAGATTTAACCAAACTGTCAGATTACTGGGATCGATTTTATTTTTAACCAAGATGTTGCTGTATATCCCTATTGTAATTTATGTGCCAGCTCTTGCCTTCAGTCAAGGTAAGTAATTCATGTATAATAAATACTAATTATATATCGTTTGATTTATCTCTTTCAGTAACTGGGATCAACTTACATTTAGTAACACCCGTCGTGTGCATTGTTTGTATATTTTATACAACTCTAGTAAGTACATCAATCTCATTAAAACTTAACGCACCCTTAAGATGCTTAAAGTATTACACATGCCAGTGGTTGATGCAAGAAAAGTACTTAAAAGAAATCTCATATCATTTAAGCTTAAAAGTAGACCCGCAATTATTAAGAGTAACAAAGACATAATTAAAGGACCATCTGCCACAATTGTTGGTGATATTACAAGCAGAAATGGTATAACAATAGACATCACCAAAGAAAGAGCTAAAAGCACCAATATCGCATTATCTTCTTCATCCAAGGGGTCTTCTTCCACGTCCATCTTCTCTTGATTATTACTCAATAGCTTATTTAAAACAAACAGAAAATTATTTTTAGTGTTAAATCGTGACATGATTGTTTAAACATTTACTGCAAATTTAGTTATCATCACACAACAATTTAGGTTTTTAGAAATGACACAGGAACTCTCTTGATTTTAATTATTTTTTCAGGGTGGTTTAAAAGCAGTGGTATGGACAGATACTGTTCAAACGATCGTAATGTTTGCTGCTCTTGTGATCGTTATGATTATGGGCACCATAAGCGTCGGTGGTTTAGAAGAACTGTGGCATCGCAACAATCAAGGAGGACGTGTAGATTTCTTTAAGTATGTAGAACGATTAAATATAAATTACTCAAATTAAAAGCTGTCCGTAGCTTCGACTGGGATCCTACCATCAGACACTCGTTTTGGACTGTAACCATTGGTAATTACTTCTCGTGGTTAGCGTCGTGCTCCATAAATCAAGCAATGGTCCAGAGATGCTTAGCTATGCCATCTCTTCCTTCAGCTAAAGTGTAAATTAATTCAATTTTAATGTCTTCTATGAGATTAATTTTTTTATTTGTAGAACCGTACTGATCTTACTGATAGGCATAATGGTTCTGGTTTCGATGTGTTGCTTTATGGGACTCGTGATCTATGCTTCTTATTACAAATGCGATCCTATCACAAGAGGTTTTATTGCAAAATCGGATCAATTGCTTCCATATTTCGTAATGCAAATCGCCACAAGTATGCCGGGGCTGCCTGGTTTGTTTGTAAGCGGAGTCTTCAGTGCTGCTTTAAGGTAAAAAGCCTTTTAAAACAATGTTTGATCGCATTTGATTACTTTGATTGTAGTTCTATGTCGACCGGCTTAAATTCAATGACTGGTGTTATATTTGAAGATTTGATTAAGCCCCGCACTAAGAAACCTTTGACTGAAGCTCAGGCTAGTTTTCTTATGAAAGTAATGGTTGTGATTATTGGAAGTATTTGTGTAGCCCTTGTGTTTGTTGTAGAGAAGATGGGGGCTTTAATTCAAGCGTCTGCGAGCATGGGTGCGATTACTGCCGGACCACTGTTGGGCATTTTTAGTTTAGGAATGTTTTTCCCTTGTGCAAATTCAATCGTAAGTTTTAATTAATTATAGCTACGATTATATTTAAATATTTTATACACAGGGTGCATTAGTTGGAGGACTAGTGAGTGGATCTTTAATTGCTTGGGTTTCGATAGGGACTCAATTGAAAATGGCGAAGGGTTTGATCAAATTTCCTCAGAAGACAATTTCGTTGGACGATTGCGATTCGCGTTGGGTTCAGGAATATCTCACTTTAACACTGACTAGTGATACGATTGAGAAGCCTCTAGAACCCCCTTTTGCCTTCTACCGATTGTCTTACATGTACTACACAGCCTTGGGAACAGTCACAGCAATTTTAGTAGGAGTTCTTGTAAGTTGGTTGTCAGGTTGCAATAAAAATAAAACAATTCATATAGATTTATTTTCACCTATAATTCATAGATTTATTAAACAAAATGACTGTGACGTTGTTGATAATAATAAACAAACAGATTGTAATAATAGTAATGAAATTCAATTAAGAAACATGAAAAGTTAAGCTCTTGCAGTTTTAATGAAAATTGTTTTATTTTTCAGGATTAATTCCAAGAGTTGTTTAGATTATTTCTTAAAACTTCTAAGCTCTTCAAGTATTCCTGGAACTTGGGAAATATTTAGAAAGCTCTACATAAGACACAAGTGAGTTTTAGACAAAATATATTAAAAAAAAACGTTCTTCCACTTCTTTTCAAAATATAATATACTTAATTGATAAATCTTGGGGCACATAATTGTTTACTTTAACTTAAAGAAAAATGCATTTATTATAACTAATTTGACGAAAAAAAAACATGTTTTAAAAAACAAAAAAAAAATCTATGCACCAATTTTCTCAATTTCATCAGAATCTTCAGCATTAAGGAACTTAATTTTTCTATTAAAATGTTTCTCAATTGCTTGACAAATAGCCATGGCTTCTGAAGAATCGATTAAATTGATGGCTATGCCTTTTTTGCCGAAACGACCAGTTCTTCCAATCCTGTGAAGATAAGTCTCACAATCTGCTTTGCCATTGACATCCATGGGCAAATCAAAATTGACAACAATGGTAACTTGTTCCACATCGATTCCTATCAATAATAACTAGTGATCCTTTACTCTTAGCATAAAATAATACGATTACCTCTTGATAAAACATTTGTTGTGATTAATACTTTTTCTTGGCCATTTCTAAATCTGTCCAAGACTGCTATACGTTGTTCTACCGTGAGATCGCCAGATAAAATAGCTACAGCATGCCCATCTTTCGACATCTTTTCAGCTAACCAATGTGCGGTTCTTCTTGTCTAAAAATTTACATTATTAAATAGAAATTCAGTAATTAGGGAAAAAATACAATTTTAACAATCTTTTGATTTATATCACTCACATGACAAAATATAATGGCTTGCCCTACACCAACAGTCCCATAAATATTAGTAACAGCATCATACTTCTCTTCTTTATTAGAACATTTAACATAGTACTGCTCGATGTTATCCAAACTCTCTTCTTCGCGCTTTAATCGAATTATTAGAGGATTTGGTACAATTACTTCTGCAAATTCTATAACTTCTTGGTTGTAAGTTGCAGAGAAAAACATCATTTGGCATTTTTGATGATTTAAACATCTGCAAATACATTTTTTAAAATTAGTTTAATTTTTAATACAGCTATATAAGAAATGTACTTATGAATACGAATACATTGGTCTTGATGACCTTGCGTGTCAATCATAACATCGGCTTCATCCAAGACAAAAACTAAGATTTGACTTAAATCAAACGAATGAAACTTGCAGCCCCAATCTAAAACTTTCCCTGGTGTACCAATGATGATGTGCTCTTTGATCTTGGTACCTCTTGGCACTGCAATTTATGCATTAAATATATTAAGTTAAATTGTTAAACTATATCTTACTCTCTTCTCCACGTACAGCAAATTTTAATTCTATTTCAGGACAAAATTTGGCCATGTGAGCAGCAACCTCTCCAGTTTGTATGGCCAGTTCGTATGTGGGGGATAAACACAAGATTTGTGGATAATGGAGATTGGGGTCGACACGACTCAACATTGCTAAGACAAAAGCAGCGGTTTTACCAGTACCTGACTGAGATTGAGCTATTAGATTTTGTGGAGGATCCGCTAATAATGTTGGTAAGGCTGTTTCTTGTATTTTTGAGGGAGCGTTAAACCCCATTTCATACACCCCTTTTAATAGGTTTGGTTTCCTAAAAAAGATCTTATAAAAACTGTGTTTGTTGCAATAATTAATTAATTACAAATGTAGGGCTTCAAAGGTTTTTACAGAGTAGAGTGGAGAATTGGGATTCTGTCTTTGCACTTCGATGTCTGATTTACTTTCCACTAAACCTTTTCGAATTACTTTTTGTAGCAAACTAACTTCAGCAGGGCTAAAGTGATCAGGACCATCTTCTGTAGTTGTGTTTGTTGTAGGTTTTGAGATATTAGATTCATTTTCGGTTACTTCCAAATTTGAAACCTTGGGAGGTTATGTTTAGAGATTTGGTTATCACAGGATTGTATCTACTCACTTTATTTGATAAAATTTTTTCTTGTTCTTCAACATATTTGGCCCAGTCAACTTTTGTAGCCATTTTATTCTAACAAGCAGAGTTCTTAAACTAAATTTCTTTGAGCACTTCACTGTTAAACTATTTAATTCTATATGTAGGGAAAAAATATAAGAATAGGCAATATAACGACGTGAAATCCCTAGAGTTGGTTATTTTAAAATTGTATGTATTTTCAAAATTTTCAACCGCATTTTAGAAAAACAATTTAGTACGCCTATGGACGATTTCTATTAATTTAAAGAATGTTTATCTAAGTCTTTGCAAATCTATAAATTTCTTATCGACTATTTATATATAAGGTAGAACGACCTATCTACATATTATTTTATTTTCATTTTTGCTGTTGGAGTTTGTTTAAATTTATCTCATTAATTGTAATAAATTACGTGTTTTACGTGTATTAATAGTTTTAAAGTTTTTTGAAGAATTTCATCAAATTAATCATAATGTTCACGTCCAATATCTTATAATATGTTAATGCTCACTGGAATTGGACACAATAAAACAACAAATTGTTAACTTGCAACGTTTCGTTTCTTTATTGAAACTTTATCAAGCAACTGAAAATTAACAAAGTAAAACAACAATAACTACAAGTATTTTATAAAATAATATAAATTATAAAATACCTTACAACACAAAAAGGAAGTTAACCATTAAAACTCAATAATTCTACATGTGTCAAAATGAAAGATTTTTAAATATGAAAGATTGCAACTATGATTCTAAATAATTATATGCGTCAAAATGAAAGATTTTTAAAAAAGTATGAAAAATTGTAACTATGATTCTAAATAATTACATGAAAGGCTGTAACTATGATTCTAAAAAGAAATTATTTGTAGTTGTATAATTTTGATTTAAATTTTATGATTAATTTTAGTTTTATGTTTTAATTTTATTTAAGATGTCATTATATATTAAACTAAGGCCTTGAGTATCCGAACGCAAATTTACAGTTTTATTAATTTTGATATAAACCATTTCCTTTAAATTTCTTTTATGTTTATTTTGTTCACGATGTAAAATAGAAACGTTTTCAAATTAGAATTGATGTCCAACATCAAAATGATGCATAGCTAATGCTGTTTTGTTTGGTTTAACATAATTTATATTTTTACAATCATTTTTATGTTGTTTTAATCTTTCTTCAAGTCTCTGATTTGTTTGACCAATGCAACTACTTCCACAGCTACATGGAATTTTATAAATCAAACTAGATTGTTGAAGAAGAGGAATTGGATCTTTTAATTTGCTATAAACTGTATTAATTGTTTTTATATTATAAAATGCTAGTTTTCCACCTTTGTTGTTTTATTGTGTCCAATTCCAGTGAGCATTAACATATTAATTTCATCAAAGTTTGTAAGTGTTTTTTCATTGTTATATTGAACATACAGTAATCCCCCCTATAACACGGTACTCTTATAACGCGTTTTCATATTACGCGATTTCATGTCGTTATATAACACGTGTTTTTCCCCATATAACGGATTTTGAATACGGTCCAGAATTTTTCCAGTTTCTAATATAAACTTAACTTTATACATTTTAGAAAATTACCAACAATATAAATTCGAATAAAGCGACTATAGCCGGTGTCATTTCCCGGCACTTTCGTTCTAAAATAAAAATTTTCGATAAAACTAAATAAATCAAAAAATGTCTTACAAAAAAAATCGTAGCGTCCTTATTTTCCATGCAATCATTACAAGCGAGACGGATTCGGAATCCTGAGACTTTTTTACATGAGATACATGTAAAATAAGTATAGGGCGCAACGTAAATTTTTTAAAAATTAAAAATTGCAATTTTAGGTCCACTTTTTGGCACAATTTTGAACTTTAAAAAAATTCTAGCGCAGTTATTTGTGGACGGATGTTTATAAACTATTCAGATTCGGATTTGGCAGCCTTTTGGGCTTCGGATAGGCCTAAAAAACCAAAGGCGTGCTATTTCAAAGCTCTGAATAAAACGTTATTCATTTTGAAAAAACATGGGTTTTTTGGCAAAAAGAATTGTTTTATATTGCAAGGGGACGTTCCTACGTACCCCTAGTAACTATAGCCGGTGTTATATTTTCAACCAAAACAAATTGCATAACGTAAAACACATATAGAACTGATTTCTGATTACTTCTTCCTATACTTTTATTAATAAGAGTAAAATGTACATTTGTTTGACATACACTCGGTAAAATTAATTCGGGTACACCCCGCTCCTTATTTTTGGAGGGTGGTTTAAATTTGACTTGAAATCAGAAACGTTTTAACAAAGCCAAATTTACTTTTTCCAAAGTTCTTCTACGAAAAGAAGTCGGATACAGTAACTCGATTTCCTTAAGTATTCAAACGCTAAATAGTTCTTGTTTATTGAGTACGGTTCTGAATTTTTCCAGTTTCAAATATAAACTAAACTTTATATATTTTAGAAAATTAGCAAGAATTTAAATTTGATTAAACGGCAACCGTTTGAAAACTTTCAAAAACCGTAATGCCTTTTCGTTCATAAACGAAAAATTAGGGGTTTAATTAGAATAAAGTAAGAACAAATACGTTCGTAACACCCTGTATTATGTTTTTCCTTTAACAAAATAAATCGATAATTTTATTTAAAATAATCGAGGCTCTTTTACTTGGGGTATCGCTTTTGATATCAGGTAACTTAGCTTTGGGGGTCAACGGATATGACTTATATCCGCACTTACATAAAACTTTCGATTTCTGAATCATTTTTTAATATACAGCCAAGTCGTACGGTTGTGTCTTATTTATTATTATAAATTAGTGCATCTAATTTTCATTACAACTCTTCATTTAAGGTAAATGGTAATTCTAACGATTTCTTTTAAAATTTACACATTTCTTAAATTAAACGGTTAATTTAACCACCAGATTAGTTTCAGCTCTGTTGTTCATTTTATTAATTCTATTTTCTTATGTGTTTAGGAGAGACCGAATTTCATCGTTGATAGTTCGAAGGCATTTCCCGGTAAGTCCAACGGAGGTATCGGCCAAAGTCACCACTTCCGCCATCGGACTTCTTTGAGTGGGTTTTCCAGCTGCTTATGGAACTCAAAGGTAGGTCCCAGCTACTTGGGTTTGATATCTCTTTTTCTTCTGTAATTGTTTCTGCCTTAGGTTTTTATTTGTAATAACGACACACGAACTTGTATTATAATTTGTTGAACATTTGACTTTGAAAAATTTCATTTTAACGCCAAATTTAATTTTTTAAAAGGGCGAAAATTTTTGTTTTACAGGGAACGCGCCGGGTAATGACATCGGCTATAGTTACTAGGGGTACGTAGCAACCTCCCCTTGCAATCTAAAGTAATTCTATTTTTTTCAATTTTTGCCAAAAAAACATGGATTAAAATCCATGTTTTTTCTCGGAGAAAAACGTATAGCCGGTGCATTTTGTGGTGCTCTCGCTCTAAAATAAAAATTTTCGATAAAACTAAATAAATTAAAAAAAATACACTTTGACTTACAAAAACAATAGTAGCGCTTTCATTTTCGAGGCAATCATTACAAGCGAGACGGATTCGGAATTCTGGAACTTTTCTACATCAGATACATATAAAATAAGTACAAGGCGCGATGAAAATTTTTCGAAAATTAAAAATCGCAATTTTTTGGCCCCATTTTGGCACAATTTTGAATTTTAAAGAAATTGTAGCGCCGTTATTTGTTGACGGATCTTAAAAAACTATTCAGAATCGGATTTGGCAGCCTTTTTGGCTTCGGATAGGCCTAAGAAACCGTAGGCGTGCTGTTCCAGAGCTTTGGGAAAACGTTTTGAAAATTCAAAATCGATGGGTTTACTAGGGGTACGTAGCAACCTCCCTTGCAATCTAAAGTAATTCTATTTTTTCAATTTTTGCCAAAAAAACATGGATTAAAATCCATGTTTTTTCTCGGAGAAAAACGTATAGCCGGTGCATTTTGTGGTGCTCTCGCTCTAAAATAAAAATTTTCGATAAAACTAAATAAATTAAAAAAAATACACTTTGACTTACAAAAACAATAGTAGCGCTTTCATTTTCGAGGCAATCATTACAAGCGAGACGGATTCGGAATTCTGGAACTTTTCTACATCAGATACATATAAAATAAGTACAAGGCGCGATGAAAATTTTTCGAAAATTAAAAATCGCAATTTTTTGGCCCCATTTTGGCACAATTTTGAATTTTAAAGAAATTGTAGCGCCGTTATTTGTTGACGGATCTTAAAAAACTATTCAGAATCGGATTTGGCAGCCTTTTTGGCTTCGGATAGGCCTAAGAAACCGTAGGCGTGCTGTTCCAGAGCTTTGGGAAAACGTTTTGAAAATTCAAAATCGATGGGTTTTAACCCATGTATTTTGGATAAAAAATGAAAAAAATAGAATTGCTTTATATTGCGAGGGGACGTTCCTACGTACCCCTAGTGACTATAACCGGTGTCATTTCCCCGCGCTTCCCCTCTAAAATAAAAATTTTCGATACAAACTAAATGATTAAAAGTACGTACCCCTTGATTCACAAAAAAAATCGTAGCGTCCTTATTTTCGATCCAATGATTACAAACGAGACGGATTCGGAATCCTGAGGCTTTTTTACATAAGATACATGTATAATATGTATAGGGTGCGACAATAATTTTTCGAAAATAAAAAATTGCGATTTTTAGCGCTCATTTTGAGCCGATTTTGAACTTTCAAAAAATTGTAGCGCCGTTATTTGTGGACGGATCTTAAAAAACTATTCAGAATCGGATTTGGCAGCCTTTTTGGCTTCGGATAGGCCTAAGAAACCGTAGGCGTGCTGTTCCAGAGCTTTGGGAAAACGTTTTGAAAATTCAAAATCGATGGGTTTTAACCCATGTATTTTGGATAAAAAATGAAAAAAATAGAATTGCTTTATATTGCGAGGGGACGTTCCTACGTACCCCTAGTGACTATAACCGGTGTCATTTCCCCGCGCTTCCCCTCTAAAATAAAAATTTTCGATACAAACTAAATGATTAAAAGTACGTACCCCTTGATTCACAAAAAAAATCGTAGCGTCCTTATTTTCGATCCAATCATTACAAACGAGACGGATTCGGAATCCTGAGGCTTTTTTACATAAGATACATGTATAATATGTATAGGGTGCGACATTAATTTTTCGAAAATAAAAAATTGCGATTTTTAGCGCTCATTTTGAGCCAATTTTGAACTTTCAAAAAATTGTGGCGCCGTTACTTGTGGACGGATCTTAAAAAACTATTCAGAATCGGATTTGGCAGCCTTTTTGGCTTCGGATAGGCCTAAGAAACCGTAGGCGTGCTATTCCAGAGCTTTGGGAAAACGTTTTGAAAATTCAAAATCGATGGGTTTTAACCCATGTATTTTGGATAAAAATTGAAAAAAATAGAATTGCTTTATATTGCGAGGGGACGTTCCTACGTACCCCTAGTGACTATAACCGGTGTCATTTCCCCGCGCTTCCCCTCTAAAATAAAAATTTTCGATACAAACTAAATGATTAAAAGTACGTACCCTTGATTCACAAAAAATCGTAGCGTCCTTATTTTCGATCCAATCATTACAAACGAGACGGATTCGGAATCCTGAGGCTTTTTACATAAGATACATGTATAATATGTATAGGGTGCGACATTAATTTTCGAAAATAAAAATTGCGATTTTAGCGCTCATTTTGAGCCGATTTTGAACTTTCAAAAATTGTAGCGCCGTTATTTGTGGACGGATCTTAAAAACTATTCAGAATCGGATTTGGCAGCCTTTTTGGCTTCGGATAGGCCTAAGAAACCGTAGGCGTGCTATTCCAGAGCTTTGGGAAAACGTTTTGAAAATTCAAAATCGATGGGTTTTAACCCATGTATTTTGGATAAAAAATGAAAAAATAGAATTGCTTTATATTGCGAGGGACGTTCCTACGTACCCTAGTGACTATAACCGGTGTCATTTCCCCGCGCTTCCCCTCTAAAATAAAAATTTTCGATACAAACTAAATGATTAAAAGTACGTACCCCTTGATTCACAAAAAAAATCGTAGCGTCCTTATTTTCGATCCAATCATTACAGACGAGACGGATTCGGAATCCTGAGGCTTTTTTACATAAGATACATGTATAATATGTATAGGGTGCGACATTAATTTTCGAAAATAAAAATTGCGATTTTTAGCGCTCATTTTGAGCCGATTTTGAACTTTCAAAAAATTGTAGCGCTGTTATTTGTGGACGGATCTTAAGAAACTATTCAGAATCGGATTTGGCAGCCTTTTTTCGCTTCGGATAGGCTTAAGAAACCGTAGGCGTGCTATTCCAGAGCTTTGGGAAAACGTTTTGAAAATTCAAAATCGATGGGTTTTAACCCATGTATTTTGGATAAAAATGAAAAAATAGAATTGCTTTATATTGCGAGGGACGTTCCTACGTACCCTAGTGACTATAACCGGTGTCATTTCCCCGCGCTTCCCCTCTAAAATAAAAATTTTCGATACAAACTAAATGATTAAAAGTACGTACCCCTTGATTCACAAAAAAAATCGTAGCGTCCTTATTTTCGATCCAATCATTACAAACGAGACGGATTCGGAATCCTGAGGCTTTTTTACGTAAGATACATGTATAATATGTATAGGGTGCGACAAATTTTTTCGAAAATAAAAAATTGCGATTTTTAGCGCTCATTTTGAGCCGATTTTGAACTTTCAAAAAATTGTAGCGCCGTTATTTGTGGACGGATGTTAAAAAATTATTCAGAATCGGATTTGGCAGCCTTTTTGGCTTCGGATAGGCTTAAGAAACCGTAGGCGTGCTATTCCAGAGCTTTGGGAAAACGTTTTGAAAATTCAAAATCGATGGGTTTTAACCCATGTATTTTGGATAAAAAATGAAAAAATAGAATTGCTTTATATTGCGAGGGACGTTCCTACGTACCCCTAGTGACTATAACCGGTGTCATTTCCCCGCGCTTCCCCTCTAAAATAAAAATTTTCGATACAAACTAAATGATTAAAAGTACGTACCCCTTGATTCACAAAAAAAATCGTAGCGTCCTTATTTTCGATCCAATCATTACAAACGAGACGGATTCGGAATCCTGAGGCTTTTTTACATAAGATACATGTATAATATGTATAGGGTGCGACATTAATTTTTCGAAAATAAAAAATTGCGATTTTTAGCGCTCATTTTGAGCCGATTTTGAACTTTCAAAAAATTGTAGCGCCGTTATTTGTGGACGGATCTTAAAAAACTATTCAGAATCGGATTTGGCAGCCTTTTTGGCTTCGGATAGGCCTAAGAAACCGTAGGCGTGCTATTCCAGAGCTTTGGGAAAACGTTTTGAAAATTCAAAATCGATGGGTTTTAACCCATGTATTTTGGATAAAAAATGAAAAAAATAGAATTGCTTTATATTGCGAGGGGACGTTCCTACGTACCCCTAGTGACTATAACCGGTGTCATTTCCCCGCGCTTCCCCTCTAAAATAAAAATTTTTGATACAAACTAAATGATTAAAAGTACGTACCCCTTGATTCACAAAAAAAATCGTAGCGTCCTTATTTTCGATCCAATGATTACAAACGAGACGGATTCGGAATCCTGAGGCTTTTTTACATAAGATACATGTATAATATGTATAGGGTGCGACATTAATGTTTTGAAAATAAAAAATTGCGATTTTTAGAGCTCATTTTGAGCCGATTTTGAACTTTCAAAAAATTGTAGCGCTGTTATTTGTGGACGGATCTTAAAAAACTATTCAGAATCGGATGTGGCAGCCTTTTTGGCTTCGGATAGGCTTAAGAAACCGTAGGCGTGCTATTCCAGGGCTTTGGGAAAACGTTTTGAAAATTCAAAATCGATGGGTTTTAACCCATGTATTTTGGATAAAAAATGAAAAAAATAGAATTGCTTTATATTGCGAGGGGACGTTCCTACGTACCCCTAGTGACTATAACCGGTGTCATTTCCCGCGCTTCCTCTAAAATAAAAATTTTCGATACAAACTAAATGATTAAAATACGTACCCTTGATTCACAAAAAATTGTAGCGCCTTTTTTTTCGATCCAATCATTACAAACGACACGGATTCGGAATCCTGAGGCTTTTTACATAAGATACATGTATAATATGTATAGGGTGCGACGTTAATTTTTCGAAAATAAAAATTGCGATTTTAGCGCTCATTTTGAGCCGATTTTGAACTTTCAAAAATTGTAGCGCCGTTATTTGTGGACGGATCTTTAAAACTATTCAGAATCGGATTTGGCAGCCTTTTGGCTTCGGATAGAGCTAAAAAACCCATAGGCGTGCTATTCCAAAGCTTTGGGAAAACGTTTTGAAAAACAAAATCGATGGGTTAAAACCCATGTTTTTGGCAAAAATGAAAAAATAGAATTGCTTTATATTGCAAGGGATGTTCCTACGCACCCCTAGCGGCTATAGCCGGTGTCATTTCTGGCTCTCTGCTCTCAAATAAAAATTTTCGCTCTTTTGAAAAATTAAATTTGGCTTTAAAACGAAACTTTTAAAACGCTTTAGCTTTTTATTTTAAGAAGCGCGAACTATTTTATTCTTGATTGTATTAGGCCTTAATACGCCAGAATCCGGTCCTAATTCAAAACTCTTAAAATCGCCAAAAAAACAAAGTTTTGCTTTAAAAAAAAAATTACATGCTTCCTTCCTTTGTAAAAGACTTTTCTTTTTTAATTAAGCTGTGTTTCTATTTTTTGTAGGTGCTTCTACACCAATGGACAGGCATGAGGACCAAGGATGGACCAAGGAACTCTTCAGCGCAGATCTTCCCGTGACACCACAGTCAAGATCAGCCTAATTAGAATAGTTCAAACTTAGGGTTGTTACACCATTTTGTAATACGCGATCTTAAAACTTGTCTGGGGAAGGAGGAAGGTAAAATAAAGAGGCAATGCTCTTTATTTTTAACCTCCACTCTCTTACACTTTCTTCCTCTCAAGTTTTGAGATTCTGTAAAAATAAAATAGCAATAGATATAAAATTATAAAATACAGTAACCTTAATTGTGAAGGGATGTAAATGGAGAATTGGGTAAATAAATAAAATTATTTACATGTTTTTGTTCTTTATACTTAGAAGTTTGAAAAATTGGAGAAATTTCAGAAAAATAATAATAAAAATAATATTTTATTTGTAAGAAATAATTTTAAATTAATATTATAGGAACGTGTACTTTATAAGGTTTAAAACACTTACTTAGTATAAAACACCATAGCTCAGATGGTTGGAGATCGGTTGTTTGTTCAAATGGTCTCGAGTTCGATACCAGTCGAAGTTAAATTTTTAAAATCTTTAAGAAAAATCCAACGAGCAACGAGCCGAACGAGACGAATGACGAATGACGAATGACTGTAGGATACTCGTGATTTGAAAATATTTTAAAAATCTCTAAGATAAACCTCGGCGATCGGCCGACTCCCGACTGCCACTCGCGATTTGGAAGGATACATTTTGGAAATTTTCTTTATGTCCCTGTTACGAGTTGACACATTCCCCTTACATTTTTAGTGCGTAAAGAAACAACAGTAATTTATTTTTTAAAGCATTTTCATATACTTTACTTAAAACTTTACGTTGAACTGCAGAAGCGAATTAAAAAGAAACAAGAGGTAGTTTTTATAGGAACGTGTATTTTATAAGGTTTAAAACACGCATTTCGTATAACAACGCCATAGCTCAGATGGTTGGAGATCGGTTGTTTGTTCAAATGGTCTCGAGTTCGATACCAGTCGAAGTTAAATTTTTAAAAATCTTTAAGAAAAATCCAACGAGCAACGAGCCGAACGAGACGAATGACGAATGACGAATGACTGTAGGATACTCGTGATTTGAAAAATATTTTTAAAAATCTCTAAGATAAACCCTCGGCCGACTCGGCCGACTCGGCCGACTGCCACTCGCGATTTGGAAGGATACATTTTTGGAAATTTTCTTTTATGTCCCTGTTACGAGTTGACACATTCCCCTTACATTTTTAGTGCGTAAAGAAACAACAGTAATTTATTTTTTAAAGCATTTTCATATACTTTACTTAAAACTTTACGTTGAACTGCAGAAGCGAATTAAAAAGAAACAAGAGGTAGTTTTATAGGAACGTGTATTTTATAAGGTTTAAAACACGCATTTCGTATAACAACGCCATAGCTCAGATGGTTGGAGATCGGTTGTTTGTTCAAATGGTCTCGAGTTCGATACCAGTCGAAGTTAAATTTTTAAAAATCTTTAAGAAAAATCCAACGAGCAACGAGCCGAACGAGACGAATGACGAATGACGAATGACTGTAGGATACTCGTGATTTGAAAAATATTTTTAAAATCTCTAAGATAAACCTCGGCGACTGGACTCGGCCGACTGCCACTCGCGATTTGGAAGGATACATTTTGGAAATTTTCTTTTATGTCCCTGTTACGAGTTGACACATTCCCTTACATTTTTAGTGCGTA